>VMDO01001435.1:124569-175522 GCA_007922755.1 Pedetes capensis
CACCTCTTCTCCTTCCTCCTCTCTTCACCTCCCTCCCCCCTCCTCTTCCCCCTCCTTCTGTCCTCCTCCAGTTCTCCTCCTCCTGGTCCCCCCTCTCCTCCCAACCCTCCTCCCCCTCTCGGCCCCCTCGGAATGCTGCCTGGCCAGGGAAACGCTGAGGCCTGTTCTTTTCCTAAATGAACTCCCTGCAGCCTCCATTAGCTGATTTTCTCGGGAAAACAAATCAAAGAGGCTGCAAATGGAGGTGGCCCTAGGGTCACAAGGGCCTGCCCCTCCCACTCAGTCCCATACCTGCGCAGGGGTGAGGGCATCGGGCCTGGTGGCCGCCAAGGTCCCTGGGGCCCACTGGGGGCCCTTGCCTGGGCCAGGGAGGTCCTGGCTCCTGCTCTGCCCTGGTCCCCTCCCTGGCCACAAGGAACGGCTGACATCTGGTAGGGGGTCTCCGCTCACCCCCTGCCTGGAGCAGCCCAGCCCCCACCGTGAGCCTGCAGGTCCAGGTCCGGCCCTGTCCCGAAGCCTCCAGGCCATGTCCCGCACTGGCCCCGATGGCTGGCCTTGCAAAGGCACAGAGGTGTCCTGAAGACTCACTACATTTTTTTCCGGCTGTGAAGGCAATCATTGCCCCTGGAGAAGGGCTGGAAATGTGGGAACAGGAAGAGGAAAGTAGACAGTGCCCCGCCCCCCGCCTGCCTCTGTGCAGCTGGCTATTTGTTCCCAGCTTATCAGGCCTGCAGGGCCTGGGCTCTGCGTGTTGCTCACCCCAGGTGCTACCTGGTGCACCTTAGGTGTCCTGGGTCCTCCCAGTGCTGGGGGGTCCACCAGCTTCCTGCCAGGTCTCTCCCATGCCCTGCCAGCTGGCCACGGAGGCCCCGCAGGACCTAAGTGTGAGGTGCGGAGGTGGAACAAGTCTACTGTGAAGCTGTGTCCCAGCCAAGGCCCAGAAAAGACCAGGCGGCTCTCCTGCGTCTCCTGCCAGGCAGGGGAGGTTGAGGTGTTTCCTGGGGTCTTGGGGTTCTCTCTGTTCAACTGGAGAAGTGGCCTGCAGACCAGGCCAGGGGCAGAGAGTGCTGGTCCATTGATCTACCTACCCACCCACCCACTCATCCACCCATCCATTCACCCATCCATCCACCTAATTCACCCATCTGTCGATCCATCCGTCCACTCACCTATCCATCCACCCATCCACCCACCCATCCACCCAATCCACCCATCTATCCACCCATCCATCCTCACACCTATCCATCCACCCATCCACCCACCCATCCACCCAATCCACCCATCTATCCACCCATCCATCCACACACCTATCCATCCACCCATCCACCCACCCATCCACCCAATCCACCCATCTATCCACCCATCCATCCTCACACCTATCTATCCATCCACCCATCCATCCACCTAATCCACCCATCTGTCCATCCATCCATCCACCCATCTACCCACCCACCTGTCTACCTAATCCACCTATCTGTCCACCCATCCATCTGCCCACCCATCTATCTGCCCACCCATCTATCTGCCCACCCATCCATCTGCCCACCCATCTATCTGCCCACCTATCCATCCATCCACCCATCCATCCATGCATCCATCCATCTATCCACCCACCAACCCACCCAACCATCCATCTACCCACCCAGCCATCCACTCACCCATCCATCAGTCCACCCTCCAACCCACCCATCCACCCATGCACACATCCATCCAGCCATCCACTCACCCATCTGTCTATGCACCCACCCATCCATCCTTCCACTCATCCACCCATCTGTCCTGAGGAAGGCCTCCTCCTAGCCAGGCCCTACTGGGGAAATGAGGGCCCAGTGGGGAGCTGGGAGGGTTCTCTGGGAGGGCACAGGCTCAAGACATCTGGTCCTGGCCTCCCCTCCACCTCGATCTTGGATTCCTGCAGCTCTGGGAACCCATTTTCAGAATCCATTTCATCCATATTCCTAGAGGGAATCAGAAAGGACAAATAGTGCTAGCAAAGAAAGAAAACCCCTCAACAAACCAAGAGAACACCGCTTCTCTCTGCACTCCACCACGTCTGGGCGTCCTCTCCCAAACTCTTTTCTTGGGTGACAAAAATGAAATTCATTTCGAAAAAGTGGTTATGGAAAACAGATTCTGTGTCCAGACTGGCTGACCTAGAGGAGCCCCTGGCCTGTGCTCCAAGAGGCCTCATCCATGTGCACTGATGGGGGTCTGGTGTTTCAAGTTAGGAGAGTGTAAGTTCAAGGTCATATCTGCCCTGCCCTCTGGCAGCTGGACATCCTGGGGAGAAGGGGCCAATCAATGCCCCGAGGCTGCCACGAGCTGAGTGGCTTCAAACACTGGGAATTTGTCATCTTGCAAATGCAAGAGGCCAGAGCTGGGCTGGCTCCTCCAGCCTCTGGAGGCGGCTAACAGGTCTCAGCGCTCCTTGGCTTGTAGCCCCGTCACTCCATCTCTGGGATGCCTCTGCAAGTCTCTGTGTCCTTTCACTGTAAGGACGCTGGAGCACATCTGAAACCTCGCATGGCCTCGTCTTGAGCTCCTAAGCCAAGAACATCGGCGAAGACTGTTTCCAAACACGGTTCCATTCTGAGGTTCCAGAAGTTCATGGAGTTCTGGGGGGACACCATCTCACCCCTTTCAATGGAGAAGTCACAAGCAACTGGGAGTCTTCCTTGATACCCATTGGGTGTGGCTGTGTGTCACATGTCCGTCTGTTATCAGGGCCTCTATCTCCCTGCATGAGGCTTGATTTCCCCTTCCCGGAAGCAGGCAGGCGGAGGCATGGAGCAGCTGGTGCCCACTTGCCAGGCCTGGGGGCCTGGGAATCAACCCAGATCAGACATAAGCAGAAGAGAGAGGGGCTAGATGCAATGACATTGATGGAGGAGCCTGGATCAGACTGTACCTGAAGCCTCCCTTGGTCTTTCAGACATGCAGCTGACAAAGTCCCTTCTCAAGCCACCACACCCGGCCCTGCCCACTTTTTATTCATTTATTTTTATCCTGAGATAGGGTCTCAGTAAGTTACACAGACTGCCTCGCCTCCAACTTGTGATCCTCCCACCTCTGCCTCCTGAGTTGCTGGGATGACAGGTAGGCGCCACCGTGCCCCGCCTAGGCTGTGCTTTCTTTGCCCTGCTTTGTACCTGCAGCTGTCGGATGTTGCCTGGGTTCCTTTGACTCTGGCTTCCAGATGGATTCCACCCAATGGAAGCAAGAAAGACCTCCCAGGCTCCTTCCCGCCTGGTTGTATTGGTGGCCTAGGTGCGCGCGCGCGCACACACACACACACACACACACACACACACACACACACTCCCTCTCCTCTCCTCTCCTCCCCCCCCCCCATCTATCTATCTATTTTTTTTCTGGTGCCGGAACCCAGGGCCTTGTGCCCATTAGCCCGGTGCTCTACCCCTGAGCTACACCTCCAGCCCTGGATTTGGATGTTTTACAAGCAGCCATGGGTTGCCCTCCAGGCCAGAAGGCTGGGGAGGCAGGGACTCTGCTTCTGTCCCCTCCTGGGGCCTATCCACCCCATGCCTTGTGAAGGTGGCGGCTCCACACCCAGGCCTGGCTCCCAGGGCTGTCTAGCGACCTGGGGTGACTCTCTTCTCCCTCCTGAGCCTATGGAAGGAGCAGCTAGTGGGGACGTCAGGGTAGGGCATGGAGGGTGCAGAGATAGGGGTGGGAAAGCCTTGGCCCAAAATGGGCACGTGTCATTCTCGTGGGTGCCCAGGGAGACACCGGGGGGCCTTTGGCAGCCTCCTACTGAAGGCTAAAAAAAGCCCCAATTAAAACAGGAAGCTGGCATCGCCACGGGCCACAGCCTGCCTCTCCCTTGGCAAGTCTGATTTCTCTAAATCCCTGGAGGGACCAGGTCTCCAACACCAAGCTGGTTCCAGGAGGAAAGAGCTAGTGTGGCTTCCTACAGGGCCTTTTCAAGGCAGACAGGGCCCCAGATCCCCCCCAGATGCCTGCAGGAGAGTAAACGCACTCCCAAGGAGGGTGAGGGTCAAGGATGTCCCCTGCGGCGGGGGCAGGTGACCTCTGGACAGGCGGGGCAGGGAGGCAGTGGACGCCATGGTGCTTGCTCGGTGCTTGCTCTTCGGGGCATTCTGTGGACCCTGCTGGAGGCAGAGCTGGTCATGGGGCAAAGCACCCACCCAGCACCAGAGGATGCAGCGCTTTTATCACATTAAAAAATAATTATGCAGCCCGGCTTGGTGGCACACGCCTGTGATCCCAGCGGCTCGGGAGGCGGAGGCAGGAGGATCGCAAATTCGAGACCAGAGGCAGTCTGCGTAACCTAGTGAGATTCTGTCTCAAAAAGTGAAAAAATGGGCTGAGGGTGCAGCTCAGTGGTCCAGCACTTGCATAGCATGCAGGCGCAAGGCCCTGGGTTCAACCCCCAGTACTACAAAAAAAAAAAAAAAAAAAGTTGTGCGCTGGGCACAGCTGTGATCCCAGGGACTCAGGAGGCAGAGGCAGGAGGGTGGCGAGTTCCAGGCCAGCCTAGGTTAAGTAGATGGACTCTGTCTCAAAAAAGCGGGGGGCTGGGGGGAGAGAAAAAGGGAGAAAGCAAAAAGCAAAGCAAAGCAAAACAAAACAAAAACAATCCCCAAACCCAGGTGCTATGGTCAGATGCCCATTATCCCAGCAACTCAGGAGGCTGAGGCAGGAGGATCAGGAGTTCAAGGCCAGGGGCAGCCTGTGTAAGTTAGAGAGATCCTGTCACAAAATAAAAAAAAGCCAAGCCGGTCGTGGTGGCGCACGCCTGTAATCCTAGCGGCTCGGGAGGCGGAGACAGGAGAATCGCAAATTGGAGACCAGACGCAGTCTGCGTAATTTAGCGAAACCCTGTCTGAAAAAGTAAAAAAAAAATGGCCCCGGGGGGCGCAGCTCAGTGGTCCAGCACTCGCAGAGCATGCAGGCACGAGGCCCTGGGTTCAACCCCCAGTTCCGCAAAAATAAATAAATAAAATAAATAAATAAATAAATAAATAAATAAATAAAAATTAAAAAAGCAGCTCAGTGGTAGCATAAGCCCTCCAATCAACGTCATGGTATGAGGGGAAAAAAGCCATTCCAATCAACGTCATGGTATGAGGGGAAAAAAGCCATTCCTGTGGGGCTTGAGCTAGTGGGACTGGTGTTTTGTACAAAGAGGGGAAGCCAGGGGCACAGGGAAGACGACCATGTGACCTACAGTGATGCAGCTGCAGTCCAAGGGACACTGAGGGTGGCCGGCCACCATCCGAAGCTGGGGAGAGGCCACCAAGGGTTCTCTCCTGAGTCCCTGAGAAACACAGCTCTGCCACACCGTGATCCTGGACTTCCAGACTCCACAATTATGGCAGAATAAATTTCGGGTGTTCGAAGCTGCCCAGTCTACGGTGCTTCGCTATGCTGGCCCCAGGACATTGACCTATGAGGCGGGTGGGGTGGGCCAAGGTAGGGACAGCCGAGCCATGGCTCTTTGGTGTTGGATAACCACCACTGGCTTTTCAGGGCAGCAGCTGGGCATGAGTTTGTGTGCATATGTGTGGGGCATCTCTGGTCCCCAGTGCGGGGTTAAATACCGGCAGCACAGCAGCTAGAGAAGAGCCAGGCGGGCAAGGCTGTGCACAGAGGAAGTAAAGGTCTGGGGCTGCTATTTTAAATGAGGGCAGCTGGCCAGTCCTGTTCGGTCCCCCACCAGGGGAATGGACACTGTGCGGCTGGGCCTGGCTTTGGAGTGGCAGGGGCTAGCGTCAGCATGGGGACGGCCCCCGGTGGGCTGTGAGCTCACGGCTCCCTCTGGGGCCCTGCCAGGCAACCGTGGGGACCCTGAGATGTCCTTCCCAGGGGGTTGTCACTGTCTCGCAGGATGTGGTTAGGGCTGGAGCATGTCAGCCCGGCCGGAACAGATTCTCCCAGCTGGGCAAGAAAAAGACGCTCTGGCCAGGCCTGGCGGCCCTCCACCCAGAATTAGTTTTTAATTTTTAATTTTGTTTTCAGTGCTGGGAGGTTGAACCCCGGGCCTCGTGCGTGCTGTGCAAGCGCTCCACCACCGAGCTGCACCCCACAGCCCATTTTTCAGTTTTCATTTTGAGACCGGGTCTCTGAAAGTTATGCAGGCTGCCTCTGGCCTCAAACTCACCATCCTCCCACCTCAGCCTCCCAAGTGCTGGGATCACAGGCATGGCCACCAAGCCAGGCTCCTCCCTCACCTGGAGAGGAGATCTCACAAAGTTGAGATGTCTCTCGAGGCCCAGGCTGGCCTGGAACTCGCGATCCTCCCGCCTCAGCCTCTCGAGTTCCTGAGGTTACGGGTATGCGTTTTCCTGCCTGGCTTCTTTTTTCTTTTTTCCTCTTTTTTCTTCTCTCTTTTTGCCACACTGGGGACGGAACCAAGTGTTTTATGAGCATGCTAGGCAAGGGCTCTGCCATTGAGCTACGCCCCCATCCCAATTTTTTTTTTTCAATCACTGAGGATTTGCGCCCAGGCCTTGTGAATGCCAGGCAAGTGCTCTACCACTGAGCTACTGCCCCAGCCTGCGCCCACCCCTTTGTTTTCTTTTTTTTGTGGTGCTAGGGCCTGAACCCAGGGCCTCGGGCACACTGTCCAAGTGCTCTGCCACTCAGCTGCACCCCAGCTCCTTTTTTATGTTCTATGTCGAGACAGTTTCACCCAGTTACGCAGGCTGCCTCTGGCCTCAAACCTGCCATCCTCCTTGTCTCCGCCTCCTGAGTTGCTGGGATGAGAGTTGAGTGTCATTGTGTCCCGGCCCAACCCTTTTTAAACTTTTATTTTGAGACAGAGTCTCATTATGTTGCCCATGTTGGCCTTGAACTCACTGCGTAGGCCAAGCTGGTCTCAAATTTGTGATCCTCCTGCCTCAGCCTTCCAAGTAGCTGGGATTACCGGTGTGCACCGCTGCACGCGGCCCCAATTAAGTTTGGTTTTGTTTGAAACGGGGGTCTCACTATGCTGCCCATGCCGTTCTTGTACTCCTGGGCTCAAGCAATCCTTCTGCCTCATCCTCCTGAGTAGCACCTACAAATCCAGCTTGATACCTTTCTTTCTTCCTTCCTTTCTCTCTTTCTTTCTTCCTTTCTCCTTCTCTCTCTCTCTCTCTCTCTCTCTCTCTCTCTCTCTCTCTCTCTTTTTTCTTTCTTTCTCTTTTATCTCTTCCTTTCTCTCTCGTGCTGGGGATTGAACCCAGGGCCTGTGCACGCCAGGCAACTGCTATACAACTCAGCTATGCCACAACCCCAAGACCCTCCTTCCCATTTTTTTTTTTTTTCTTCTTGTTGTTTTGAGACAGGGTCTGGTAGGTGGCCCAGGCTGGCCTGGACCTAGTGATCTTCCTGCGGGCTCCAGGTGGCCACCTCTCAAGAGGAGTGTCACAGAATACAGGAGTCATGTTTCCAAGAAGCCACCTTGAATTAGGCCCCTGGGAACTGAGGCAGCTCCTCTATTCCCTCAGCATCCCCAGCCTCTCCTTCCAGGGAGGCCAGCGGACACCCTGAGTCCAGGCTCACCAGGCATGGACGATGACTAGGGGACACCAGTCCCCAAGCCCCTCACATCAAAGCCCACTCACAGCTGCGAAGACTGAGCCCAGAACCCATGTATTGCCTGATGGATTTCAGAGGGGAAGGGACACAGGTATGGCCTGTCTCCAGGTCACTCTTTCCCCATCCAAGTGCCCCACTCCTGGCGACTTTGGGGACTGTGACCCACCCGGGCACCGTCACCTCTGGCCAGACCTGGCTTGCAGAGTTTCCTGAGCCTCAGTTGCTTGATGCTGGGGTGGGTCACTGACTGATGGCCAGTGGAGTTGACACATAATTTGTACCTGGAGTATGCAGAGCTGAAAGCAGCTATGAATAATTCCTGTGCTGTCGACAAAAACACTAATAAAATGAGAGTTTGAATAAATACCACTCAACCCAGTCGGCCGTGAAGGGGAAAGAGAAGCCGAAAATCACCCACGCTGGGTTCTTGGCCGTCAGAGGCACTGGAGCCCTGCAACTTGTGGAGGCTACAGGAGTCTTGGGCCATGATGGGCAGCCTTGCTGCCGGTGCTGGCTGAGGGTGGCTGGTCCCCTTCCCTGGCCTACCTGCACCTCTCTATCCTCCCCCAGACCCAGAAACCCCCTGGCAAAGTAGTCAGGCCCTGCTGGGAGACTTCTGGATCTCATCTCAGGCTGTTCATTCAGCTTGGTACATCCTCCTGTGCTGTTCCTGCTGAACGAACTCCTATTCATTCTTGAAAACCCTACTAACATGATGTCACTTCCTTCACCGAGTTCGGCTGGCTTAGTGATGGGACACCATGATGATAAAGCAAAGGGCCTGTGGTATGGGCTGAATGGTATCCTTTCCAAATTCCTATGTGGAAATCCTAACCCCCAAGGGGGTGTCTTAGGAGGCAAACCCTTTGGGAGCTGTTTAGGACATGAGGGTGGGCCCTCGTGAATGGGATTAGCACCCTTATGAAACACAAGCTGGTCCCTATGGTGCAAGCCTGTAACCCCTATGACTTAGGCAGGCTGAGGCAGGAGGATCGGGAGTTTGAGGCCAGAGGCAGCCTTTGCAACTTAATGAGAACCTATGTGAAGCTAAAAAGTAAAACAGGGGCCAGGAGTACAGCTCAGTGGTAGACTGACTGCACAGTGTGTGCAGGGCCCTAGGTTCAACCCTTAGTACTGAAAGAAAGAAAGAAAGAAAGAAAGAAAGAAAGAAAGAAAGAAAGGAAAAGAAAAAAAGAAAGAAAACAAAGAAAAACAACAAAAAGCAAGAAGAGAGGAGAGAGCCTTCCTCCACTCTCTGCGGTGTGAGGACACAGGGAGACATCAGCCAGCTGTGTGTGGGGGCGGGGGGGGGGTGGCCTCGCCAGACACCACATCCGCCAGAACCTTGACCTTGACTTCCAGCCTCCAGCACATGGGCAGCTACCTCTGTGGGCAACAGGAGTTCAGGTCTGCAGGGGACTGGGGCCAAGGCCGGGAACTGCACCATTTCTCCACTCGTCAGTGTGGAGCGGGGCTGCCTGGCGGGGGTGACCGTACCACCCCACAGCTTTGGCCTGCGCCATCCAGACCCAGGAAAGTGTGGAGTCCCAGCGGCTTCTGACCAGACGCCCCTCTGGAGGAGGCAGGAAGTACATGCACTGGGAGATTTGCAGCCGGCCACTGGCCCTGTCCCCAGACAGGAGACATGGTCTCCCATCCTGTAGAGGCTGGAGGACCCCACTCTTTCTGAGGAAGGGGCTTTTTATGTGTCCTGGGCCTGGGATAAGGGCCTGAGGCTGGTGTTAATGGCCCTAAAAAGAGAGATTCAACTCTTCATTCCTGGACCCTCATATTGTGACCTTATTTGGAAAGATAATCATTGCTTTTTTCTTTTCTTTCTTTCTTTCTTTCTTTTTTTTGAGACAGGGTCTTACTGTGTAGCCCAGGCTGCCTGGAACCCACGATCCTCCCACCTCTACCTCCAGAGTGCAGAATTACAAGCTTGTGTTACCAGGCTGGGCTCACATGTGTTGAGTTAACTAAAAATGAAGTCACATTGGAGTCAGGTGGACCCCTAATCCTATATAGCTGGTGTCCTTATAAGACAAGGTGCGGCTTGGTGTGGTGGCCACGCCTGTGATCCCAGCATTCCAGAGGCTGACGCATGAGGATTGAGGGCCTCGGGAGACCCTGTCTCAACCTGGAGAGATCTCGTCTCAAGGAAAGGGAGGAGCCTAGTGTGATGGCCACACCTGTGATCCCAGCACTCGGGAGGCAGAGGCAGGAGGATCCTGAATTTGAGGCGGGCCTGGGCTATGTAGGGAGACCCTGTTCTAAAATGAATGAAAGAGAGAAAGAAAGAAAGAGAGAAAGAAAGAAAGAAAACCACACACACACAAAAACCAACATTAAACAGAATTCCCCTGTGACCCAGCAATCCACTCCTGAGTACAGGCGCAGGAGGATGAGAGTAGAGACTTGGAGCCATGTGATCATCAATATTCATAGCAACATTGATCACAAGGGCTAAAAAGGCTGACATAATTTAAGTGCTACAGCTGGGATGTTTTCCCTAAGTTTCATTTGTTGGAAACTTAATTTCTGAGTTTGTTAATGGTATCCAGAGGTGGGACCTTTGCGAGGTGACGGAGCCATAAGGGGTCTGCATGGATGAAGGGATGTCATGGTTTGAATATAAAGTGTCTTCCAAGGGTCGTGTGCTTTAACCTCGGGTCCTCAGCTGGTGGCGCTGTCTTGGGAGGTTGTTGAACTTCCAGGGGCAGGTCTAGGCTAGTGGAAATAGCTCTCTGGGGGTGGGCCTTTGAAGGTTTTTATCCTGGACCCCCAGCATGTGTCTCTGTCTTCTTGGTCTGCCATTCCGTAAGGCTGCTTACCAGAGGCCCTGTGGCTGCCATCGCCATGCCTGCCCTGCTGCCATTTGTTGTTGTTGTTGTTAGGTGCTGTCGAGTCGTGTCTGACTCATAGTGACCCTTATAGGGTTTTCAATGGCTGATTGTTTTGGGATTGCCTTGGGAGTGGATTGCCATGTCCTTCTCCCAGTTTTGTGGTGCTGGGAATTGAAATCGGGACTTCAGAGACTGCAGAGTGGCGTTCCACCAACTAAGCTAAATTTCAGCCCATTATGGACCTATTATTACATTTTTGTATGTGAGAGTTGAACCCAGGGCTTTGCACATACTTTGCAAGTGCTCTACTATTGGGTTGCACCCCCAGCCCATTTTAAATTTTTTTATTTTGAGTCAGGGTCTCACTAAGTTAGGCAGGCCGAGTCTGCCTCAAACTCGTGATCCTCCTGCCTCCCCACCTTTCAGGTCACTGGGATGATAAGCATGTGCCACTGCCCCGGCTAGACTGATTTCTTACTGTGAGCTCCCGATAAACCTCTTCCCTCGTAAGTTTGTTAGGGTTGGTTTTCCTGCTACAGTAATGGCAGGTGACTAATATAGTGGATTAGTGAATGAATGGGTTATAGAGGCAGTGACTGCAACATAAAAGCAAGCTTTCTCTGGCTCCTTTCTGTGACTCCCCATAGGATGCCATCCACCCCACCATAACCCGGCAGGAAGGTCCCTACCACATGCTGGGCCGGTGCTGCTGGTGCTGTGCTCTTGGATGTCCCAGCCCCCGATCATGAACTACATAAAGCTGTTTGTTCTGGGGGTACTAGGGTGTTGAACCCAGCATCTTGCACATATTTTGCAAGTGCTCTGCCTCTGAGCTTCACTCCCACGACATTCTGACACTCGTTCCAACGTGGATGAACCTCAAGGACATGGTGCTGAGTGGAATAAGGCAGTCACAAAAGGACACATAACTACAGGAGCCCACTTATATGAGGGCCCTGTTGTGGTGGTGGTGGTTAGATGCCTTCAAGTCAGTAGCCGACCTACTACAACAGAAGAAACACTTCTCTGTGCTTCTCTGCTATTCATAGGGTTTTCAATGGCGGACTCATTTTTGGGAGTGGGTTGTGGGAGTGGGTTACCGGTCCGTCTCCCAAGCCTACAGCACCTGGTGTTCCCAGGCGGTCTCCCATCCAAATTCTAACCAGGCCTGATCCTGCTTAGCTTCCGAGATCTAAGATCGGATGCAACAGGGCTACGGCTGCAGGCTATGAGGGCCCTAGAGTTGTGAAATCCATACAGGCAGGAAGTAGAATGGAGAGTGCTGGGCTAGGAAGAGGGCTGGCAGTTAGTGTTCAATGACAACAGAGTTTTAGTTTGGGAAAATGAGAAGGTTTTGGAAGTAGACGGCGGGGATGGTTGCACAATCCTGTGAATATGGTTAAGGCCACTGAACTGGGTATTTAGAAACAGTTAACAGGGTAAACTTTATGTTCTGTGCTTTCACAATATTTTATTTTATTTTATTTTTTTGTGGTACTGGGGGTTGAACCCAGGGTCTCGCACCTGCATGCTCTGCAAGTGCTGGACCACTGAGCTGCGCCCTCAGCCCATTTTTTTTTTTTTTTTACTTTTTGAGACAGGGTCTCGCTAAATTACGCAGACTGCCTCTGGTCTTGAACTTGTGATCCTCCTGCTTCCGCCTCCCGAGCTGCTGGGATTACAGGCGTGCGCCACCGCGCCCGGCCTTACAATATTTTATTTTTAAAAACTTATTTTTGGTTTTATATTTATATCTTTTGTAGTACTTGGGGGTTGAACCCAGGGCCTGGCACATGCTAAGCAAGTGCCCAACTACTGAGCCACACCCCTGCCCCTTTTTAATTTTTTATCTTGAGACAGGGTCTCTCTAAGTTGTGTAGGCTGCCTCCAGCCTCAAACTTGTGATCCTCTTGCCTCAGCCTCCTGAGTGCTGGGATTACAGGAGTGCACCACAGTGCCTGGCTTACAGTTTTTCTAAAAGGTGGTGTCAATGGCCAGGGATGGTGGTGCCCACGTGTGATCTTAGCACTTGGGAGGCTGAGGCAGGAGGATCGAAAGTTCCAGGCCAGCCTGGGCTACATGTGGAGACCCTCTCCCTAAACAAAGAAACCAAAGAAAAACAAAAAGGCAGTTTCAAGGCTAAGAAATACGTGTCTTGGTGCCATTGTGGTAGACATTGCCTGGACTCCCCAACGTCTGGCGTCAGAGGGGACCCCGTTTCCTGGTACCTTGTAGCTGAGCGTAGTCACGGGACAACACTCCAGCAATACATGACTGGGCTCTAATCTGCCGTTGCCCCGTAATTGCCTAATATCCAGGTAGACAATTTGTGAATTCAAAGTAGCCTGCGCTGCCCATGCCCTGCACAGAAGTCACTTGTCCAGGAAAGGCAGCCCAGGTTGAGCAAACAGTATGTAGGGATGATGCATCCTTACAGCTTACATTAAGCAGGAAAGGTTTGGGGAATGTTTGTTACTGCTGCGCAGCTCAGCCCACTGACTGATACACCAGCTTCCTGTGTCCAGGGGCCCACCTGGTATTCCTGGGGATCCCTGGCTGGAGCTGCATGAGGCTGTCCCCTCCACCTCTGTTCTTCTGCCCTTGCCCTCTGTGTTCCTGCCTGGCTCTTTCAGGGACATCAGTCTGGGGCCACGTATCAGTCTCTTTGGGCTGCTATAACAGAGTACCACCTAGGGAGCCGGGTGTGGTGGTGCCCGCCTGTGATCTGAACACTTGGGAGGTGGAGGCAGGGGGATGGCGAGTTCCAGGGCACTTGGGAGGCTGAGGCAAGAGGCTCGTGAGTTCAAGGTCGAAGGCAGCCTGTGTAATTTAGGGAGATGCTGTCTCAAGATAAAAAGTAAAAAAGGGGCTGGGGGTGCAGCCCAAAGGTAGAATGCTTGCAAAGCACATGTGAGACCTTGGGTTCAATCCCTTCATGCTCCCCCCACACAAAGTACTACCCAGGGGCTGGGGTGTAGCTCTGTGGTAGTGCCCCTGCTTAGTCTTCCATGGAGCTACACCCCAGCTCCATACAGCTTCCCAATCCTATGGCATCAGGGCCCACCTTAGTCTTAGATGAAGCCCTCGTAATAAATTTCAAACTGGACATGAGGGCACACGCTTGCAATCCCAGCACCCGGGAAGCAGAGAACCTCACGTTCAAGGGCATCCTGGGCTTCGCAGTGAGTTCCCAGCCAGCCTGGGTTATAGAGTGAGACCCTGTTTTAGAGAACCAAGGCTCAGTGGCAGAGCACGTGGCTAGCAGGTACAAGACACTGGCTTCCATCCCCAGCACCGCAATAAACCCCCACAAAACCCAAAACACCCCAGATAATATCTGCAATGACCCTACTTCCAAATAAGGTCATTTTGAGGTCCTGGGGGTTAGGATATGAACAGGTGAATTTGGTGGGAGACCCAGAGGAAGGCGCTGGACCCGGTGAGCAGGGCTGGACAGGGGTACCTGGGTGAGAACCCAGACATGCCCAGCAGAAGCACCAAGTGGGCTGCGGTGTCAGGCAGAGCTATCTCTGGAAAGCTGGGCAGGCAAGGGTGCGTTTGTGTGTGCGTGCGTGTGTGTGCGCGCGCGCATGGGGAGCGGGGGGGGGGGGGGCACCTGCCTCCCACTCCTCTCCAGGGTGAAGGCAGAGCAAACGCAGGGAAGGGGGAAGGAGGCCTGTCAGGTTTGATCTCTGCACGTTTGTTTTTGACTTTGTGCTGAGTGTGGGAAGGGATTGAGGAGGGGGTGGGCGCCGGCCCCAGCAGGTAGGAGAGGGGTGCCTTCAAAGCTACAGCCGTGGGAAATGTTTTTATTTCCTGCTTGAAAGAAAATGCCAAAGAAGGATAAAAAAGAAAAGGGAGAGAGAGTAAAGAGGGAGGTGAGCAGAGAAGAGACAGCGTGTGCGTGTGCGTGTGCATGTGTGTGTGTGTGAGAGAGAGAGCGAGCGCACACACACACAGCTCGGAACCCACAGGGCCCTACAACCTCTCTCTGGACACATTGCTGTCATGGTGGTCACCAAGGGCCATGGAGCAGCCATCTGCAGTAGGAGCCGGGCAGTGCCATGTCTGCCTTGCTTAATGCCACCCTGGCTGGGTGGTCTTAGCTTGCTGGACTCCGCTGGGCCTCAAGGGGTCCCCTTGACAAGCGTGACCACAAATGCTCCACCCAGCAAACAGCCCAGAGCGCAGGGCTCCAGGGCCAGGCAGGAGGGAGAGGGGTGGGAAATGCAATTCTCCAGGCACCCTGCCCCAAATCCAACCGGGTCGGGAGCTCTTAAACTCCCCGGGGAACGTGGCCATGGCCCAAGATGATCTTGCCGCATCCCTACCTACCCCAGGCCAAATCCCAGACTCGGACTGACCTACAACTTCCATTTGCCTCCTCTCCTCAGCAAGTTGTTGTTGTTTGGTGCCATCGAGTCAGTGACTCTGCGACCCTCAGAGGGTTTTCAACAGCTGATTGTTTTGGGAGTGGATTGCCACGGCCTTCTCCCGCCCCAGCAAGTTAGGCAGGAGAAAGTCCCCAGTGGTTGACTGGGAAGATTGATAGGGAGGAAAACCGATGGGGTTAGCAAAGTGTATTAGGGTGGGTGGGTCATTTACGTTCTTTTCTTCTTTTTTTTGGTATGAACAGAGTGCCTTGTGCGTGCTTTGCAAGTGCTCTACCCCTGAGCTACACCCCAAGACCCTTTTTTATTTTTGGTCTTGAGACAGGGTCCCGCTGAGTTACACAGGCTGCCTCAGGCCTCGAACTTGCGATCCTCCAGCCTGGGCCTCTCGAGTTGCTAGCACGATAGGCTCGGCTTACGTTTTTTCTTTAAAACAAACAAACAAACAAACAAAAAGGGCCGCCTGGCTTGCCGCCACTTCAGGTGTGTCATCTGTTCAATGGGCAGGACACTACCCGGAAGATAGGGTTGTTAGAGGCCGCGGACTCTAGCGCGGGGGTGGGACCGCCCGGATTTGGAGGCCCCACGTGGGTTAGGGAGGCGGGAAGGCGGGAGGCGCCTCTGCAGGCCGGGCTGGTGGAGGAATTTGCCCCAGAGCTCTCGGCAAGCGCGGGCCTGCCGGGGAGCCCTCCTCCTGGGGCACGGGCTCCCCACCTAGGTGCAGCGCCCCTCCCCAAACACGCTTGCTGCCAAGCCCCGAATTAGTCACCCTGGCCGCGACATACATAAATCCCATTAGTTACGCCCCGCACAAACTCCGCTGCGGAACACACCCGGTCACGCCCAGACAAAGCTGGAGGCCCCTAAAGAGGGCTTGTCTGCCCATCGGGGTCTGCTCCCCGGGGTTTGGGGGGCTAGGCTAGCACAGTGTGGGGGCCGCACCCACACACCACCCTGCAGGCACCCCTGTGTAGGCTCCCCCACTCCCTCGGGGCACACTCACTGCAGTAGCCACCCCCCAGTGCCCTTGGCCGGCCTCTGGGGAGGGGTGAGGCTGCCACGGCCCCCTCCCCCACGCCTGTCCCCTGCCGGGCCTGGAAGGCAACATCCCCAAGGTCATTTGAGCCTTTCCGAGGCCGCCTGCGAGTTGATTTATTGGCAGCTTATTTGGAGAAATGCTGTCGCTCTCGCGTGGGGGAGGGGGCAGGGCCGCCCGCGAGTGGACTTTAACCTTGGGCTGGGACTGCAGGCTTTGTTTTCCGAGGCGCTGCCAGGGCCCTGGCGGGGAATGCGGGTCCCGGCCGCCTCGCGCGCCCAGGGTGCTGGGCCCGCGCGGAGATCCCTTTGCGCCTGGCTGAACGCCCTGCGCCCCTCCAACGGTGCTTCTAGAAATTCTAAGCTAGACCCGGGATCTGAGGGCGAAGGGAGCCCCGGGAGCGAGGTTTCCAAAGCACCTTCCCCCCAGCTTCACTGGGCAGCAGGCACAGGGGTGCGCCCCACAGGAGGTGAATGCCTCCCTCTCCTCCGCAGAGGTCCGCACCCAAAGTCTCATGCAAAACCCCTTGAGGAGTGCTTGGTCCCCAGCGCGAAGGCCTGCTCTCCGCCCCTCTGGCAAAAGGGTAGAGAAAGTTGGAGGCCTGGAACGTTCTGGCCAGTGCACCCTCTCTAGATCCTGGGCCTCCACTATTCGAGGAGAAAGACTGTCGCCTCCACTGGGCTGCCTCCAGCTCGGGATCGATTCCTGCTCTCCCGAGGGTTCAGCAATCTGCGCCAAAGAGGGCGGCGGACGACGGCGCGGAGCGGGGACCCAGGGGGGAAAAGCTCGGAGATGTCTTCAGCCCGGAGGCGCAGGGCAGGCTGGCGCGGGGTGGGGAACCCGATGAGCCCGCGCCTCTGGGTGCCACGCCTGCTGTCAGCCTTTTGGGTTTCTCGCCGACCCTTCTTCCCCGCATAAAGGTTCCTTGCAGGTCCGCGGAGGACTCCAAGGGCGCGTGGCTAGGGAAGGATCCGCGGAGGTTGGAGGCCGGCTGAGTTCTGAGAAGCCCACGGGTCCCCGACCCTGGTGTCGACTCTCGTGGTGCAGGAAGCCGTGCCTCACCCGTCCTGGCCTCCCCGAGCCTTCCCCGCCCGGGGACCCCTACCCTAGTCGGTGATCGGTGAGGCCCGGGCCACCTCGGGGTCCAGCACTCACAGGGACGGATAGTACAGGCACTGAGCAAGCAAGGCCTTTTCCTATCTTTGGCGAACTGGGAAGCTCCTGGCTTGATTCCCTGCGTAGTCTTGGGGCCTCCAGGCCGTGACCTGGGGAGCAAGGCCCGGGACGCCAGCGTGTGAGCGGCCGGAAGGAGGGCCGGCATGGAGATTTATGGCCGCGGCGAGCCCCCTGCGGACCCAGCACGTCTGGTTCTCTCTAGGCCGAGCAGTGGAGTGGAAGATCCGACCCGGGCCGGAGGAAGAGGCCAGGGTCGGAGGCGGGGCCGAGAGGAGTCGGAATCCGCCGCAGCCGGGCCTGGCGCAATGGCCCTGGCTCCTGGGGGCGCGCGCCGGCTGGCGCCACGTCCTTGATTTTTCCCGGAGGGGCCGAGCGGCTCGCGGCTGGGCTGGCTGGACCTCTCAGCTGGATGCCGAGCCGCAGCAGGGCCCGTCGCCGCGAGAGACGACCAGCTTGGCTGTCCTGGCCGTGGCCTCTCCGGGTTTTGGTGGCGCCCGGGGCTGAGAGCTCCCTGGTTGCCGGATCTGAGACATATTCGGAAACCTGAGCCTAGGTGATTCGGTCGCGGCCCCCCGGCCAGCAGGAGCCAGCGAACCCTTCACGTGGACACCGATGGAGTTTTGGGGGGGCTCTGGTCACTCCGCGCTCCCCCAAGAAAAGGCTTCTCGGGGCGACCGGTGGGATGGCTCGGGCGTCCTCTCCTGGGGACGGATACTGGCTTTTTTCTGGGGGAGGAGCACGGGGCTAACGTGTCTCTGCGGCCAGCAACCCGAGGGTTCTGGAAGAGGTGGGCAGAGGCGCCGGTTCCCTGGAGTCGGAGCTGCCCGCGGCAAGGGAGGCAGCCGGCCTCAAGGTTGGCCTGTCCTTTGGCTTTACAAAAAAAGGGCAGAGTTTTGTCAGTGGGGACACATCCAGGGCTCCTAAGCTGGAGCCGGGGGCCTTGGGGAGCACCCAATGCCTCGTCTGGAGCGGCCCTGGGCTGGCCGTGGACGCCTGCGCTGGCCAGGCGGAGGCCAGCCTGGGTGCGTTCTTCGGAAACTGCGCTTTGGGGGCTGCGTGGAGGCTCCCCCCACCCCCGGGCTTTTTTTCCGCCCTGTCAGTACAAAACACACATACACACCCACTGCGTCAACACAGTTTTTGGCCACCGATCCCGCCGGGTAAACAAGCAGCAGGGGTGGGGGTGGGGCGCGGAAGATGGCGGTGGCCCTGCGGCCTGAGCGGTGGCCAAGCGCTTGGTGCATGGCGCGCACGCCTGGGTGTATACGTTTAAGTGGGGCCCACAACCTCGATGAGGGTGTTTTCCCAGACCCGACTAGGGGTCTCCAGAGGTTCCCTGTGACGGTGGGGTCCCTCACGGGACGGGCTGCAACCCGTTCCTCTTGGGATCCGTCCCACGCCCCAAGATGGCTCCCGGCCGCTGTTTACCCAGCGATCGCGGGGACACCAGGCCTGGGAGGGGGCAAAGAGTAGGGGCGCACAGCCCGCCCGCCTCTCGGTGCGATCCACCCGCACCCCAAGCCCGCGGGTGCCCAAGGAAGCGGCTCGGGCAGGACTGTCCTGTGCGCCCCGCCCCAGGCCCGGGAACTCGGTGCCACCGCATCCCCAGGCCCCACGCCTGGAGGCTGGAGGGCTTCGTGGCAGCTCGCGCGGGTGCGGGCGCCGGGAGGGCAGTCGAAGGGGCCCTCGGCGCACACATTCCAGAGGGGAGGGCGCCGCGCCTGCTCCGGCGCCGCGCCTGCTCCCGAACCGCGGCCCTAATGAAATGCCGGCTGGGTTCGCCACGCCGCCAGGGCGCACACTTGAAAAATGCAAACGCCATTGGCAAATCCAGGGCAAACGGGCAGAATTTTTATTAGCAACTAAATGATTTATGGCACACATACCCCGCCGTCACAATTACGGCGTCTTGGAGCATCCAGGGGTGAAAACATTAAACATTTATAAAAATAGGCCTTTGTGTTTTTCCACCCGGCAAGCCTTTTGCATGATTCCCCACCCCGACTCTCAAGATACATATTTTTTCTGGAGCTATATTAAAATAAGAAAAACATTCCAGATCCCAGGCGGCATCAGGGGGTGGGGGATCAAGGTCTGTGCTCCGAACATTGGAGGACGATGGGGGTGGGGGAAAGCGGCGGGGGCCCGGGCGTGGGAGGGCTTACTCAGAACCCACAAAGGCCTCTGGATAAGGCTCAAGGGCGCTCGGCGCCCCCACGCATGGCCCCTTCCCCTGCCTGGGCTTCCAGCAGCCCTGCGCAGCTCAAACGCATTTATTTCTTCAGTCCCCCCTCCCCTAAGGCACACAGAGACAATACCTCCTTTTTCTAACCCCCCTCTCCTCTCCGTCTTTGCTCCTGGCCGTCCCGGGACTGCACCGAGCGCCTCCCGCCGCCCCTCGCTGCCACTGAAAGCCGCGCGGACACCACCGTTCGTTCCCCTTGGCTCCGGCTATTTTCGTTCCCTTCCCTTCTTCTCACTCCTCCCTAACTCCCCCCGCGGAGCTCCAGCTTCCAAAAGAGGGCAGCCTAGAAACCAGCGCAGGAGGCTCCAGGAAGGGCAACTTGAAACTGCCCTCAAGAGGCCGAACTTTTTTTTTCCCCTCAAATTTATCCTGGAATTAAATTAGACACCCCCAGTTCGCTCTCGAACCCTCCTTCCTTTTTTTTTTCCTTTCTAAAAGTAGATAAAAGAAATTAGAACGAATGGGCGCTAACTAGCTCATTTTTCCCCCCTCCAGAAAAGTTGCCTTAAAAATGGATTTTCTTAAAAAAAAAAAAAAAAAAAAAAAGCAATTCGAAAACGCTGAGTCCACAGATGGAGGAGAAAGAGCGGGGCTTCTCTTGTTTTAAGTAAAACCCTATCACTACGGTTGCTCTCCGAGGCAGGATCGGCAAGGATTTCTGCCCCTCCAACCTTCCTTGCGAGGGTAGGTAATGCCTAGCTGGGCTTGGGTGCCTGCGGAGAGGGTGCGGGGCCCTTAGAGGACTGTCCTCCGGCGGGGTCCGCACTCCTTTTGCCCCTAACCAGGTAGATCTGCCACGGACAGCTCCCAACGACTCAACCCAGAAAGGATTTTGCTGAAAGCGCAAAATAAAAGTACAAAGTCTGGGGGATTGGGGCTCCCCTCCCCCTCCAGCCGCCGTGGCCAGCCAAGCACTTTTGGGCTTGGCTGCCGCTTCCTCTGAGCTCAACAGATTTTTTTTTCCCGGTCTCGCCCTCCCTGGAGGGGGCGCGGCGGATGGAAGGCGAGAGAGGCCCCCAGCCAAGAGGTTTTTAATATTACACTTTAATAGGTTTCAGAAGGCCCCGTGGAGAAATGCTAATAGGCTGAAATGTCAGAATCGAGAGGGATTCAGCTCGCGCCCAGCCGATCTAATCCTTTTTTCTGCTCTGATTTTTTTTTGGGGGGTGGTGGTGGAGAGGAGGGGGTGCCCACGCCGCCAAGAAGGGCTTTGGGGAGGAGCGCACCGTGCGCAGCACCGCAGCACCAGCTCGGCCCGAGCGGGAGGCGCATCCCGGTCCCCCGTTTCTATAGGAACCCCTTTTTACAAGATCAGACTCACCGCTGCCCGCCGCCGCGGCCTCTCCAAAATATTAATCAGTAACCATCTGACACCGCGTTTCAGGGAGGGACCCGCAGGCCGGGGCAAGGAAAACGGCCTTCTCGCCTGCCCATCCCACCCGACCGGGCTGCTGGGGGAGAGGGAATGAATCGCTGCTTTGTATTTTTTTTTTTCCCCCGAAGGAAAGGAGGGGAAAAAAAAAAAAAAAAAGCAGGAAAGAAGCAAGCCTTGTCTGTTTTGGCGTCTCCACCGCGCGTTCTGGAGGAGCACCCCAGGGGAGGCGAGGGCTGGAGTGCGGGTGCAGGGTGCAGCCCGCCGGGCCCCAGGCCCTTCCCAGCTCGCTTGGCTCGTCACCTCCTCCCGCGAGCAGGAAGCTGACAGGCGGCCCATTAAACTGCGCCTTGCAAAGCCCTGGATTGCGGCGACAACCATCTTCCTCTATTTTGATCACTCGGCCCAGACGCTGGAGGAGGGGGGGGAGGAAAAGGGAGGAGAAGGAGGCGGGGGGGGTGGCTCTCGAGCTGGTGGAGGGGGGAGGGCTGCCTAGAAACGGCCCGGAAAAATTCTCACCACCAGTTTGGATCATTCAGCCCCGCCGAGGGGAGCCTGGAAACTGCTAGAGCCCCGAGGTCCGTAATTGGTTTTATAGGAATGGCTGAGGGCCAAGGTGTTTACATGCGCGTGATGGGCGGCGCGCGGGGCCAATGCGCGGCGGCCGGGGGCCGGGCCGCGGGGGGGGGCGGGCGCCGGGGAACAATGCGTGTTTCTTCGGCTGCGAGGGCTCCCCTCCCCCAGTCCCCGGCCCCCCGCCTTTTTTTTTTTTTTTTTTTTTTTAGATCTAGCGAGAGGAACTTGAAAGGGGGGTTGTGTAATGTACCTTTTCCAATCCCGGGCTGTATATGGAGATTTGGGATTCTTTAAACCGGCGCTACCTGGATTTTATTAAAAAGCGGGGAGCTCGGCGGGAGGAAAGCTGGCTTTTCCGGAGGCTGCGGGAGCCGGGCCGCGGGAGGGCGGAGGAGTTGGCGCGCCGCGCGCTCGGCCGGAGGAGCGGTTTTCTACCAAAAAAAGGAAAGGCGGGCAAGGACTGTGAGGCGGCTGCGGGCGGCGGAGGGGAGCGGCGGCCGCGGGATGGCGGGCGGCACGGGCGCCTAGCCGCGCCAGGAGCCGGGGCCGCCGCTGGAGCCGCTGGAGCCCGGAGCCCGGAGCCCTGCCGCGCCAGGTACGCCTCGCGCCCCAAACTTCTGCAGCCGAGCCCCAGGGTGCGCAGGGCGGTGGGGGGGGGGCCCGAGGCTGTGCGGGTCCTGGGCGCGGGATCGGAGGCCGGGGAGCTCGCGGAGAGGGCGGCCCGGGCGGGGTGGGGGTGCGCAGCCGCTGCGCCCCGGGCGCCCACCCGAGCCCCCAGCCCAGCCTGGCGGCGGCCGAGGCCACCACCGAGGGGCGTCTGTGCCCCGCTCCGCTCCCTGCGGGCGACTAGGGAGCCTGGGACGCCGAGGCGCTTGCGATCATAGGCTGTTTTTAATTAAAAGCCGGAATTCAGCCATTTTAGCTGCATTTCAGAGGGGGAGAAAAGTAGGGGAGAGCTCGGCGGAGCCCGCAGATGGCCGCGCCAGCTCCTCTGCCATGGCCAGGGGGGTTCCGGGAGGCTTCACCCCGACTTCCCTAACGTGGGGCGCCCGGGCAGGCTCCGAGGCGCTGGCTTTTGCAAGAAAAGCTGCCCCCAGAATAGTATCTTTAAAAATCACGGGAAGTCCCTCGCCTGCTTGAGACGGGTATCCTCGGATGTGGCGACCTTAGATTCTTTTTCCGAAGTAAACGCAGGTCTGGTAACCAGAGCCCGATGCGAAAGAGCAAAGGAGGGGAGGGAGGAAGAGGGGGTGTTTGTAACCAAAACCGCGTTAAACCGGCCACCCTTGGGAAAGTTAGGGGGAGGCTGGAGAAGGAGGCTGAGGGAAGGTCTGCAGCTCAGCTCAAAGGGTTGGGGGGGCTGGGGCGCAAAGTCGGGGTGCAGGGCGGGCACCCTAGAGCGGGTGGCTTCGGCAGTGGTCGGTGGCTCCGTGAGCGCCCGGGCCTCCTGGAGTCAGGAATCCGAGCTGCCGCGGGGCGGGTGGGCAGACAGACAGCGAGGGGAAGAGTGGGCTCCAGGACCCCCTCTAACCCCCAGGGGAATTGGCCAACGACAAATCCTTTAAACAAACAGCTCGAAACTGGAACTCCAGGGCCATTTACTCAGCGCCGGGGGAGGCGCCCCTCGGCCGGCCGGCGCTGCGAAGGTTTCCTTTGTAGGTTATTTTGGATTGGGGGGTGGGAAGCTAGGGTTGGAGCGAGATCCTTGATACCCCTCTTCCTTCTTCCCTGATACCCCCAAATCCCCCGCTCCAGGTTACATCTTCGGGCCACAGGATTCCCAGGCCGGGGCTTTGGAAAATGAAACCAAAGCTTGTTTTGAAGGAATCTTTCCATTCCCCAAGCAAGAACTGCCACGTCTCGGGTCCTCCGACTCGCAGGGGTCCGACGGAGGCGGCAGGAGGGGGGCGGCGAACCGCTTTAAAAATAATAACCCGCTCGGCACCCTCCCTCCTGAAACAACAACAGCCAGCCCCAAACCAAACACTACTTTGGTGGCTTGCGGGGCAACCTCAGGAAAATCAAACTCGGAAAAGGGAGGCCAGGGCCCAAAGAGGTTAAATATTAAACTTTGCGGATCAGGTAGTGACAAGGTGTTTAGGGAGACGTTTCTAGCCGCTCCATGAAAGGGTTTCATAGTTTTCAACCCCGGAGCATGTGACGCCAGGGAATAAAACACTTGGGAGGTTTGGCTTTAGCTGTCCCAGCGCCGGCCAAGTGGCTTCCTCCGGGTTCGGGGAGGATGGAGCCGGCGGCCTCCGAGGCAGAGTCCGGGCTGGGGCGCAGCGCACACCGGTCACTTTCCCTAGCCGGGTGCCTGGGAGCCTGAAGTCGCCAGGGGAAGGAACATGGATTTTTACTTTTCGAGGAAAAGGGGCGCCTCCCGATTTCATTTCTGGCCCCCAGATCGGCAGCCTCTGATCTCAAAGATCTAGGCGACTTTCTGAAATTTATTTTTATTTTTCTCCTTTTTTTTTTCTTCTCCCTTTCTCCTCTTTCTTTGTCTTCCGCGGCCTGCCTCCTTCCCCTCCAAGACGCCGTGTGCGCCGCCCCGCGCAGCTCCGCCTGGCCGCCCGGAGGGGCCCGACTGCCGGCTGTCCGTGGGCCCCGGGCCGCGCGCCCGCCGCTGAGCGCAAGCCCCGCTGGCCGCCGCCATGCACGCCGCGGAGCCCCCGCAGCCCGAGAACTCTGGGACTACGTCGTCGAAGCCGAACTTTTAGGTCCCACTGAGCGAGGCCCGCGGGCCGGGTGGGGGTCTGGCCGCGGCACTCCCGCGGAGGATGGATGGCCGAGACTTCGGGCCCCAGCGGTCCGTGCACGGTCCCCCGCCGCCACTGCTGTCGGGCTTGGCCATGGACAGCCACCGCGTGGGCGCGGCCACCGCCGGACGCTTACCCGCTTCGGGCTTACCGGGCCCGCTGCCGCCGGGGAAGTACATGGCCGGCCTCAACCTCCACCCGCACCCGGGTAAGTGCACCGTGCTCGCCCTCTCTTGCCGTGCTGGGATCCAGGAAACAGAGGCCCGGCAGGACCTCCATGGCCGAGGCTGGGCGCCTCCGTCTTCCATAGCGGGTCCACGGGGTGCAGGCAGGCGCAGCTCTCAGGGCGGGGGAACCCCCGGGTCCACTGCGGATGCTAGTCCCGGAGCCTGGAAGGAGAGGCTCCCGGCTGCCGTCCCCGGCCATTGCACCTTCCCCATCCTCTCGAGGCTCCAGCGGCTGCCGGAATCCATCCACCAAGAGGCAAAGCCCAGTGGTCGAGCCCTTGCGGCGAGTTTGCCAAACCTGGGCTAAGAAAGAATATGCCAACTGGCGCTTTCCGTGAGATGCCCTTTCCCCGGGCACGGGTCTTTGCTTGGCAAACGCTCTTCCCTTCACTCCTGGGGCCTGGGTTCTGTCCCCAGGTCGACCACCCGCGCCGAGCCGGGTCCCAGGCGGCTCCCGAGCCCCTGGGGATGCGGGAGGACCGATGATTGCAGGTTTAGGACCTGGGCATTCCTCTCGGGAGGTCCTATTCCCGATAGGAGAGCAGCGATCCCGGCCTTGGGGGACACTTGGTTTTTCTGGTAGGAATGAGGGAGCGCCGCGCGTCGGCCGCCGAAACCCGGTCCTTGGGGGAACGGGCGGCGCACGGGCGGCGGAGGGGACAGCCGAGGTCCAGCAGCTGGCCGCAAGAGGAAGTGGCCGCGCAGGGCCCTCGGGCTCCGCCATTTCCCGGGAGGGCCGCCCAGGCGCGGTGGGGACCGCACTGGGAGGGCGCCGCACGGGGAGGGAGTGGCTGGCCAAGCCGTGGCCGCTGCGCGCAAGGGACGCGAGGGAGCCGCGGGAGCCTCAAGACCTCCCCGGCGGGAACGTCCTCATTCTCCCTGCCTGCCCTTTGGTTTTATGCCTGGCATTATTTAAAAAAAAAAAAAAAAGAAGAAGAAAGAAAAAAAAAAGGAAAAAACAAGTCCATCTCTTTTTTAAATCTTAGTTTAGGGGTTTGCAAGTTCCCGTGGACCCCCCGTCGCTCCCCTATCCGTGGGGTCCTGCAGGAGACGACCCAAGCCTGGCGCCGCGGCCTCGGCTTCCCCCTGGCTGTCCTGCGTTGCTTCGCTCTTTGATTTTTCTCTTGTAACTTTTCAGGAACCCGAGTCCAGGGGCTTGGCGGGACAAAGAGCCTTTGTGCGGCGAGGGGCGGGGGAGGGGCGCGAGGAGATCCCCGCCAGAGGAGGCTTGAGGACCCCGTCGCCGCCCAGGGCGCGTGTGTGCGCCCCTGGGAGCCGTGGGGCGCGCTCTGCCCCTTGCTGCGACGAGGGCCGGGGTTTTCTCTTGAGTGCCTCCCTGCGGCCCGGAGAGTGGGGTGTCACCCGGGACCCCGGAGGCCAGACATGGGGGCAGCTCCGGGGGTTACAAAGGCCACCTGGGCCACCCCCTCGTACGTGCCCCTGGAGGGGCCTCGGTGATGCGCTTGTGTGTTTGCTTGTCTTTTGGGTTAGTCCGTCTGGCCCCGGCTGGTGGCGGCTGGTGGCAGGGGCGCTGAGGCCTGGGGAACCTTGGGTCTCCTTGGCAGGGTCTGTGTGGATGGGGAGGGGGGATTCGCTTGCCACGTGCTCCCCAGCCTCCCAGGAGTTTTTCGGGTCTGAGATCAGTAAAGCCACTCCAGAGGTGCTCCGGGTCTGAGCCTAACCTGGCCACCTCCCGCGGGCTTGGGGAAGGGAGAGGTTGAGGAGTCTAGCGTGGCGTTCTCCCTGCTTGGAACTGTTTAATTTTTGCTGGGCAACTGAGGTCGTAGAGGAGATGGTGAGAAGGTCAGTGTTGCCCCTTGAGACTTTGCTCGCCTGAGAGGGAGAAGAGAGGGGGGCTGCCCCTACTTTTTGCTGTCCCCTCCTCCTCACCTTCAGCGGCAGCTGGCAGACCAGGACCCCCTAGCCAACGCCCAGAACCCAGCCCATACTGATCTCACTAACCCAGAGGTGGGACTGGGCCCTTTTCAAAACTCCTTGGGTTGGGGCAGGATTAGAAATTCCTCAACCCAGCACTCCCTCACTCTGTTTTGCTTTTTCTTGGGTGGGGTACAGATACTAAATTTCTTCTCCCACCGCACCACCTTTCTCTTTCCTTGGCTGTCAAGCCGCTAAGGTCTTGCCAGCGTTATCAACCCCATCCTTATTTGTTTACTTTTGTACCAAAAACCTGCAGAAGGCTGAGTGATTTGCCCGGGTCACACAGCAAGGGAGTGAGAGGGTGTTACCTCTGGACTGGTTCCCACGGAGAGCTTGGTGGCCCTGGCGGTCCCCACAGGCCACGGGGGCTCTTACAGAGTGCCTCCTAGGATGGAGGGAGCTGCCCTGGAAGAGGCCAGGGCTGTAGGGGACTGTAGTTTCTCTGTTGTGGGTCTGGTCCTCTGTAAAAGAGGTGAAATCAAGAATGGAGGCAGTTTGCATCAAAGTAAGGCTGGTTTTCTCTTTCTGGCAACCCAGAGTATTGTCAGAGCCTGAACAGTAAGTTTGCATAGCCTGGTCAATGAAATAGCCAAGGAAGTGACCAGAAGCTGATGGGCTGGGCTCTCTGAGAGGCTCCGGGGTTGGGAGGTTTGGAGTTGTTCTCTTGCATTGCAATTAAAGAGCTATTAGGAGGATTTTGTACTTGGATATTTATTTTCCCTGCCTCCACACCCTGGGCTGAATGGGGGGTGGGACCCAAGGATCAGAATGGGGAGGCCCTGCACTTTGGCCTGGCCAGGGGACAATAGCCGGGGGTGGGCCTTCGGCTGGGACCATCAGATCTCTGGAATCTAGTCTGTCAGCCTCCCGAGATTGACTTAGGAAGATTAATCGGTCAGGGCTGGCTGGTGGAGAGATGGGGTCCTGCCGATAAGGGAGGTTGGCCCGGCCCTTCCTCCTTTGGTCAGAGGCAGTAGGGGCGGCGTGAAGGTTCTGGAATCTGGAAGGGCCCCTCGAGTTCCTTGGCTTTTGCCGCCGCCTCCCGTTTCCTTAGCTCCCAGGCCTGGAGATTTCTTTCCTCATTTGCTCATTTACTTAGCAAATAATTTCCAAGTGCTTCCTGCGTGCCAGGGCCGGCTCCCGCCCCAGAAGTGAGTGCAGCGGTGATCGAAACAGGCAGCAGTCTTTTCCCCCGGTTGGAACTCACATTCTAGGGCGAAAGCCAGGCAACAAACATGTGAAATCAGGGAAGGAAGTCGATCTAAATGGGGACACTGGGGACACAGGCCGTGAGAGAAAGAAAACGCCTTGGGTCTGGTCTGAGCCGGGGGTGAGGGGCGGGGTCGGAGGGCTTGACCTCAGGGACGGCTGGAGTGGGTTCTTTTGTGTGTGTGTGAAAGGCAGCGAGGTCCCAAGGAGGCGAGAGGTGGCAGAAGAGGGCTTGGGGAGGCAGCGTGGTTGACAAGGAGCCATCAGATCGGTGGGTCCTGGCGGGAGAAGGGATGTGGCCGATCCTGTTGTCCTTGAAAGCCGTTAATGAGGCCTTAGAATTTTAAACAGTGAGGCATGAGGAATGACTCAAAAGGAGGGGTATTTTGTGCAAAACGAAGGGAGGCTAGAGCTACTGATGATGAAGAGAGGATGAACAAACCTGTGATCGCCACAGGCAACGTCCGGCCTGTGATGGGATCTCAGATAGGGAAGTGGCTGCTCCCGAGATCATGGGGGCAATTGGCGAAATTGGAATATGGACCGTAGATTAGCCAGTGGGTTCAAACCAATATCGGATTCAATGAAGTTGCTAACTGCGGTGATTACGTAAGAGGTTGCCCTTGGTCTTGGAATAATAGGAATGCTAAAGTCTTTAGGGGCGTGGGACATCGTATCTAGGACTGATTCTTGGGGATGGTTCAGGAAGAGGAAAAGAGCGTCTTCAGTTACACCCGTGTGTGTGTGTGTGTGTGTGTGTGTGTGTGTGTGTGTGACAGCATTTTAAGTAACACACAGTGAGCAAGTCATTCCCAGTTGTTGGGCCGGGTGAAGGTCATATAGTATTTCATTGTACGACTCCAAACTTTTCTCTGCATTTGAAATTGTTCCAAAATAAGCTGGGCGGCCATGGCACATGCCTGTCATCCCAGCGACCTGGGAGGTGGAGGCAGGAGGATCACAGGTTTGAGGCCAGGGGCAGCCTGCGCAATTTAGGGAGATCATGTCTCAAAATAAAAAGTAAAAAATGGGCTGGGGGTGCAGCTCAGTGGTAGAGTGCTTTGCGAAGCATGAGTGAAAGACTGGGTTCAGTCCCCAGTCCCGCCAAAAAAAAAAAAAAAAAAAGAAAGAAAAAAAAAGAAAAAGGAAAGAAAAAGAAAAAAAGGAAAAAAAGAGAAATTATCCTGAAATAAGCATTAAAAAGTACAGCCAGCCGATTGCTGGTCAGATACTGATAGACAGGGAGGGAAGTGGGGTCACCAGTTGTTGTGAGGAGGCTGTGTTTTGGGGGTGATGGTGACCAGGCAGGGAGGCTGGAGGTTGTGGAGGTTTGGGTGCCTTGTGGAGGTTGGGGTGTTGTGGGCAGACTGCATGTAGGGGGGGTCAGACCTGACTGTAGAAAGGTGGAAGAGTTTGGGGCAGTGGTGGGAATGGGGCATGGCTGCCGTTGTGGGGGGGTCTTGGCTTCCTTCTGTGGAGTAGTTTGTGATCTGGCCTCAGTTTACTTTAACCTTGAGACGTAGTCTTCCGCCCCACTCCAGCCTATCCTTTGCTGACATCCCAGCTCTGATTTCCAGGGGACCAGCTGGAGCGGGGCTTCCCCAGGGCAGTGGTCACGCAGGGGCAGGGTGCTTTTCCTGATTTATTTGCAGACCTGGGGATGGACCCCAGATCTTTCCCCACACTAGCCAGGTGCTCTATCGCTGAGCTACATCCCTAGGCCAGGGCCTGGGCTCTTTAGCCGACAGAGGCCTGGTCTCTGGCTTTGGAGGAAATAAAGGCCATCAGATAGCAGCCACTAAAGCCACCTGTCCCAGGCCATGAATGTGTCCAGCACCGGCTGAAGTTGCTCCTGAGCTAATGAAAGTAATAGAGCCTTAGCTCAGAAACACATGCACGCACACACAGAAACCTGGCGTATACGCCCTCACTAACAGTTTTACACATCTCCCAGCTGCAGCCAGTGAGGTTCCTAACCCACAATCCCTGGGTAAAAACCGTTCCATCCGGAGGCAGGCTGGCCTCTGGCCTCGGGGCTAAGGTTTAGATCTCGGCTTCCTGGGCGTGCCAGGACTCCGTCAGCCTGGGCTTGGTTTGGTCATCTCCAGAGCGGGTCCATCCGTGGGGCGGAATTCTTCCCATCCTTCGGATGTTTCAAAGAGCAGGCTTGGGCCAGGCGCCCAGCCCAGGTGTAGCTCTGTGCAAAAGTCACAGCAAAGGTGATTGACGTAATTATGGAGATCATTAGCACATGACTCACAAATCCCTCAGGCTGCTCCAGACCTCTCTGGGCCTCTGGAATGCCCTAACTCCCTGAGCTAGAGCAGAATTCTTAGGTTTAAGGGGTCTGAGCTGATCTCTCTCTCTCTCTCTCTCTCTCTCTCTCTCTCTCTCTCTCTCTCTGTCAGGGGATGGAGCTCAGGGCCTCACATACACTGCACATGTGCCCTACCACTGAGCAGCACCTCATTTCCATTTTCTTCTTTTCTTTTCTTTTTTTTTTTTTTTTGTGGTACTGGGGGTTGAACCTAGGGCCTCTCGCTTTCATGCTCTGCAAGTGCTGGACCACTGAGGTGCAACCCCAGCCCATTTTTTTTTTTTTTTTTTTTTGAGACAGGGTCTTGCTAAATTACGCAGACTGCCTGTAGTCTCGAACTTGTGATCCTCCTGCCTCTACCTCCTAAACCCCCGGGATTATAGGCATGCGCTACCCCACCTGGCTTTTTTTTTTTTTTTTTTTTTTTTTTTTTTTGATATAATAGCTAGAGTGTAGCTGGGTGTGGTGGCCATGCCTGTAATCCCAGCCACTCTGGAGGTGGAGGCAGGAGGATTTGAGTTCAAGGCCAGAAGCAGCCTGTACAATTTAACGAGACCCTGTCGCAAAATAACAAACAAGAAGTAGGGGTGTAGGGGGTGTAGCTCAGTGGAGCATTTGCTTAACATGCTAAATGCCCTGGGTTCAATCCCCAAAATTGTTCCCCCCCAAAAAAAAGGTTGAAAAATAACTAGACTCTAAGGCTGGGATTTAGCTCAGTTGGTAGAGCGCTGCGCTGCAGTCTCTGAGGTCCTGAGTTCAATTCCCAGCACCACAAAAATAGGAAAAGGGCCTGGCAATCCACTCCCGAGGAAATCCCGAGATGGTCAGCCATTGAAAACCCTATGAGGGTCGCTATGAGTCGGATACCGACTAGACGGCACCTCACAACAACAACAACAAAATGCTTCAATCGTGAGTATTTGTTGTTTTTGTTGTTAGGTGCCATTGAGTGGAGTCTGACTCCTAGCAACCCTCATGGGGTGTTCAATGGCTGATCATTTTGGGGATTGCTTTGGGAGTGGATCACCATGTCCTTCTCCCATTTTTGTGGAGCTGGGAACAGAACTCAGGGCCTTAGCACAGAGTGACTGAGCTAAACTCAGCCCTCTTTAGTAGTCAGGTCTTTGATTTTTCAGACAATGAACATACCTCTGTAACTACCAGGCCCCTAAGCTCAGGACACCCCCAGCTATTTGAGGGCCCCATACCTTTCTCAGTTACCACCTCCCCAATGTCATTCTTAGCTTTCTGATTTGTTTTTTGAGACAGGGTCTCCTGTGTACCCCAGCTTGGCCTGGAACTTTCTTTTTGGTACTTGGGGGCTGAACCCAGGGCCTCACAGATACTTTCCAAAGGTTCTACCACTGGGCTGCACTCCCAACCCATTTTTATTTTCTTCTTCTTCTTCTTCTTCTTCTTTTTTTTTTTTTTTGCGGTACTAGGGATTGAACCCAGGGCCTCGCGCTCGCATGCTATGCAAGTGCTGGACCACTGAGCTGCACCTCAGCCCATTTTCTTTTTACTTTTTTTGAGACAGGGTCTCGCTAAGTTACGCAGACTGCCTCTGGTCTCGAACTTGCGATCCTCCCACCTCCGCCTCCCGAGCTGGGATCATAGGCGTGCGCCACCACGCCCCGCCCTGTTCTTCATTTTTTGAGACAGGGTCTTGCTGAGTTACACAGGCTGCCTCTGGCCTTGAACTCTAGATCTCATAGCCTCTACCTTCTGAGTTGCCGAATAACAGGCGTGGGTCAGTGTGGCCGTCTTGGCCTCAAACTTTTGATTCTCCTGCTTCAGCCTCTAGAGTACTGGGAGTACAGGCATGGCCACCATGCCCGCCTTAATATCATTCATATTTGTTGGCATAGCTTAGTTTTGCCTATTCCCGAACTAACTTTCATTTTCTCCTTGTCCTGTTTTGTCTTGTTTTTTTCTTTTCTTCTCTTTTCCCTTTTCTTTTCTTTTCTTTTCCTACTTGAGGGTTGAATCCAGGGCCTCGCACATACTTTGCAAGTACTGTACCACTGGGCTGCACCCCCAGCCCATTTTTATTTTAAATTTCTTACCTTGTGAGAGGGCCTTGCTGAATTACACAGTCTGCCTCTGCCATCGAATTTGTGATCCTCTGCCTCTGCCTCCGGAGTCCCTGGGATTATAGGTGTGAGCCATTTCACCCAGCTATTGCTGAACTTTCTATCAGTGGAATTATACAGCCCGATAGCTTTCATTTGTGGCTGCTTTCACTCAACATTGTGTTTGTGAGAGTCACCCACTGTGCTATGTGGCCATGACTTGTAACTTCTCATTGCTGTATAGTATTCCACTATATGAACATATAGCACGGTTTATCCACCCTCCTGTCACCGGTCCATAGGTCATTGCCAGTGTTTACTATGAACAATCTGCTGTGAGCCTTCTGGGGTATACATACCTTTTGGGGTCTGTACCAGGGACGTCCAACCTTTTGGCTTCCTTGGACTGAGTAAAGAAGAATTGTCACGGGCTGCATATAAATTATATAATGTAGTTAGTGCAAATACATAATGAGGGGGTCACGCAGAAGATAAAAGCTCAAAAGCACATGATGTTCAAAGATGCTGTGGGGGGTTTAGCTTAGATGGAAGAGCACTTGCCTAGCAGGCACTGAGGCGTTGGGTTTGATCCCCAGCACCACAAAAAATAAATAAATAAAAATTTTGTGGGGCCAGATTTCTAGCTGTCCAGGGCTGTGGACTTGGCTGGCCTGTACCTAGGAGTGGAATTGTGGGAACAAAGGTTTTGCGTAGATTCAGCTTCAGTTGTTAGGTGCCATTGAGTCACCTCTGACTCACAGCGACCCTCATAGGGTTTTCAATGGCTGATCGTTGCGAGGTTGCGTGCGAGGTTGCCTTGGGAGTGGATTGCTTTGGGAGTGGATAGTCCCGTCGTCCCATTTTTTGCAGTGCTGGGGATCAAACCCAGGGCCTTGGAGAGTGAGGAGCATCGCTCTACCAACTGAGCTAAACCCCAGCCTGTCAGCTTCAGTGGCTGTGAGTTTTTCTGGTGACTGGGCCACTCTGTGTTCTTAGTGGTGATTGAGTGCCATGTCAGCCTCTTTGTATCCTGTCCATCCTGATAGGCATGAGTTCATATCTAATTGTGTGCGCATTTTAATTTTTTTAAATTTTTATTTATTTATTTATTTTTTTTTTTGCGGTACTGGGGGTTGAACCCAGGGCCTCGTGCCTGCATGCATTGCAAGTGCTGGACCACTGAACTGTGTCCCAGCCCATTTTTTTACTTTTTGAGACAGGGTCTCGCTAAGTTACGCAGGCTGCATCTGTTCTCGCACTTGAGATCCTTCTGCCTCTGCCTCCCGAGTCACTGGGATTACAGGCATGTGCTACCGCACCCGGCTGCATTTTAGAATTTATTTTTTGCTGAGTTAATTAATTAGTTAACTAACTTATTTATTTACTTATTTTTTGTAGGCAATCTTACTGTGTAGCCCAAGCGGCCCTCAAACTCAAAATCCTCCTGCCTCAGCCTCCTGAGCGCTGGGATCCCAGGCATGCGCCACCATCAGAAGCCTCTGTTTTTCAATTCCCCTGAATTTTAAGTTTCTGTTTTCCTGACTCTGTACCCTGCCAGCCTGTACAGCTCTGGTCCAGCGCCCTTTCCCCCTTCAAACCTGGGGACGGCTCCGCTCCACTCTCGTCGTCTTTGCTTTCTTTCCAACTGCATTATTGGAATTGGGGGAGGAGCTGGCCTTGGGGATTCCGAGCATAAACTTTGCGGGGCAGTTGCTTCTGGGGTCCAGCTTGCAGGCCACATCTGGTTGGTGTCCCAGGAGACCTGGGGCTTCTCTCTCTGTCTCTCTCTGTCTCTTTGTCTCTCTCTCCCCCTTACCCACCCCTCCCTCTCCTTCTCCCTCTACCTCTCCCCCTTTCTCTCTCCTTGTCTGTCTGTCTGTCTGTCTGTCTGTCTCTCTCGCTCTCTTTCTTTCTCTGCCTTCCCCACTCCGGTCCCTCAGGCTTTTGCCCAGCAGTTCCTCGAAGGCTCTCCATTCCCACCTCTTCTTCCACTCCCGGCTGAGGAGTCCTCTTTAGGGGCAAATTCAATCAATGGGGAAATCCTCCGTAATTGCTTTAGAATTGAGAATGTCTGGAGCCCCGGGGCCAGGCTGTGTGGATGCATTTGCATATCATTGGCTGGGCTGGGCCTTGACCGCGGGCTTGGGCTTGCTGTCTTTGGGATTCCTTTTATTTAAATCTGAGCACCTACTTGGTAGGGACCCGGTGTCTGGTCGGAGCGAGACAATTGTCTCAGCACCCATTGGGGCTCAGCATCGGAGATGGAGGAGGGGTTAGGATTGCCCTGGAGTTGCAGTGACGGCGTGGTCTCTTGAGGAGCGCTGCTGGAAGAAGCCCGCTGGGGAATCTGCTCGTGGGGCGGGTCAGGGACACTGCCGGAGGGAGGGGGGAGGTAGGGGAGGCTGGACTAAGCAGGTTCAGATAGAGGGGTGGGTGGGCCGGGTCTCCCGGCTGCCACGGCAGGTCCACAGTTCTGCCTCCCACTGTTCCTCAGCTGCCTCTTAGCTGCAGGGAGGCAAGCTCAGGGATGGTGGTGGGAGCCACAGCGTCCACAATGCCGGGCAAGCCCCATGCCCCATGAGCCACTCGAGCCCCCCCACCTGTCACCTGGAGACAGGAGCGTCAGGAAGCAGAGGACACTAGGGGAGGCACTGGAGGACAGCGTCTTGCCTTTTTTGCTACCTTTCATTTTATTTTAGTGGGAAGTAAGGCACAGAGAAGTTGGGTCTCCTGCCCATGGTCACACAGCCCACAAGTGAGCTCTCTTTCAGCTGTGTGTGTGTGTGTGTGTGTGTGTGTGTGTGTGTGTGTGTGTGTGTGGGGTGGTGTTGGGGAAGTGGGGTGTTGATAAGAAATTTTCTTGTTCTTTTTCTTTCTTGGCTCATTTTTGTTTATTTATTTGCACATCATGTTCGTGTCAGAGTGTGTGAAAATAACTCAAAATGTAATATTTAGGGTTGGGGTGCAGCTCGGTGGTAGAGCACTTGTCTCATATGTGTGAGGCCCTAGGTTCCATTCCCAGGGTGAAAGAAAGAAAGAAAAAGAGGAAAGAAAGAAGGAGAAAGAAAAGAAAGAGACAGAGGAGGAGAGAGGGAGAGAGAAATCAACCAAGCAAAAACAACAACAACAACAACCAACCCAGAGGAAAGCAGTTACTCACCATGCCTCTGCTCTGATTAATTACTGGCTGCCCTCTCCTACCCATTGACTTTTTCCTTTTTTCTGTTTACATGCTCTGCCATTTACCCTCAGCCTCATTGGATTTTTTTTTTTTTTTTTGGTAGTATTTAGGGGCTGAACCCAGGGCCTGAGCTGCACCTCCAGCCCATTTTTTACTTTTGTTTACTGTGAGACAGGGTCTCGCTAAGTTATGAAAGCTGCCTCTGGCCTCGAACCTGCAATCCTCCTCTGCCTCAGTGCAAGAGCTTTGTATGTGTTACGTTCACAAGCCCTTTACTGGTGATGTTTATTAGTATAGATCTTCCATGTCGTGGCTTGCCTTTTGTGGCACCTAAAGCTGTTATTTGATAAACAGAGGTTCCTAACTTTAATGTAATCTAGCATATCAGTCTTAACTTTATGGTTAGTGCTTTTTCTATTGTTAAGAAACCTTTGCCAGCCCTTAGGCCATGAAGGTGTTTTCCAGTATGTTCTACGGGTGTCCTTGTTCTGCCTTATACATTTGGATCTAGGTTCAACTTGGAATTTTTCTGCTTGTTGTTGTTGTTGTTGTTAGGTGCCGTCGAGTCGGTATCTGACTCATAGCGACCCTCTGTACAACAGGGGAAACACTATTGTCAGTGCTCCTCTGCTGTTCATAGGGTTTTCAATGGCAGATTGATTTTTGGGAGGGGGTTGCCAGGTCCTTCTCCCAGGCCTACGGCTTCTGGTGTTCCCAGGCGGTCTCCCATCCAGGTACTAACCAGGCCCGACCCTGCTTAGCTTCCTAGATCTGGCGGGATCGGATGCCACAGGGCTACAGCTGCAGGCAATTGAGAAATGTGTAGCCCAAGCTGGCCTCGAACTCGTGATCCTCCTGCCTCAGCCTCCTTGTTCACCGGTGTGTGCCACCACGGCCGGCTTTCTGCTTGACATTAAAAAAAATAATAATTTTTTGTGAACTTAGAGGTTAAACACAGCTCCTTGCACATACTTTGCAAGCACTCTACCACTGAGCTGTACCTCCAGCCCATTTTTTATGTTTTGGTCCTGAGACGGAGTCTCACTAAGTTACGCAGGCTGGCTCTGGCCTTGAACTCATTATCATCCTGCCTTAGCCTCCCAAGTTGCTGGGATTAGAGGCATGAGCTGCCATGGCTGGCCTTTTAATTATTTTTAAATTGACTCCTGAAAATTGCACATATTCAAGATGGACATGGTGGCACACACCTGTAATCCCAGCAATTTGGGAGGCTAAGGTAGGAGGAAGGCAAGTTTGAGGCCAGAGGCAGCCTGTACAATTTAGCGAGATCTTGTCTCAAAATAAAAAGTGAAAAATGAGCTAGGGACTCAGCTCAGTGGTAGATCCCTTGCCTAGTAGTATGTGTGAGGCCCTGGGATCAAAAACTACCCCCAATACCATGCAAAAACAAAAAACAAAACACCATATTTTTGTCAGATTGATTTCTATGTATGGTGTGAGGCGCAGGGATCAGGATTTTCCCATGTGTATATCCAAGTTGACTGTCAGCATTAATTGTCAAGGACATGCTTCTTCTACAATAGTGTCTGTCTCTGGACTGCCCTATTCCATAGGCCTGATTCCATTGCCCAAATTGTCAGTGTCCCACTGGCTTCCTTATAATAGAAGGTATGTTTTGGCATTTGGTGGTAGGACTTCTCTCACATTGTTCTTCAGGGTTACCTTGGCTATACTTGACTCTGCATTTCTGTGTAAGGTCCTTTTTGTTTGCTATGTAGGCCAGGCTGGCCTCGAACTCATGATCCTCATACCTCAGCCTCCGGAGTGCTGAGATTATATGTGCACCATCACATTTGGTCTCTGTAGAACGCTTAAAAAGTTATAAAATATACATTGCAAAATTTACCACCATCCCCTTTCTTTTTTCTTTTGTTTTTGGGCAGTGCTGGGGATGGAACCCAGGGCCTTGAACATACTAGGTGAGCGCTCTACTCCTGAGCCACGCCCCCAGCCCATCAGCTCCATTTTTAAGCGTACATTTTAGTAGGCATGTATTGTTTTGTGACCATCAGGACATTTTCATTTCCTAAACTGAAACTCCGTCTCCATTAAACCCCGATTCTTCATTTCCTCCTCTCTCCCCCAGCCTGTGGGAACCACCCTCTTCTGTTCTGTCTCTGTGCATTTGGGGTTTAGCTCAGTTGGTAGAGCACTTGCTCTGTGTGCTGAGGCCCCGGGTTCAGTTCCCAGCACTGCAAAAACGGGAGATGGACCCAATAGCCCATTCCTGGAACAATCAGCCATTGAAAACCCTCTGGAAAGCAGAGAAGCACCATCAAATATGGTGTCTCTTTCGTTCTGTAGTACATGGGCACTTACCAGACAATAACAGGGTCCCTTATAAAAGCTAAATCGTACAGTGTCTGTCCTTTCGTTGCAGTATGTATGAGAACTTCCTTCCTTTTAGAGGCAGAATAATATTCCATTTGAGTGGATCACATTTTGCTTATCTGCTCATCTACCGGTGTACACTTGGGGGGTTTCCACCCTTGAGGATATTGTGAGTAGCACTATGATGAATATTGTTGTTAGGTGCCATCGAGTCACATCCAACTCATAGCCTCAGAGAGCTTTCAGTGGCTGATTGTTTCAGGATTGCTGCATCCTTCTCCCATTTTTGTGGTGCTGGGGATTGAACCCGGGTCCTCAGAGAGTGCAGAGCACCGTTCTGCCAGCTGAGCTAAATTCCAGCCCGAGGAGGGTGAGAAGATCCCGAAATGAAGCGCTTAGCAAGCCATGCACAGCTGCAGGACCTAGCCTCTCTCTCTGCCATAAGTATTCATCCTACACTTAGCATGGGCACTGGGTGGGTATGGAGTAAGGCCACCACATTGTAACGCACACAGTGACCAAATCTGGCTCACTTCCTGTTTTTGTTAATAAAGTTTCATTGGAACAAAGCCGTGCCCCAAAGCCTACTGTACGTGGTTGCTTTCCTTGCCACAGGCCCTTTCTAGAAGAATGAGGTGGAGCATGAGCCTTGGTGATAAGCTCTGTGGAGAAACACAGGTCCGGAAAGCTGTTGGGAGGGGTGGGCTGCAAACTGAAAATAGCAAGGTTGGGGTGGCTCATTCTACTTGCCAGGGTCACATGAGCTGTAAGGGAAGGACTGAAAGTATGTGCAGAAGGTATGTGAAGGTATGCGTGGATTCTTTCCTGTATCTGGAGGGTGGATGGATTCTAGGTTGCAGTGCAAAGGCCCTGAGGTGCAGCCTGTGGGGCTGTGCTCTTCCAAATTCCAGCACTTCCCCGAGCTGGTCATAAAGCCCGCTGGTCCTTCCTGTTTTCTGGGCCTTCATTCCCACCATGATCTCCTCCAGCCCCCTCCCTGCTCCCACCACTGAGGACTGCAGGTGCCCTGTCCACGGGGCTGCATCCCAAGCCACCCAGCGCACACTTGAGAGCCCAGATGGTACTGAGCCTTGGGTATACTATGGCTTTTCGTGTATCTTTATGACTATGATCAAGTGTCTTTATTTTATTTTATTTTTTGTGGTCCTGGGAGGTTTAGCCCAGGGCTTCACACATGCTCTGGCAAGCGCTCTCTCACAGAGCTGCACCCTCAGCCCTGATTTTACTTTTTATTTTGAGACAGGGACTCACTGAGTTACGCTGGCTACCTCTGGCCTCGAACTTGTGATCCTCCTACCTCCGCCTCCCCAGTCACTAGGATGACAGGCGTGCGGCACTGAACCCATCTTCAAGTGTCATTTATAAATCAGGCACAGTAAGAGATGAACACTGTCAATAATAGAATGATTGTGATGATACACTGTAATGAAAGTTACACGAATGTGGTCTTAAAATATCTTTTCCTCTCTTTTCTTTTTTTGTTTTATTTTGAGATGGGCTCTCTCTCTGTACCCCAGGCTGGCCTCAAACTCTCCATCCTCCTTCCTCAGCCTCCTGAGTGCTGGGGTTACAGGCGTGCACTATCACACCTAGCTCAAAACATCTTATGCCATAGTTAGCCTTGTGGGGATGATGTGAGGTGACAACGCCTACGTGATGAGGCAAAACAAGGGGGGTGACGTAGTGTACCTAAGGGTTGCTTGAACATAAGGCCTGCTTCACTGGGCTGTCTACTCAGAGGTTAACGGGAGGGTAGTGTATACACCCTGAATACACAGGACAGGGGGATGATTCACTGCCCCCTGGGGGAACAGAGCAGCGCGGTGCAAGATACCAGAACGTCGTGCCATTTGAAACTCATCAATTGTTTATTTCTGGAATTTCCTGTTTAGTGATTTGGGACTGTGGTTGAAACTGCAGATGAAGGGAGGGGACTAGTGTATATCGTCAGCTTCTAGAAGGGTCCCCAGCGACCTCACACACCACAGAGGCAGGCTTTCCTTGGGCCCCATAGTGCCATTATAGTTGCCTTGCCAGGGACCTGCCCTTGTGAGCCCCTGAGGGCGTTTTGTACCCCAAGCTCCAGCACATAGGGGGCCCTTTCTGCATGCGGGAGGAGGGGCTTTGGGAGGATTCCAGGGTTGCTGTCTGGTGACCTGGGCCAGCCTTGGAGCCTCTGTCTCAGTGCTTCTCCTTTGAAAACAGGGGGGGGGCAGAGTGACTAACTCCTTCCCTCCGCGGGTGTGAGGATTACGTGAACCAGTGATCTATGAGCTTGGCACACAGCCTGGCATGTCATAAAAGCATTCAGGAAAGTTCGTTGTTGTTTTTATGAACGTTGTTAAGGATTTGTGCAAGAAGCAGAGACAGCCAAGTAGATGTTCATCCTGTTTGTGAAGGGGTGGCCCCTCTTTGGTCTCACCTTGTAAAAGACCTTGTTTATTTGTTTCTTTCTTTGTGGTGCTGAGGATGGAACAAGGGGCCTCAAATGTGCCAGGCCAGTGCTCTCACTGAGCTGTACCCCCAGTCCCCCTTGTTTATTTTTCTTTTCTATTTCTTTTTCTCTTCTTCCTCCTCTTTCCTCTTCCTCCACCACCGCTTCCTCCTCCTTTTTCTTGGCCTCCTCCTTTGTAGCGCTAGGGATCGACCCCAGGGCCTTGCACATGCTACACAAATGCCCTACCGCTGAACTACAGCCCCACTCCCATTTTTAATTGTACTTATTTTTGGAGGGCTTCTTCAGACAAGGTCTCACCCCATAGCTCAGGCTGGCCTCTAACTCACCATGCTCCTGCCTCAGCCTCCTGATTGCTGAGCTTATAGGCAAGGCCACCACACCCAGTTTCAATTTTTTATTTCCTTTTGCTGTGCTGGGAGTGGCACCCCCGGCCTCAGGTGTGCTGGGCTGGTGCTCTATGCTGAGTTACACCTTCTGCCTCCCAAACTCTTGTTTAATCCTTGGATCATGGACTGTGTGGCAGGGCCATCGCGCTTCCTTTTTGAGCCTCAGTTTCCCTCTATTGGATGGAGTTGATCTGTTTAGGATTGTTGTTGTTGTTAGATGCTGTCCAGTTGGGTCTGACTCATAGTGACACGATATACAACAGAATGAAACGCTCCCCAACACTGTGCCATACCTGGCACTATGTCAGTGCTTCTCTGCTATTCACAGGGTTTTTGATGGCTGATTGTTCGGGGATTGTATTGAGAGTGGGCTGTCAGGTCCTTCTCACACTTTTGCGGTGCTGGGGATTGAACCCAGGGCCTCAGAGCATGCAGAGTAGCCCTCTACCAACTGAGCTAAACGCCAGCTCTGTTTAGGATTAGGGATCATCAATGCAGGGATGTGTACATTGGAGTTCCATTGATCTGGTCTTGGACTTGGGGCTGAGACCGTTCAGGAAGGGGGCTGATAAAATATCTGCTCTGGGGACCTGACTGAGCTTCTGTGTCCCCTAAAACAATAACAACAACAAAAACAAGAGGTGCCTCTTTACTCTTGGTAACTGGAGGGTGGGGTGGGGTCCCCTGCAGGCACGTGGCTGGACCCCTCCTGGGACCCTCAAGGTTGGGTGCCTCCTCCTTTTCCAGGGGTCACAGTTGGGGGTTGGGGGAAGAGATGGCAAAAGCAGAGCCCAGGTTTAGGTTGGTGTTGGGGTGTGGGCTGCATGGGGTCCCCCCAAGCCACAGGGTTTGTGCTGCTGCACACTCCAGGCTCAGCACTGACATGGCCTTTGCTTCAGTCCCCCTTGCAGCCTCCCTGAGCGTCAGTTGCTGCCCGCCCTTCCTTTCTTTCTTTCTTTCTTTCTTTCTTTCTTTCTTTCTTTCTTTCCTGCTGGGGATGGAACCCAGGGCCTTGTGCACACTAATAAGCACTCAACCAATTGAGCTAAACCTTTGAGACCCCCCTCTTTTGGCAGTAACAGTGGGCTGAACCCAGGGACTCGTGCATATTTTGCAAGTGCCCCACCATGGAGCTGCACCCTTACCTGTTTCTTACTTTTTTTTTTAACTTTTTTTTTTCCCCCCTTTTGAGACAGGGTCTCGATAAATTATACAGACTGCCTCTGGTCTTGAATTTGCGATCCTCCTGCCTCCTGCCTCCGCCTCTGAGTCCCTTTTCTGTCTTTTATTTTGAGTCAGGGTCTTACTAAGTTTTGTAGGCTGCCTCTGGCCTTGAACTCGTGAGCCTCCTGCTTCAGCCTCCTGAGCTGGGATGACAGGCATCTGCCCAGCTGCTCTCAGTTTTTTAGTGTGTAAAACAGGTAACAAGGTCGCCTGGCTGGGATCCTGGAAGGGGCCTTGAGGCACCCGGGGCCTGAGACCCGTTGCTGGATCCAAAGTCAGAACAGCACTTACTTTTTTTTTTTTTTTTTTTTTTTTTAAAGTGGAGGTAAAATTCACGTATTTCAACAAGGAGCCATTTGAAAAGTGGGCAGTTCAGTGAGGTCTCATGCATTCACAACGTGTAAACCCCGCCCCCCCTCTAGTTTCAAAATTAAATGTGGATTCCAGAGAAGGACAAATGACATAAAGGACAGATGGGTAGAAGGTGGTCCTCCTCAGATCCTGACCTTGGAGGGGTTGCTTGGCTTCTCTCATAACGGTAACAGCTGGCATTGCATGGCATCTAGTGCCGGTGGACGCTCAAAGCCTTTTACGTGTCCCAATTCATTGAATCTTTACATCAGCCTCCAGGGGGCGCTGTTACTACATTGTCCGTTTCACACAGCCTGAGGAAGTTAATAGAATGGCGGCAATCACAGAGCCTGTGGGTCTGGGAGCTGTTGCTTAGCTCTTGGCTCTCTCCTGGTGAGGCTCCGCTCCTCACATCCCCTCCTTACCCTTTCAGTTTTCAGCGGGGAGGAACTTTCAGCCCACAATGTTGGTAAATTAAATGTTATGTTATGTTATGTTATTTTATGGTACCATGGGGCTGGACCCAGGGCCTTGCACATACTTTGCAAGTGCTGGACCACTGAGCTGCACCCCCTAGCCCATCTTTTTTACTTTTTGAGACAGGTTCTCACTAAATTACACAGACTGCCTCTGGTCTCGAACTTGCGATCCTCCTGCCTCTGCGTCCTGAGTCACTGGGATTACAGGCATGCACCACCATGCCTGGCCGTATTTTACTTTTTATTTTGAGTCAGAGTCTGGCTAAATGATGCAGGTCGGGTCTGGCCTTGAACTCTCCAAACTCCTATCTCTGCCTCCCAAGTTGCTGGGATTACTGGTGTGCGACACTGAGGCTGGCAAATCTAAATTAATTTAAAAGGCCTTTTTTTTTTTTTTTTTTTAAAAGTACTGGTGGTTGAACCCAGGTCCTTCTGCATGTTAGGCACGTGCTCTGTCACTGAGCTTCACCCCTGTTGTTGTTGTTAGGTGCCGTCGAGTCGAGTTCGACTCATAGCGACCCTCATAGGGTTTTCAATGGCAGATTGTTTTGGGATTGCCTTGGGAGTGGGTTGCCACATCCTTCTCCCATTTTGCGGTTCTGGGAATCGAACTCGGGACCTCAGAGACTGCAGAGCAGCGCTCTACCAACTGAGCTAAATCCCAGCCTGAGCTTCCTCCCTAGCCCTTTTTTATTTTTTATTTTGAGACAGGATACATCTGGCCTTGAACTTACTGTCCTCCTGCCTTAGCCTCCCCAATAGCTGGGATTACAGCTAGGTACTGCTAGTTTAATTAAAATTTAATAAGATAAAAAAGGCATTCCTTAGTTTTCCTGGTCACATTTCAAGCCAAGTGCTCAATAGCCACTTGTGGCCAGTGGCTACTGCACTGCTCAGCACAGAATAGTACTGCTATTTGTCATTTATTTACCTGTCCCCACCTGATGGACACAGGTTGTTGTCGAGGACGGCAGAGCAGTAGTGAACTCTGTCCTGTGCATATGCTTGTGGCCCTCATGTGGCGGTCCCATACGAGGCATTTAGAGCTGACTTGTTGAGCTCTGTTACTGGCCTGAGTCCCCGTCCTTGCTCTGTCCCGGCTGCATGCCTGTGTGACCTTGGGTTGTCAGCTGTCTGTGCCCACGAATGGCAGGTGTGACGGTTGAGTGGGTTGCTGTATGTGGTGTGGCTAAGCAGGCCTGGTGCTGTGTTGGCAGAGTCCCGTCAGTACTTGGTGGTGTCACTGTGACCCTTGATTTATGGTTGCCACACGTCTATTTTTTAAGTTTTGACGGCCCTAGGTCTTGGTTTCTAAGGCGTGAAGTGTGATAATGACTGGGTAAGCAGGGGACATGGAGACCTCCAGCCACCAGAGGGCAGCCTGGGGGCAGCGTGGGGAGGCCAGGCCTCAAGGGCCCAGTGGGTATTTTTTTTTGTTCCATTGCTGGGGGGCTGAACCCAGGGCGTCTGGCATGCAGACAAATGCGCTACCACTGAGCTGCACCCCCAGCCTCTTCTTTATTTTTTATTATTTATTTTAATTAATTAATTTTGGCTGTATTTAGTGGTTGAACCCAGGACCTTGCACATCCTTTGCAACTGCCCCGCTACTGGGTTGCACCCAAAAGCCCATTTTTAATTTTTTTATTTAGAGGCAGAGTCTCGCTAAGTTACGAAGGCTTCCTCTGGCCTGAAACCTACGGTCCTCCTGCCTCAGCCTCCTGAGTTGCTGGGATTAAACGTGTGTGCCACCACGCCTGGCTTTTATTTTTTTTTTATTTTGAGACACTGTGCAGGCTGCCCTTGGCCTCGAACTTGCGATCCTTCTTCTTCTGCCTCCCAAGTCACTGGGATGATAGGTGTGTGTCACCACGCCTGCTGGGGCCAGGTGGTTCTTACTGGGATGCTGAGGAAGGTGCCAGCCACCATGTGTGCAGTTGGCAGTCTGGAGGTGCTGGCCATGTGGACTGGACGGAGGGGTTAGTGACTGCCTTCACTCTTGTTCCAGGGCAACCAGGTAGTGCAGGCTGGGGGGCATGTGGCTCCCTTGGGGTTTGCTGAGCCCCTTTTGTGGGGTGGGTGGCTGCCCTGACTTCCTGTTGGAATCCTAACCTGTCTCTGTGTGCTCTGGCCTTATGAGCTCCGGAAAGAATACTCAGGCAGTCAGCCCCAGAGTGGGGTGTCCCTTGGGGACCAGGCCTTAGGGTGGGAACATGGCTGGGAGACAGACAGGCATTAAACACATGGAAAGGCTGGGTGCAGTGGCACACAGCTGTAATCTCAGCGATTCAGGAGGCTGAGGCAGGAGGATTGCAAGTTCGAGGCCAGAGGCAGTCTGCATAACTAAGCGAGACCCTGTCTCAAGATAAAAAATAAAAATTGGCCTGGGGGTGCAGCTCAGTGGTAGAGCTCTCATTTAGCTTGTGGGCTGCTCTGGGGTAAACCCCCAGTACAGCAAAACAACAACAACAACCAAAAACTCAAAATCCACACAGTCAGGTTTACAGGTCTGTTTCCACATTGCCACAGGTGATGGGAGTTAGGCAGGCCTGCTTGGATGGTGTGTTTCTGGGGGTTATCTCTGAGTCCAGGGGAAGGCCAAGAGGTGGGAGTGGGTGAGGAGGATCTGGGGGTACAGTGTCCGAGGGCCGAGGGGGAAAGGGAGGCTCTGGAGATGTGCTCTGGAAATAATACTCAGTCCAAAGTGGGGTGTCCCTTAGGTGTCAGGCCCTAGGCCTGACATGGATGTGGAAGAGATGGGCATTAAACATGTGGTCAGGCCCGGTGCTGTGGTGCACACACATACCAGCAGTTTGGGAGGCTGAGGCAGGAGGATCACAAGTTTGAGGCCGGAGACAGAGGCCAGCAGTGGGGCTTTACCTGATTTATACCTGATGGCTCTGGAGAGGCTGGGGGGTGAATTCCTGCATTGTCATTTCCTTGTGGTTGTGGCTGGTAGGGATCGCGTGCCAACTTCAGAGTTGCCACTTAGCTCTCTTAGTGGCCCCAACCTGCCGGGGTCCCCCAGCGGACTGTGCCCCGCCTGAGAGGAGGGATCTGGGCCCTGTGGTGGGCAGGAACCGTTGGTGGCATCCGGGCCCCAACGCCCCGCCGGCCCTGGGCGCTGCTGGGCAGGTTTCACAAGCCTGGGCTGGGCAGGCCGGGCCCTGGGCTTCTGCGCAGCTGGGCAGGAAGAGCTGGCGGCTGATGTAAGGCTTGCGCAAAGCCCTGGCTGCCGGCTTCCGGAGCCTTCCCCCGCCGCCAGGCCAACGAGGAAGCCCAGGGCCTGGCAGCACCCAGAGGCCCCCACGCACCCCGCTCGGGTGCATGGATGGACTGACCGGCCCCCGTGGCCGCGGGGCCCGCGGGCTCGGCGCTGGAGTCTGGTGAGGGCCGGCCACGGGCGGGGATGGGGGGATGTGGCTGGGAGGCACACCCCCGTGTCCCCCTGGTGCCATCTCTTCTCCGGGGGTTCCAGGTGGAGGCCTCCTCTCTCCCAAACTCAGTTTCCCCACAAGTACCTGAAGGGGCCCTGCTGGGTGTTTGGGGATCCTGTACCCCTGAAGGTGGTCAGTGAGCGCTTGCTGTATACAGGCCCGTTTTGGAGGGTTGCTGGGGACCTGGAGCTTGGAACACGGTCCATGAGCCGCCCGAGGGCTGGACTGGGGACCCTCTGGGCACCTGAGCCACAAACACCCTGTCTGTGTGTCTTCTACATGGTCGCTTAACCTCTCTGTGCCTCCTGTACACAGTGACCTCCTCTTAGGGACTAGAGAGGCCCTCTGGGGGCCAGGGCTGGGTGGGTACTTGGTGAGTGCCAGGCTCAGCTCTGCATTCAGGGCTCCGCAGCTCCTGCTAGAAGGTGAAGTGGGGGGATTTGTCACTCCAAGAATGGCCTCTGCTTCTGTTTACTACAACTGTTATTATAACCACCTTTTTCCCCCTGGTACTTGGGGGTTGAACCCAAGGCCTCGCACTTACTTGGCAAGTGCTCTGCCACGGGGCTGTACCCCCAGCGTGTGTTTTTTTTTTCTCCTTAGCGAGACAGGGTCTCACTAAGTTACATAGGCTGCACCTGGCTGTGAACTTGGGATCCTCCTGCCTCAGCCTCCCAAGTCTCTGAGATGACAGGTGTGTGCCACCGTGCCTGGCCCAAGTCCTACAGTCTTTATTGCTAGAAATAATCAGTCCAAAAATAAAAGTGACAGTGGGTTGAGGTGTACTTGACAACATTTGTTATTGACCCGAGTGGATGAAAAAAAAAGAACAAACTTGTTAATGAGGTTGAGGTCTGCAAAATTTGTTCTGGAAAAAGACGACCTCATAGAATTACCATGATGTTTACCGCCTCATGATTCTTGGTGTTAAACCCATGCCCTCTTCTCTACTGCACTTCTCAAAAGGAAGTATCTTTTTTTTTTTTTTTTCCAGTACTGGGGTTGAATCTAGGGCCTTGTGCATGCTGAGCAAGTGCTCTACCATTAACCTGCACCCCTATTCTGTTTTCTTTGTTTTTTTATTTTTAGACAGGGCCTTGCTAAGTTGTCCAGGCTGGCCTAAAACTCGAGATCCTCCTGCCTCAGCCTCCTGAGTACCTGGGATCACAGGCGTGGCCACTGTGCCAGGCTCCTCCCTTACCTGGAGGTTGAGACAGGGTCTTGGGAGGCCTAGGTTGGCCTGAAGCTTTCGATCCTCCTGCCTCACCCACCTGAGTACTGGGATCGGAGGCGGATGCCCCCACGCCTGGCTAAAGGGAGGTGTCCCCATTCTGCTGCTGAGTACCCTGAATCCTGCTAAGGGAAGCCCCCAGACCCTGCTCTCGTGGGACTCTCTCTGGCCCATGGCGCCCAGGATCTTCCTTAGAGGGCGGGTGTTGGAGCTTTGGGAGGTGCCAGAGGCCCTGGGGGGCAGTGGGGAGGTGCCCTGTTGGGCATGAGCCTGGCCTAACGGGGTATGGCAAGGGTGGCGACCGTGTGCTAAGCAGCAGCCAGGTATTGCTGCCCCTGTAATGAGCAGGGGCGCTGTGCTCTGGAGGGACTGTCCTGGACAAGGCTCCCTGGCGCCCTTTGCAGCCTCCAAGCTCGCGTCTTGGATTCATTCCCTCGTCCCTGTAGCTCAGGCTCTGGGACGCCCCCTGGCCATGTGGCCAGGTTCTTCCCGGCTTGGGTCCTCAGTTTCCCCACCTGTGAAATGGGTGCGAGAGGGGCTGGCTGAGCACACAGAGGGCCCGTGCACTTCCAGGATTGCTGTGGGGGTCTCAGGGAAGTTGGTCTGTGGTGGAGGCTGTCCTCGCCGGCCCAGGAGCTCTGCGGAGCTTGGCGCGCAGGCTCCTGCTCTGTGGGCCTTTGGAGGTCCTCAGTGCCCCCAGGCACCCGCTGCAGCTTGGGTCTGTGCGCAGGGAGAAGGCCCCCCCCACCCCCGGGGGCCAGCTGGTTGTGCAGCCAGGATGGTAAAGCTCCCCCGTGGGGGTGCTGGGTTTCTTTTTCTGGGTTGGGTTGAGTGGCATTGTTGGATCTGCGCTGTAGGGGAGAGACAGAGGTCTGGGGCGGTGGGCCGGGCGGCGGCGGCGGCCTGGTTGGCTGACCACCTGACAGCCCCTTCTCTCTGCAGGCGAGGCCTTCTTGGGCAGCTTCGTGGCCAGCGGGATGGGGCCCTCAGCCTCGTCCCAGGGGAGCCCGGTGCCCTTGCCCTCTGACCTCTCCTTCCGCTCCCCCACCCCCAGCAATCTGCCCATGGTGCAGCTGTGGGCTGCACACGCCCACGAAGGTAAGGAGCGAGTCAGGTGGGCGGGGCTGAGGGCTGCTGGGCTGCTGTCTCCACCACTCTGGCAATTTCATGTTCCCCCTCCTCTTTCCCTCCACGGTCACCCTTTATGCCGTGGCCAGTTGGTAGAGCCTTGGGTGCTAGGCCGTCCTGTCGTTCCTCAAATGCGCAGTCTTTCCTCTTGTCGCTGTCACAGGGCCTTTGCACGAGCCATTCCCTCTGCTTGCAGCCCCTCACCCCAGCCCCCTGGCGGTTTCCTGCTCCTCCTTCGGGGGTGCCCAGCTCAAGCACTCCATCTTCTCCCCACCGTCCCATGGGGATGGCACATGGATGCGTGTGATTATTCCCCACCCATCGGCTTTGCTGCTGGAGTGAGCTCCAAGGGCAGGGCCCGGGTTGTTCTACATGCCCCTGGCACATGGGAGGCTGGTTGGTACTTGAAAGAGCAGGTGGGTGCTGTGGCTCACGCCTGTAATTCCAGTGACTTGGGAAGCAGAGGCAGGAGGATTGGAGGATCGAGGCCAGAGGCAACCTGTGTAACTTATGTCTCAAGATGAAAGAATTAACAATGGGTTGGAGGTGCAGCTCAGTACTAAACTAATGTGCTTGCAAAGCATGTGAGAGGCCCTGGGTTTGAACCCCAAGTACTGAAAAAGAAAGTTGTACAAGCTGTAGGATCTGTGTTCCCTGCTTTTTTGTGGCAGCTCTGCAGAGACGCTCTGAGGTGGGGTCTGCCGGCAAATGCTGGGGGCCCCTTCCCGCCTCCCTCTCTCACTTCCTGTGCATGAAGGCAGGGGTCTGGGGCCCTGAGTGCTCCCCATCCCTGGCGCTGGTGGATTTTGGATGGATGCCAGGCATTAGGTCCCTCCTCCTTCCTTTGGGGGCCTGTAGATCCCCTGGGTCCTGGGAAACTGCAGTCTGGGAGTCTCTACTGTAGGTTGAATGCTTTCCAGGCTATTCCCAGCCACCTCCTCCCTCACTGGGTCTTCCTGGGCCCAGTGGCCCGCTGAACCCCTGTGAGCGCCCTGAATCTGCAGGCGGGGGCCGTAGGCAGCTGTGCTTTACCCAGGTGGCAACAGCCACAGCCTCAGAGATGTGCTCTGCTGGGCCTGATGGCATGGTCCTCCTGGGCCCCTGGGAACGGGCATCTGAATCCAGGAACAGGTGTGTGTGCACTGCACAGAGCGGACCATCCTGCCTCTCTTGGGTGTTCATCATGGGCTGGGATGGCGGCCACTTGTCTGGGCTGGCATCCTGCCTGAGCCCCCGCTATGCCAACCAGGGCCAGTGTGGCAGGGGTTGGAAGAGCCTAGGCTGCCTCTGGTGCCTGCAGACCATTGGTTTGTCCCTAAGACTTCCCCGAGAGGGCCTTTTGTCTTTAGCCTACAAACCCTGGTGAACAACAATGATGCTAATAACTGTGGCGAACACAAATGGCCCTGCTGTGATTTCATTCCAAGGCTGTGTCCTTGAGCTCACGCCATCCTCAGAACCACTGGGGTAGGGGTAGGGGGCTCGTCTTACAGATGGGAGGAGAGGACCTCCATGCCTGTATCTGAGCGCTGTTTCAATCATTTAAGTGAGATATTATGTGCCAGCTGGTTCTTTTTGTTTTGTGATTATTAATGGCATGGTCAGGTGATGCTGGGAAAAGACATCAGCTCTGTGGGCTAGGGACGGGTTTTGCATCCTTGGCCTCAGAGGGAGTTAGAACTCGTGGAAGGGGGGACCTGGGTGCTTCAGAGATCTCCAGTAGGACCCCAGGCCTAGGCAGAGCAGCACGACTCTTGCCCAGCACCTCCTAGCCCTGCCTGCGTGGCCTGCTGAGTGGACGGTCAGGCCTTCATTCTCTAGGTCTGTTTTTTTTTTTTGTACTAGGGGGTTCAACACAGGTCCTCACACATACTTTTGCAAGAGCTCTACCACTGAGCTTCACCCCCAGCCCTTTTATTTTTTAAATTGAGATGGTCTAAGTGACAAAGGGGGCTGGGATTTAGCTCGGTAGAGTGCTGCTCTGCAGTCTCCGAGGTCCTGAGTTTGATTCCCAGCACTGCAAAATGGGAGAAGGACGTGGCAACCCACTCCCAAGGCAATCCCAAACGGTCAGACATTGAAAACCCTATGAGGGTAGCTATGAGTCGGACTCGACTCGACGCCACCTAACAACAAGTTCTGCAGGCTGCCTCTGGCCTCAAACTTGCAATCCGCCTGCCTCTGTCTCCTGAGTCGCTGGGATGACAGGTGTGAGCCACCATTCCTGGCCTCCCAGCCCCATCCTTTTTTTTTTTTTTTTTTTTTTTAATTTTGAGACAGGGTGTGACTAAACCGTGCAGACGGCCTCTGGCTTTTGGCTCGCAGTCCTTGTGCCCCAGCCTCCCTGGTGGCTGGAATCAGAAGTGTGCGCCACCGTGTCTGGCTGGAGCCCCAGTTTTTATAATGTGTAAAATGGGACAGTAAGAGCATGGGCCTCTCCAGAAGGGTTGAATGAGAACGGTAACGGCAGAACTCACGGAGCTTTGCAGCTGCCGGCTGTCGCCTTGGGGTCCATTCTGCTGCTCATCCTGGGGGATTTGAAGTCAAGCCCCTGAGAGCTGCCTAAGAGGGGCCTCACGTGGCGGGGCTGGGAGGCCCCCCAGGACCCCTCTGGGAGCTGTTGTGCAGTCTGGGGCTCCCTGAACCAGGAGGCTGACGGCCACAGTGGTTGGTCTGCAAGAAGAAGAAAGCGCTGGCAGGAAGCCCCCGTGGAGGCATGGGGTGGTCCATGCCTCTTCCTCCTTTGTCCTCAGGCTTCTCGCACCTGCCTGGCGGGCTGTACCCATCCTACCTCCACCTGAACCACCTGGAGCCCTCCAGCAGCGGGAGCCCCCTCCTCAGCCAGCTGGGGCAGCCCAGCATCTTTGATACCCAGAAAGGTAGGAGATGGGAGGGGCTGGGGAGTGGAGGGCAAGGGGCTTTCTGGCCTTGGTGCCTCACCAGGAGCCCAGGTAGCTCCCCACCTGTTTTTTAAT
>VMDO01001435.1:175622-208823 GCA_007922755.1 Pedetes capensis
CTCTCTCTCTCTCTCTCTCTCTCTCTCTCTCTCTTTCTTTCTTTCTTTCTTTCTTTCTTTCATTCGTGATGCTGGGGATGGAACCCAGAACCTCCTGCATGCGAGGCGAGCGGTCTACGTTTTTTTTTCTTTTTTCTTTTTTTTTGCAGTACTGGGGGTTGAACCCAGGGCCTCTCACTTGCATGCTTTACAAATGCTGGACCACTAAACTGCACCCCCGGCCCGGTTTTTTTTTTACTTTTTGAGACAGGGTTTCACTAAGTTACGGAGACTGCCTCTGGTCTTGAACTTGCAATACTCCTGCCTCCACCTCCTGAGCCACTGGGATTACAGGCGCGCACCACTGCGCCTGGCTGGTCTACCATTTTGAGACAGGGTCTGCTATGTAGCTTAGCTTGGCCTTGAACTCCTGAGCCACCTGTCCGCACCTCCTGAGTGCCGAGATTACAGATGTGCGCTGTCATGCCTGAGTCTTTAAAAAACTTTTTTTTTTTGTGGTGCTGGGAATGGAGCACAGGGCCTCATGCCTGCTAGGCAAGCGCTCTACCATGGAGCTACCTGTGCAGCCTCCCCAGCACTCTTTTCCTGAATCCTGACCCCAGATGCCTTCTGTGTGTGGGGGGCTTTTGGGGGTTGAACCCAGGGCCTCATGCATGCTTTGCAAGTGCTCTACCAGCGGGCTGCACCTCCAGCCCATTTTTTATTTTTCTTTTCTGAGACAGGGTCTCGCTAAGTCATGCAAGCTGCCTCTGGTCTCAAAGTCGTGATCTTTCTACCTCAGTGCCTCCTAAGGCACTGGGATGACAGGCGTGTGCCACGGTGCCCAGCTCCCAGATGCCTTTCTCTCCCCCCCCCTTTTCCTTCTTTCTTTTTTCTTCAGTACTTGGGGTTTAAACCCAGGACCCTGCACACGCTTTGCAAGTGCTCTACCACTGGGCTGTACCCCTCCAGCCCATATATTTTTTATCTTGAGACAGAGTCTGGCTAAGTTGTGCAGGCTGCTTCTGGCCTCAAACCGGCTACAATCCTCCTGCCTCAGCCTCCTGAGTCAGTGGGATGAGAGGCTTGTGTCACCGCACCTGTCTGCCAGATGCCTCTTTGAGACCCGGTCCCTAAAGGCTCCCACAGGATCACTGAATCACCAGTGGCCTTATGGCCCCCTCCAGCTGGGGGCTCATTGGCCTTTTCAGGCCCTCTGGGCACCTGTAAAAACAGCCCTTGGCCTCTACCCCTTTCCAAATGGCAAAGGGTAGGGCCAGGAAGATTGGGTGGCCAAGGGAAGATTTCAGTGTGGTTCTACCCATTCTCGGTGCCTGCCTGCCCACCTCAGAGACGCCCCCACCCTGCCACCTCTCGCCCAGAGGAGGCCGGGAGCCCCAGCGAGGTTCCGCGATGGCCCTGGCTCACTTTGTGCTCTCTTCTGTGCAGACGGCTTCTACCTGCCCGGCCCGGGGGCCCCGGGCGCCCTGCACTCTCACGCGTCCTCCTCCAGGACCCCAGGCGGCCACTCTTCGGGCGCCTCTGCCAAAGGCGCATCGTCATCGCGGGAGTCGCGGGAAGGTGCGGCCGTGAAGGATCGCACGGGCCGTGGCAGCGGAGGCGGGGAGCCGCCCCCCGCCCTGTTCGGGAAGAAGGACCTGCGCGCCCGCGAGGAGACCGCGGGGCCGCGCGGCGTGGTGGACCTGACCCAGGAGGCGCGCGCCGAGGGCCGTCAGGACCGCGGACCCCCGCGCCTCGCTGAGCGCCTGTCGCCGTTCCCGGCCGACGCTAAGGCCAAGGGCACGTTGCAGCCGCCCATGTGCAACGGCGGTGCAGCGGACATGGGGCTCCCTGCGCTGGTGGCGGAGGCCGGCCGAGGGGGCCCCAAGGAGGCCGTGCGCCACGACGAGGGCGCGCGGCTGCTGCGCCGCGCCGAGGCCTTGATGCCTGTGCCGCGGCCCTGCGCCTCCCCGCTGCCTCCGCCTCCACCACCACCACCTCCACCGCCTCCACCACCCAAGGGACCCCCGGCACCCCCGGCTTCGGCGCCCGCTGGCGTCTACACCGTGTTCCGCGAACCAGGCCGGGAGCATCGCGTGGTGGCGCCCACCTTCGTGCCTTCCGTGGAGGCCTTTGACGAGCGCGCGGGGCCCATCCAGATTGCCTCGCAGGCACGCGACGCGCGGGCACGGCCCGGGGTGCTGCAGGCGCCGCCCGGCTCCCCGCGGCCCGAGGTGCTGCGCGAGAAGAACTCGGTCATCCGATCGCTCAAGCGCCCGCAGCCCCCTGCGCGTGCCTCCCCGGAGGCCGCCGCCCGTGCCTACCTGGCACCCAAGGAGCTGCTGAAGCCCGAGGCAGAGCCACGGCCCTGCGAGCGCACGCTGCGAGGGGCCGCCATGGCCCCTGGGGCCGCCTCCACCTCCACCACTGCCACCGCCACCAACGCGCCGCAGCCCGCCAAGCTCTTCGGCCTGGAGCCCGGGGCGCGACCGCCTGCCCCCCTGGGGCCCGAGCCTAAGTGGAAGCCCTTCGAGCTGGGCAACTTCGCCACCACGCAGATGGCTGTGCTGGCTGCGCAGCACCATCATGCCAGCCGCGCCGAGGAGGAGGCCGCTGCTGTTGCAGCCGCTGTTGCCTCCAAGAAGCCTTACCTGGACCCCGGGGGCACGCTGCCCCGAGCGGCACCCCCCTGTGGCCGGCCGGGCCCCGATCTGCACCCCGGGGCGCACGGGCCTGGGGAGGCCTCGGCCATGCAGAGCCTCATCAAGTACAGCGGCAGCTTCGCGCGGGATACAGTGGCCGTGCGCCCCGGAGGCTGCGGCAAGAAGAGCCCCTTTGGAGGCCTGGGCACCATGAAACCCGAGCCCACCCCTACCGCCTCTGGGGGGGCTCCCCGAGCCCAGGCCAGGCTCCCGCACCCCCCTGGGGGACCCGCAGCTGGCGGGGGGCGCCAGCTGAAGCGGGACCCAGAGAGGCCGGAGAGCGCCAAGGCTTTCGGGCGTGAAGGCTCCGGTTCTCAAGGGGAGGCTGAAGTGCGGCACCCGCCGGTGGGCATCGCTGTGGCCGTGGCCAGGCAGAAGGACAGTGGAGGCAGCGGGCGGCTGGGGCCTGGCCTGGCGGACCAGGAGCGCTCTCTGTCACTCAGCAATGTCAAAGGTAGGCCCAGGGTGCCACTGCTGACCTTTCTGCCCCTTGTTTTCCCCTTCTCCCTGGCTGCCCCCACGCCCATTCCTTTGGACGGGAGAGCCACCATTTACCTTCTACCCGCAGCCTATGTGCTGTGGCTGCCGTTTGAAGTTTATTGCCTTTCCCATTGTGCACATAGACGTGAGAAGTGCAGAAAAGGAGAGGGAAGAAAAAGGACCATTATGTTTCCCCAGCACCCCCGTGCTTCCATATCTTCCCCTGAATTCATTTTCCTGTGCAATTTGCTCCTACCTGCCGAGTGCCTAGTGCACTCACGGTCCAGGGCCTGTGGGTCGTTCCCGTATTACAGTGTGGGTCGTTTTCCCCTGCTATTGCAAACTCTGTAAGTATCATTTTTTTATGGCCTTTAATATTCTGTAGAGAGCACACACCAGCAGGTACTGTAGTTCAGGTCTCCAATCCCTGGTGGGCATTTTAGTCTTTCCCGGCTCTGATGTTTTGTGTTCAGAGCGTTGCATGGAATATTTCTGTACATTGCGCCTGGGTGATATTTTGAGTCGTTTTCTAAGAATAGAGGTTCCTAGGAATAGACTAACCTTAAGCCTGCCATTCTGAGTTCTTGAGGGAAGTGTAACAGGGCCTTATCTCATTTCACTGTTCCTAGTACCCAACCAGCGTGGGTCCTGGCACGTAGTAGGTGCTGGGTAAATAAGTGAATGAGCGAATATGTGTGAAAGGTAGGAGCAAGGTTGTGTTTTTTCTTTTTTTTTCTCTCTCTCTCTCTCTCTTTTTTTTTTTTTTTTTTCTTTTTGGTGGTAGTGGGGATTGAACTCAGGGCCTCACACATGCTTTTGCAAGTGCTCTACCATTGAGCTGCACCCCTAGCCATTTTTTGACTTGTTTGTTTTTTTTTCAGTACTCTAGGGGTTGAACCCAGGGCCACACGCTTGCATGTTCTGCAAGTGCTGTACCACTGAGCTGCACCCCCAGCTCCTTTTTTTTTTCTTTTTTTCTTTTTCTTTTTTCTTTTTTTTGAGACAGGGTCTCACTAAGTTACACAGACTGCCTCTGGTCTGGAACTTGTGATCCTCCTGCCTCCACCTCCCAAGCTGCAGGGATGACAGGTGTGCGCCACCATGCCCAGCTCATTTTTTGACTTTTTATTTTGCGTCAACGTCTGGCTAACTTACACAGGCTGCCTCTGGCCCTGAATTTGAGGTCTTCCAGCCTCCACCTCCCGAGTTGTTGGGATGGCAGGTGTGGGCCACTGTGCCCAGCTGGGAGCGAGGGTCTTGATGTTCTTGTGGGACTTGACATTCAGTACCCAAGTAAGTCATTAGGTGTGTTTTGTTTGGGTTTTTTGGGCAGTGCTGTGGATGGAACCCAGGGCTTTGTGCATTTTACTCAATTGGTTTATTTACCACCAAGCCACATCCCCAGCCCCAATGCCCCCGCTTTTTTAGGAGACAGGGGCTCACTAAGTAGCCCAGGCTGGTCTTGAACCCATGATCTTCCTGCCTCAGCCTCCTGAGTGTAGGTTGTTCTTCCACACCCGGCTAGGTGATTAGAGTTCTAAGTGCGTGTGAGCAGCATATGGGTCTTTGCTTTATCGTTATTGTTGTTAACTTTCTTGTGTTGCTGAGGATGGACCCCGGGGCCTTGTGTATGCTAGGCAAGTGCTCTACCACTGAACTACATCCATAGCCCTAAACTTTTAACTTTAGATGCTCCATCATCTTATTTTAATGTTTAAAAAATGGCCAGGCTTGGTGGCATATGCCTATAATCCCAGCGACTCAGGAGGCTGAGGCAGGAGGATCTTGGGTTGGAGGCCAGCAGCGGCAGCCTATGCAATTTAGCGAGACCTTGTCTCAACATTTAAAAAAATACAATAAAAAGGGGGCTGGGGGTGTGCATCAGTGGCATAGCATTTGCCTGGCATATGCAAGGCCCTGGATTCAGCCCCCAGGAGGGAAAAACATTTAACAAATTGTTGCTAAGATGGGTGTGGTGGCACACGCCTTTAATACCAATGACTCAGGAGGCGGAGGCAGGAGGATCCGAAGTTTGAGGCCAGAGGCAACCTGTGTAACTTAGTGAGACCCTGTCTCAAAAATACAAAGTAAAAAAATATGGGCTGGGGGTATAGCTCAGTGGTTGAGCCCTGGCACAAAGCATGTGTGAAAGCCTTCGGTTCAACTCCCCAGTACTGCAAAAAAAAAAAAAAAAAAAAAGTTACTAATTAGGAAAGAATGGTGCATTTCTTAACTACTAGTGAGATTAGATACCTACAACAGTGGCACTGTGGCATCTAGTCCCGTCAGATCTCAGAAGCTAAGCAGGGTTGGGCCTGGTTGGTACTTGGATGGGAGACCGCCTGGGAACACTAGGTGCTGGAGGCTTGGGAGAAGGGCCTGGCAACCCACTCCCAAAAAACAATCAGCCATTGAAAACCCTATGAACAGGAGAGAAGCACTGACAATAGTGTTTCGCCTGTTGTATGTACAGTTGCTATGAGTCGGACACTGACTCAACAGCACCTCACAAGAAGTGAGATTAGAGGTTTTTGCAGAACTTGGTCGGTTGAGTTTCTTTGGGTCTTTGTGGATTTGCTGCTGGCTGCCTCCTGGGACTTTGGCGATTGGTGTTTGGGGCATATTTATTGCAGCTCTGCACTTGGTCTGCTCAGGACAGAGCCCACTGGCCTGAGGCGTGTTTGGGTGTCGTGGAGTGGGGTCAGCGGATGGGGGAGGGCTGGAAAAGGCCATATTTGGCTGCCCCTTGCTCGTGTGCCTTGTCAAGTCAGCCTCTGTACCCAGCCTGTTCTGACCTCACCCTTGGCCCATGGTCTGGCTCCTGCCCCTGCCCCTGCAACCCCCCCCCCCCCCCCCCCCCCCCCCCCCCTGCAGTTGAGTCTGGACTCCTGGAGTCGCACGGGGACTTTGCATGTGTGTCTCCTGGGTCCCTGCCCTACTCTTGGCTTGGCTCAGGTTGAGTCCTGGGCTCTGTGGTCCTGGCCGCAGCCCCTGCTGGCTGCCCTACCTTCCCCCAGTCCCCTGTGTGCGTGCTGTGGCTGCCTGGGCTGGTCTCACAGCCTCTCTGTGTCCCCTGGCCCCCACTATCCGGGTGCATCTTCTTCTTTTTTTTTTTTTTTTTTGGTTCTGGGGGTTGAACCCAGGGCTTCTTGCTTGCATGTTTGCAAGTGCTGGACCTCTGAGCTGCACCCCCAGCCCTTTTTTTTTTTTTTTACTTTTGTGAGACAGGGTCTCACTAAGTTACGCAGACTGCCTCTGGTCTTGAACTTGCGATCCTCCCACCTCCGCCTCCCGAGCTGCTGGGATTACAGGCGTGCGCCACTGTGCCTGGCTCAGGTGCATCTTCTTATAGGGTCCTTTTCACCCCCACCTGATGTCCTAGCTGCTCCCCATGGGCCTCGCGCCCTTCTGCCCCCAGCAAGACTCCGGTCCTGCAGACACCGCCACGCCCTTGGAGAGCCCCAGAGTCTCTGGGCTTTGGATGGGAGGTGTCGCTCCAGTTCCCCAGCACCTGTGGCTGAGTGAGCGATGCTCAGCAGACCCGTGTTGACCGACTGAGCCCGGGGCTTTGGGCAGAGCAGCCTGGGGCTGGGGTCTCCCTTCCCTGGAGGGTTCACAGGGGCACCTGCCTCCCTTTGAGGTGGAGGGGTGAGGACCACCCAGACTGGAGCTGGGTGGCTTGGTGAGATGGACAAGCCTTCTGCTTGGAGGTTTGGGGCTGGGGACCCTGCAGTGGGTAGAAGATGTCATGGGTTCTGTGCCGCGGTGTGGCATCCATACTGGGGGCTCACGGTCCTCAGAGCCCTTCCAGGGGCTCACGGCGCTGCCTGTCACATGGAGTTGTGTGCGCAAGAGAAAACGGGTAAGAGAGAGAAGTGGATGCAGCTGAAGCTTGGGCTGAGCCTTTGGGGGGCTTGCCCAGAGCCGCCCGTCTCTCTTCGTCCTGATGGTTGAGAAGGTGGCTGGATTCTATTTTTTTTTTTCTTTTTGCAGTACTTAGAGGTCGAACCCAGGGCCTCGCACATTCTTTGCAAGAGCTCTGCCACTGAGAGGTAACCCCAGCCCGATTTTTATTTTTATTTTGAGTCAGGGTCCCCTTAAGATGCACAGGCTGCCTTTGGCCTCGAACTCGGGATCCTCCTGCCTCAGCCTCCCGAGTGGCTAGACTCACAGGTGCACGTCACCACACCTGGCTTCTGGCCCTGTTTGCCTGTCCTCCAGAGTGGAGGCAGCTGGGAAGCAGGTCTGGGAGGGAGGGCTGTGCGGTGCATATCCCCCGCCAGCACAGTGCGCAGAGCTGGAGTGTGGCAGGTGTAGGCGGTGGTGGTGGTGGACCAGTGGGTTCAATGATCTGATGTTGGCCGGGTGGGGGTCACTGTGGAGGGGGCAGAGGCTTGCCCACAGTGGCCGAGTGGGGAGCCTGAAATTGGAAAGGTGCTTGGGATGGTGGATGGCCACTGCTGCCCCCAGGCCCTGGGTGCACCTCCAGGTAATGTGGTGACATTGCTGGCGGGGACCCTTTGGCTGGTGCCCGCCCCGGGCTTGGCTCCCCATGGAATCAGGAAGACCCACCCAGACCCCATTGCGGTTCCTGCCTCCAGATTAGTGGGGGATCTGGAGGCTCTGGGGTCTCTGAGTGCCTCAGTGCCCTCTTCGGGAATGTGGGAGGTATGGGTTGGGACCCATGATGTGTTGGAGCCCCTGGAGTGGGTGAGTGAGTGTCACGTCCTGGGACCCTGTGGGGTCACAAGCAGCTTCCAGATGCCAGCTCTTCCCAGCTCAGGCTTTGGGGCAGGGCTGGCACTTTGTGTCTCTGGGACTAGGCAGAGACCAGGCTGCCCCCTCCCCTGGCTGCTTGCTTCCACGAGGGGCTGCCTCCCTTGCCAGGTTGGGAGCTTGCCCTGAGGGAGGGACCTGGGGTGCTTGGCTGGTCCCCACCATTTGCACAGAGGTGACAGCCCTTCCTGTTCACTTATGTGGCCAGAGGGGCTTTTGAAAGCCTCCATCAGAGGTTACATCACTGCTGAGACCCTCCTCTGTCTATTCCCCCTACATGAAACAAAATCTAAACCACAGTCCCTTCCACGGTCAGCATCCCCCACGCCTTCTGGGATCTCCTGTCCTGAGCCTTCTCCCGTGTACTCTCCATAGCCATGCGCCTTCCTCGCTGTTTCTTGGTATATTGCTGCCTCAGGGTCTTTGCACTTGCTGCTACTGCTGCGTGTTTCTCTCTTCCTCTTGGTAGGCATCTGTGCTCTCATTTACTCTGTGTGTATTGAGCTCCTCTCTGTTGGGCACTGTACAGGGGAGAGGTAGACAGTCATGGATGGGACTGTTCAAACCCAAGCAGTGCCCTAGGGAACCAGGCATGAACAGAATAGCTGCTTATTGTGGTCAGTGCCATGAGGGAGGTAAACGAGGCGTGATGGAGGAGAAGTGGTCAGGGAAGGCTCCTGGAGGAGGTGGCGTTTGGAGCTGAGCTTGAGGAACCCTGGGGAAGGGCACTGTAGGTGGAGGGAACGGCGTGTGGGTGACCCTGAGGTGGGACAGGTGCGTGAGCCTGAAGTGTGAGGGCAGTGCTTGGGGACGGCTGGGCCCTGTGAACCAGGCCCGGGGCAGAGACTTAGCTCTGTGGATAACAGCGTGAGCTGGGCTTCAAGGCTGCTGGGAGCCACAGCGTGGTCGCGGTCGGAGTGGTGAAGTGCGGAGGGCGTGGCCACGGGGCAGAGGCTGCTCTGAGTTGTGTGGCCTGTGGCAGGTGTGTGGGTCCCTGAGACCTCGGGCAGAGAGGACCTGGGAGGGCGGAGGCCTGGGGGCCGAGCCTGGGCCAGCACCTGTTCCTTCAGGGCCCCTGCGCCGTGTCCACAGCCGGTCCCAACCTCCGCAGGCCAGCGGCGCGAGGCGGCTGTGGACCTGGGCCGGGCCTCTCCTGGGAGAAGAAAGCCGGGGACCTCTTGGCACAGCTGCAGGGCTTGGAGGTGGGGGTCCCCTGAGCCTTGGCCCTGCCTCAAACCCATTGTTGCCTTTCTGGCCTCAGTTTCCCAGTAGGGACCACAGGCAGGGCCCCTTCCCACCCTGCCTCCCCGTTTCCATGTGGAAACCCCATGGACGAGAGGGCAAGGGGCACCCCGGCGGGGCCTCCCCTCAGCCTGCAGCGCATCGCCTTGCCCCTCCAGCCTCTCCCCTCCGCCCCCCTCCGCCCACCCGCCCACCATGTGACTTCGCACTGGCACAGGCGACGGCCCCCCGTCCGCGTCTCTGCTGAAGATGATGTAGCGAGAGGGCCAGGCCATGCCTTGTCCTGAGTGTGGGCTCTCAGGCTTCTGTGGTAAAGATGGGGCTCTCCCACCTGCCTCACCCCTCCCCGCCCGCCAGGCGCTCGCTTGCTGCGTAAAAGTGCGCTGTGCCCGCCTGATCACAGCACTCGGGAGGCAGAGGCCCGAGGATCACAAGTTCGAGGCCAGAGGCAGCCTGCGTAACTCAGAGAGACCCTGTCTCAAGATAAAGAGTAAAAATGGGTGTGTGTGGGGTGCAGCCCAGTGGTAGGGCGCTTGCAAAGGATGTGCGAGGCCCCGGTTCAGCCCCCTGGTACCGGGAAAGCAAGGGCTCTGCAGCTCCTGTGCCCCAGGCCATCTGCAGAACTTGTGGCGGCCTCCGGGGCTCCCATGGCCTCTGGCGCAGGGTCCCTGTTACGCCCAGCTGTGTGGCTGTGCTCAGGCATTGGGCTCGTGTGGCTGTGCCCTCTCTCTGGGTTCCCCTCCTCTGTTCTGGGACCCTCTTCTTCTGGGGGCTCTGCTCTTGAGGACATGCTGGTTTTGGGGGTGCAGAAAGAGAGAGATGAGGGAGACGTACTCTGTAGCGGCATCCCAGGTAGGACCTCTGCCCGTGAGGGTGGACTGCAGTGGACTCTGGGGGGAGCCACCCTTGTCTCCACCTGAGCCCCTTGCCTTCTGAGAGCCCTTTGTCTCCCTCCTCCTGAGACGCCAGCATGGCTGCTCATAGGCTGGGCTGGCCCTCGAGGGCTGTGCTGACTGCGTTGTGTGTTATGCGATAGCTTTATGGTGTTTTATTATGATCCTCACAGCTCTTGGTCTGATTCTGGCCTGGGGTGACAGACAGGGTCTTGGGGGTCGGAAGCGATGGAGAGGATGTTTCTTGGCACAGAGACCCCTGAGCAGGGTTTGGGGGAGCGCTGTGACTCACGTGGAGTTGCACATGAGTCCAGGGAGAAGGAGTCATTGGCTGGGTGCTGGGGGTGGGGAGCAGGGCCCAGCCAGGACCGCTGGGTGCTGGTGAGGGGTTCACTGCCGTCTTGACCCCCAGGGCATGGCCGCACTGACGAGGACTGTGTGGAAGACCGAGCCCGCCACCGAGAAGAGCGGCTGCTGGGGGGACGCCTGGACAGAGACCAGGAAAGGCTGCTCCGGTAAGGGGGGTCCTGCGAAGGTGTGGGGACTCCTGGGGTAAGGGGGCCCACGTGGCCTGGTGTGCTTGGTCCCTTGCCTGCTGGACACCGAGGCCGGAGTTGGCCTGGGGCCGGACTCTGGTCCTCCTCATCGGGCCAGGCAGCCCCGGGTCCCTCTTCCCTGAGCCCAGGTGCCTGCATCCTGACGCCCAGCCCGTGTCTGTCGGCTACCTGGTGGGACATCTGTCCCTCCTGCCCCAGGGCTGTCCTCAAACCTCCGTTCCCCCTTCTAGAGAAAGCAAGGAGTTGGCCGACCTGGCCCGTCTGCACCCCACCAGCTGTGCACCTAACGGCCTGAACCCCAACCTCATGGTGACCGGGGGCCCCACGCTGACGGGCTCGGGGCGCTGGTCTGCCGACCCTGCAGCCCACCTGGCTGCCCATCCCTGGCTGCCCCGGTCGGGCAGCACGTCCATGTGGCTCGCAGGTCACCCCTACGGTGAGTGGAGGGCGGGCCGGCGCGGGATGGGGCACTGAGCACCTGCGCTGGGCCAGGGGCCCTGGTTTCCCCTCTGCACCGAGGCACCTGCCTGTGGTCCGCCTGTCCAGCCGGTGCCGGTGCTGGTGCCGGTGGCTCTGTGGGCCTCTGCAGCCAGCCAGCACCCAGTCCCCTTGGCGCCCTCCCAGAGGCCCTGTGAGGTCCAGGGGCCGGGGTGCTGGCCAGGCTAGCGGGTGGGAGGGGCCCGGGGCTGCCCTCGGGCAGACACTCCGGGGCCTCCTGGTGCTGACTCCAGCCTGGGTCTCTCCCCCCAGGCTTGAGTCCCCCCTCGCTGCACCAGGGCATGGCCCCCGCGTTCCCGCCTGGCCTGGGGGGTTCCCTGCCGTCGGCCTACCAGTTTGTCAGGGATCCTCAGTCGGGCCAGCTGGTGGTCATCCCCAGTGATCACCTGCCACACTTTGGTAGGTGCCCCGGCTAGGCCGGCCTCCTGTGGGGCGGGCAGTGGGCAGGCTCAGAGAGGGCGCCCGCCTCAGTGCTTCCCTTGGGCAGAGCCTGGGGGTCGTTTCTTCCGTGACCTCATCAAGCCCGGTGGCCTGGGGGCTGGGCAGGGATCCCTGTCCACTCTGTTCCTCTGGGGACCCACTGTGCAGACCACGGGCGTCGTCCCCGCGGTGGCCCTGGCTCAGGTCTGGACGCTGGCCTGTTGCAGCTGTGAGCGCTGGGCCCGTCCTCCCCGCCCCCCAAGTCCCACTCCGGCTGTGTTCCCTGGGCCTGGGGTCCCGCACAAGCCGCTGATGGGGGGCCCTGCTCCCACCCTGCCCCCGGAGTGAGCAGGGGCGTCCGTGAGTGGCACGGAGGGGTCACGGCTCACTGTCGCCTGTCCCGGCAGCGGAGCTGATGGAGCGCGCCGCGGTGCCGCCGCTCTGGCCGGCGCTGTACCCGCCCGGCCGCAGCCCCCTGCACCACGCCCAGCAGCTGCAGCTCTTCTCCCAGCAGCACTTCCTGCGGCAGCAGGAGCTTCTGTACCTGCAGCAGCAGGCAGCCCAGGCCCTGGAGCTGCAGCGGAGCGCCCAGCTGATGGTGAGCCAGCCTGCCGACTGACCGCCAGGCGCGGGTGGGCGGCCTCAGGGAGGGCTCTGTGTGGGAGGTGGCGGCTGAACAGAGATAAGCAGAGGGAATAGCATGTGCAAAGGCCCAGGGGTGGATGCAGCTTGGCTGCGGCAGGGTCTAGGGAACAGTGGGGAAACCAGGGCAGAGGTGACTTGGGGACTGGGGACATTTGGACTGGATGTTGATGGAATCTCAAAGGGTCCCTGCTGTTGCCAGGAGCTCATGTTGGCCCTGATGCGTGCCTCATGGCCGTGGGATCCCCTCTGGGGCCATGGCAGGCCTGGTGCAGCCAGGTTGCCTGATCTCATAAAATAGGGGATGTCAGGGCTTCCCATAAGTGGTTGGGGTTCCTAAGGCCCACAGTCCTGTCTCTGTGGGGCATTCTGGGATGTCTATCCTTTGCTTTCCTTGGGTAGAGGCCACTCTGGAGAAGTCAGCTCAGTGGCACAATAGTTCCTGGAGCCCCAGCCCTGGCTGTGTGTCCTTGGGCAAGTGACTTCCCGTCTCTGGTCTTCTAGTAAACAGAGATGCTAGTAATTGCGAGCTCCTGGGTTAGTCGTGGGTCGGTAATAATGGGAGCAGCTCGGGCAGTGTGCTTTGGGGACTGACCGCTGGCCTCTGTAAGCATTGGCTATCATTGAGCCTGCCCCTTCCCTCCAGTTCATCGTCAGATGTGGGAATGGGCTCCTCCTCCCTCTTTGGTGTTTTGAGACCCAAGGGTGATAATGCAGCGAGTGTGGAGTGCGTAGTGAGCACTCCGTGAGGGCAGCTGTCCCAGTGAAGTGCAGGTGCCGGGGATGGGGTGGCGCCATCAGTGCCCGGGGCCTCTGCTGCTGCCTGACACCCCTTGTTCTGACTGCAAGGCTCCCAGCTGGGCCAGGGGCCGCACGGAGGTCCCCGCAGGTCCTGGGGGAAGCGCTCGGGGCCACGTGCGGTCCCCACCCCCTGCAGCTGGGGCTCTGCACCCCGCCCCCACCCAGCCTCGGGTTCCGTAGAATGCCCTGCTTGTCCCACGGTGACGGTGACGGTGACGGAATGTCCCTCTTAGGCCGGGGAGGGCTGGGTGGCTCAGACCCCGGACCCTGCCTGAGGATCGCCGAATGCAGGCCGAGGGGGTGCCCCGGGCAGGAGCCGGACAATGACTGTCGCCGCGCTGACCCTGCCCGCGGGTTCCCTCCCCAGCAGGAGCGGCTGAAGGCCCAGGAGCATCGGGCCGAGATGGAGGAGAAGGTGAACAAGCGCAGCCTGGAGGCCGCCAGTAAATCGGGCCTGTCCGCCCCGGGCCCCGGGTTGCTGCCTCGGAAGCCCCCCGGCCTGGCCGCCGGCCCCGCGGGTGCGTACGGCAAGGCCGTGAGCCCACCGCCGTCGCCCCGCGTGTCCCCCGTGACCGCCCTGAAGGCCAAGGTCATCCAGAAGCTGGAAGATGTGACCAAGCCACCCAGCTACGCCTACCCTGCCACGCCCAGCTCACACCCGAGCAGCCCGCCGCCCGCCTCCCCGCCGCCCACCCCCGGCCTCACCCGCAAGGAGGAGGCCCCTGAGAACGTGGTGGAGAAGAAGGACCTGGAGCTGGAGAAGGAGGCGTCCAGCCCCTTCCAGGCCCTGTTCTCAGGTGGGGGCGCAGGCTGGGGGCTTCCTCGCCTTGGGGGGCCCGGCCATAGGGACCCCGAGGTCCCACCTGGTCATCTGCTTGCTCCTTTACTCATTCATTCTGCGTCTGTTGAGCACCACTGTGCGGGGCTCACTGCCAGACTCAGGAGTGGACGCATGTACACGCTGTCTCTCCCCCACCCCCCTCAGCTGTCACTCTGGGGCGCCAGGGCCATGCCCGACAGCATCCACAACCTGCTGGGCCAGGCCTTGAGATGTTGTAGAAAATCAGTGCACAGGGCCCCTGTCTCAGAGGGCCTGCGCTTGGGTGGGGGGGCGCAGAACCATATCACCGTTAGATGGTTTCTCTTTTCTTTTCTTTTTTTTTGAACCCAATGCCTCGCATACACAAGGCACATGCTCTACCACCATGCTGTGTCTCTAACCTTAACAACAGGTTTTAAACGACTGCCTTATTGAGTGGGGCAGCAGGTGCTCCTGGGAGGGAGCAGGAGCCTGCACAGGCAGGGTGAGGACTCTATTAGGTCTTCACAGACCTTACTGAGCACTCACTTTTGGCTCCACCTCGTACTGCAGGCTGAGGGGTGAGGGGCAAGAGAGCTGGCTAAGGTTTCTGCCTTCCAGGCTGCAAGACCCACGGGGAGCTGTGTGTGGTGGTGCATGCCTATAATCCCACTGACTCAGGAGGCTGAGGCAGGAGGCTCTCAGGGCCGAGGCTGGAGGCCATCTGCCAATTTTGCAAGCCCCTGCCTCAAAATAATAAATAAGAAGTGGGTTGGGGGTGTAGCTCAGTAGTAGAGCACTTTCCAGGCATGCATAAGGCCCTGGGTTCAACCTCCAGCACTGCCAAAAAAAAAAAAAGAAATCCTTGGGGTCCAGTTGGTGGCTCATTTTTCCTGCTATGGCCCAGATGTGTTGGAGGGCGTTTGGATTTTTTAGGACTGCCAGGGGGAGCGCACTGCCCTGCAGCTGGCCAAGCAGAGGGTGGCTGGTGGCCATGTTTCTGTCCTGGGTGGTGGGTGGTCAGGGGCTTGGGAGCCCAGGCGCTGACCCTTGGTGTCTTTCACAGATATTCCACCCAGGTACCCGTTCCAGGCCCTGCCACCGCACTACGGAAGACCCTACCCCTTCCTGCTGCAGCCCACCACGGCCGCCGATGCTGACGGCCTGGCCCCTGATGTGCCACTCCCAGCTGACGGGCCAGAGCGCCTGGCACTCTCGCCGGAGGACAAGCCCATCCGCCTGCCGCCGCCCAAGCTCCCTGAGCCGCTGCGGGAGGGCCCCGAGGAGGAGCCGCTGGCCGATCGGGAGGTGAAGGCTGAGGTGGAAGATGTGGAGGACGCCCCCGCCGAGCTGCCTCCGCTGGAGTCACCAATGGCTCTGCCCGGCCCGGAGACCATGGTGGCCGCGAGCCCCGCGGGGGCCTGTGGAGGCGGCCTGCTGGAGGGCCAGGCGCTGAGTGCCTCTGCGCAGGGCTGCGGGGACCCCTCTGAAGGCCCGGACTTTGCAGACACGGCTGAGGCGCAGGTGGACTTGCCGGGCCGGACCGAACCCTGCACGGCTGTCCTGGAGCTGGGGGCACCGTTGTCCCCAGAGCCGCTGGTGGAGGCCAAGGAGGAGCCCGTGGAGGTCCCCCTGGATGTCCCCATGGAGCTGCCCCCGGCCGAGGAAGGGCCCAAGGAAGGCCTGGCCCAGCCGGCCCTGAGCGAACCCCAGCCCAGCCTGGAACTGCCGGACTGTGACCTGCCCGCCAGGGAGGGACCGTGCCCGGACCTCGAGGCCCAGGAGGCCGTCCCTGTGCCGGGCGGCGCCTGCTACCTGGAGGAGGGAAACTCGGAGCAGCTCCTGGCCGGCCTGGAGGACCCGCTGGCTGGCATGAATGCGCTGGCAGCCGCGGCCGAGCTGCCCCAGGCCAGGCCTCTGCCCTCCCCGGGCGCTGGACTTCAGGCTGGGGAGAAGCCGGAGGCTGCGCAGAGCCTGGTCCTGGAGCAGAGCTTCCTGCAGGGCATCACGCTGCTGAGTGAGATCGCCGAGCTGGAGCTGGAGAGGAGGAGCCAGGAGGCTGGAGGTGGGTGCGCCCTTGCGCTCTGGGCTACTTGGAAAAATTGTTAAGGGCCCCGGCGCGGTGATGCACGCCTGTCATCCCAGATGCACGCCTGTCATCCCAGTGGCTCACGAGGCTGAGGCAGGAGGATCGCAAGTTCGAGACCCTGTCTCAAAAAGTAAAAAAAAAATGGGCTGGGGTTGCAGCTCAGTGGTCCAGCACTTGCAAAGCATGCAAGCGCCATGCCCTGGGTTCAACCCTCAGTACCGCCAAAAAAAAAAAAAATTGTTATGAGGTTTTTTTAACATTGAATCCCCCATACCCCTGCCACAAGATGTGGCATATTTGTATTTTGTTTGTTTGTTTTATCTGAAACAAGGTCTTGCCATGTGGTTCACGCTGGCCTGGAACTTGCTAGATATCGCAGACTGGCCTGGAACTCACGATCTTCCTGCCCTAGCCTCCTAAAGGCTGGGATCACAGGTGTGGCCACCGTGCCAGGCCCTCTGCCAACTTGAGATCTTGGGAGGTTGAGACAGGGTCTCACCAGGCCCAGGCTAGCCTGTAACCCAGCAATCCTCATGCCTCAGCCTCCCAACAGCTGGGATTACATAGAGCGCCACTGCCAGATCCTGCACTTAGACACCCCGTTGCGTCCTGCCAAGTGCGATCGCATTTGCGGAGCCAATCTGGGCTCCTTGGCGGTGAAATTTCTCCTCATTCTGCCAGTGATGTATTGTGTAAGAGCAGGATCCTTTGGGGTGCAACAGGCAGAAATTATTACTTAAACTGCTGTATGCTGGGTGTGGTGGCCACACCTGTCATTCCAGCGAGTCTGGAGGCAGAGGCAGGAGGATCTCGGGGCCAGAGGCAGCCTGCGTAACTCACCGAGACTCTGTCTCAAAATAAAAAATAAATGGGCTTGGGGTGCAGCTCAGTGGTAGAGCACTTGCAAAGGATGTGCAAAGCCCTGGGTTCAGTCCCTCAGTACCTCCTGTAAAAGAGAAGAAAAAGAAATCCTGTGTCCTCAGCCAGGAGGAGGGACAGTGCAGTGGGTTCTGGGCTGGGCCTGAGACCGCTGCCGTTCAGCATAGCAAACCGAGGTGCTCCATGTGTTTCAAGGCTGTGCCTACAGCAGCCATAGCCCCACCACCCCAGTGTGGGCTGGAACCTGGCACCGAGGAGGGACTAGCGACAGTGTTAGAGTTGATGGTGCCCTTGCCTGTGTTCTGCCACTTACCTGAGAACTTTCCTGTGCACGTTTACACATTGACTTCCAAGGTTAAGATTGTCGTGGAAGCAGTGTTCTGGAACCTGCGCTTTTCACTTCACATGGATGTATTGGGTGCCGCAAAGCGTGTGCATGTTGTAAGAGATGTTAACCTACCTATTGCTTTTCGAAGTTGAATTGAATTATGGTACCAATGGGTAGTTTGGTGATCTGGATTATGTTTATTATCACATCAGAACAAGCTTAAGGCACATTCTTAAGACAGCCAAACGGCCGGGTATGGTGGCGCCTGCCTGTGATCCCAGTGACTTGGGAGGCTGAGGCAGGAAGGTTGCAGCCCAGTGGTGGAGCACTTGCAAAGCATGTGTAGGGCCCTGGATTCAATCCACTGGTACCACAGAAAAACCAGCAAAATGGAAATTTTTCATCTCAAGATGTGTATATGTTTTTTGGCACCTCTGTGTGTGCCAAAAATGTATACACACACACACATTATGTGTGTGTGTGGGGGGGTTGTGTGTAGTACTAAGGGATTGAAGCGAGGGCCTTGTGCATGCTGGGGGAATGCTCCACCACTAAGCTGCACCCCCAGCTCCCACTTTTTTTGGTGCTACCTGGGGATTGAACCCAGGGTGCTCCCGCACTGAGCTGCACCCTCAGCCTTTTTTTAACTTTTATCTTTGGACAAGATCTCTGTAAGGTGCCGAGCTACCTTTGGCCTAGAACTCCAGATCCTCCCTCCTCGGCCTCCCAATTTGCTGGGATGACAGGCGCGCACCATGGTGCCCAGCTCCACTGAATACGTTCTTTATGAAACGTTGTCCAAAGCTGTGTTTTTTGGTTTTTGATTGTTTGAACAGGGTCTTGCTACGTAGCCCTGGCTGGCCTGGAACCCTCAATCCTCCTGTCTCTGCCTCCGGAGGGTTGGGATTGCAGGTGGGTGCCACCATGCCCAACTCGAAAGCTGTGATTTCTAAAAAAGATTTTTTTTTTCTTGGCGGAACTGGGGATTGAACCCAGGCCCTTGCATAGAGAGGCAAGTACTTTACCATGGAGCTATGTCCTTCCCCCCGCAGAACACTTTTATTAGGGCCTGCCCAGTTTTCTGTTCAGTGAAGACAACGTCCTTTGATGACCCAATCCCAGATGATCTGGCAAGTTTTTAAATGTTTGTTTTGTTTTGTTTTTTCGCGATTGCAGAGAAATGATGAGTCCCCTTGTAGAAAAAGGTCCGTTCCTATGTCTGCTTCTTCTGGGCTTGTCTTCCTGGAGGTAGAGCTGCCAGGCCACAGCAAGGTGGCATTTTGGAGACTTTTCCACTTTTGGAGTCATTCGGCCCTCTGTGGAGCCAGGACATGCAGTGCCCACTGGCCTGTGAGACCCCCTGTCCCCAAGGGGCCTGGGGCAGGTGGAGCTTCTAAAGTTACTCGAGGTTCTTCTTTCATTAAAGTAGCCCAGTGGGACTTTTTTTTTTTCCCCCCAGAACTGGGGGTTGAACCCAGTGAGTTGCACATGCTAAGCAAGCCCTCTACCACTGAGGTGCACCCTCTGTCCATCTTTTGCTTTTTTATCTTGAGACAGAGTCTCGCTAAGTTATGCGGGCTGCCTCTGGCCTCAAACTCGAGATCCTCCTGCCTCTGCCTCCCAGGTTGCTGCGATTATAGGTGCGCATAGCTCCAGTGGGAATTTTTTTCCCTCTGGAGGTAAATGAAAATCCCTTCGTCTCTGCCAGTTGGTAGTGAATTTTCTTTCAGTGGGGGCCTGAGGAAGGGGTAGAGGTCACTTGCGGGGGCTGCTGTGGTGGGTGAGGTGGCCTCATGTCCTGGGATCATGGGGGTTGCTTGGTTTGGGGGCCACTGCCTCCCTTGGCCATTTTGCCTGTGCGGCCAGCCTGCCCCGGCTGGGGTTCAGTGCAGACCTGGCTCCTGATGAGTTGTCACTGTGGGTTGGTGTGCTGGTTTCTTGGGGGCGCTGTAACAGTTTATCAGAAACCTGTTGGTGTAAACAGGAGAATGTCCGTTTCACTCTGAAAAGCCAGAAGTTCTGAGGTCAGGGGTCTGCAGGGCTGGTTCCTGCTGTGGCTCTGAGACTGTCCCAGGCCTCTGTCCTTGGCTGGCAGATGGCTGTCTTCTTTTGCTCATCTTTGTCTCCAAATACTCCTTCCTATGAGGACACTGTCCACAGCAGTACCACCCTGGTGTCCCATCCCATCTGATCTTGGAAGCTAAGCAGGGTGGGGCCTGGCTAGTCCTTGAATAGGAGACCACCTAGGAACACCAGGTGCTGTAGGGTTGGGAGAAGGACCTGGCAACCCACTCCCAAAGAACAATCAGACATCAAAAACCTTATGAATCACAGAAAAACACTGACATAGTGTTGGGCATGGCACAGTGTTGGGGAGTCTTTCATCTGTTGTGCATTGGGTCACTATGAGTCAAACTCGACTCAACAGCACCACGACAATGTAAGGAAGGACCCGATGTGTACCAGAGTAGAGTCCACGTGAGGATCTTGCTTTAACTTGGTATCCTCGGTAGAGACTCTGTTTCCAAAGAAGGCCATGATGTCAAGTGCTGGGCGTCGGGGCCTAAGTTATTAAATCAGAGGATGCAGATGAACCTATCACGGCTGGTCTGGTGGTCCCTCAGGGGCCCCTTGGATGTCAGTTGAGAGCCTCAGCAAGGCTGCTTCGTTGGCGGGAGGAAGATGTGCCCAGCTTGTACCTTGGTTCCCCGTGTAACACACAGCAGCTGTCCCCTGCCTTATCAAGGACTGGGGTGGACGGAGCAGTGGCGTCCTGAGTGGGCCGTCCTCCTTCACTCTGATACTGATCCTAAGGAGTTTTCGGCCTTCTTGCCTCAGTTTCCCTAAAGCATACATAGGAGAAAAACCAGAAATTCTTAGCCAGTTTTGCCCCCTAGGGGTCACTGGCGGGAGCGGGTCTGGCTGTTGGTTCAGGAGGAACGTGGCTGACATCTAGTGGGGGAAGGGGAAGGACTCACTGAATGTGGTGACCTTCCCACAGCACAGAGTGCGTGGCCCAGCGTGGCCTGGGCTGAAGCTGGGAGGCCCTAATCTAAATGCTGTCGTAACTGTTCATGTCCACTGTAGGCGCCTCTGAACACAGGCACTGGTGAATAACCTTTCCCCTCAAGCACACATGGAACATTCGTGAAACTCGGTCAAATCGTAGATCGGAGGAAAAGGTGCACTTAGACAGGAGCTGGGTGTGGTGGCTCACACTGGTCATCCCAGCAACTCGGGAGGTCGGGGTGGGAGGATCATGGGCTCGAGGCCAGAGGCAGGCCGCATAATTTAGGAAGACCCTGTCTCAAGATAAAAAATTTTAAAAAGGGGCTGGGGGTGCAGCCCAGTGGCAGAGCGCTCACAAAGTATGGATGAGGCTCTGGGTTTAGCCCCCAAGTACTGCCACTTAAAAAAAAATAGGGCTCATTTTCATTTGGTAGAGGCCAAAAGCAGCTCTGCAGAGGCTCTGTGTTGGAGAGGCCTCTGTGCAGGGCAGTGTGCTGTTTGTCAGAGAGAGGACTGGCGTGACACGTGCTACAAAAAAGGAAAGAAAAGGGAGACAATCTAAATGCTCTCAGTGGAGATTATTTAGACTAATTACAACTCGCCAATACAAGAGAACGGCAGGCTGCTGCTGTCGGGTCTGGCCATATAGAATTGCAGGGCAGAGCTTTTGATCTTCGGAAATGGTTTTTTTTTTTCCCCTCTTCTTGGTACTGGGGGTTGAACCCAGGGCCTCGCGATTGCATGCTTTGCAAGTGCTGGACCACTGAACTGCACCCTCACCCCATTTTTTTTTACTTTTTGAGATAGGGTCTTGCTAAGTTACACAGACTGCATCTGGTCTCCATATTGCGATCCTCCTGCCTCTGCCTCCTGAGCCACTGGGATTACAGGCGTATGCCACCGTGCCTGGCCCAGAAATGTTTTTTTTCTTTATTTCTTTAGGGTTTTTTTTTTTTTTTTTTTTTTGAGACAAAGTCTCACTCTGTAGCTGAGGCTGGTGGCCTGGAACTCAAGTAGCTCAGGATGGCCTCAAACTCACAGATTCTCCTGCCTGAACTTCCTGAGTGCTGGGATTACAGGTGGGTGTCACCACACCTAGCTCAGAAACATTGATTTTTATAAGGGTCAAGCTAATAATGATGAAGTAGACACTGATGTGATATGGCAACATGATCTTTTTTTTTTTTTTTGTAATAATAGGGGTTTGAACCCAGGGCCTCATACTTTTCAAGTGCTCTATCAGTGAGCTGCACCCTAGCCCATTTTAAATTTTTCATCTTGAGTCAGAGTTTCACTAATTTAGGCAGGTTGCCTCTGGCTTCAAACTCTCGATCCTCCTGCCTCCACCTCTTGAGTCGTTGGGATTACAAAACAAAGTGTGATATACATGTTGATTGATCAGTTTTGTTTTTCCTCCTGTGCTGGGTGTTGAACCCAGGACCTTGAGCATATCGGGCAAGTGCTGTGCCACTGAGCTGCACCCCCTGCCTCTTGTCTATTTTTTGTTTTGAGGCAGGGTGTGGCTAAGGTGCACGGGCCGCCTTTGGCCTTGGATTTGTGATCCTCTGGCCTCAGCCTCCCCAGGCGCTGGGATGCCAGGTGCGCCTCATGGCGTCCACCTGATTTTATTTATGTAGGATGTCCGTATATGTTAGGGATATTTAAACATGGATACGTGTTTCTGGAACTTTCTAGCAGAGGCTCCATCACAGGAGCCTCCCTCGGGAGTGCCCAGGTGATGGGGAAGAGGCCATTCGTCTTGTCACACCTATCTGCTTGGCTTGTGTTTTCTCTTGAGCTGTTTGTTTGTTTGTTTGTTTTCATGACTCCGGGAGCCATGAAGCATTAATATACAAAGTGGAGAAATCTAAATACAGATACCAGAGAGCCACCATCCCAGAAAGCATCCTGTGGGCCTTCAGTGACTATCCTGGGGTTTTCCTGTACGGTCACAGCACTGATGAAGGGGCCACATCCTTGCCTGCCCTCTTCTCCTGGCTCCTGGCGCTGTGTCCTGCGCCTTGGGAAGGCCTCAGGCCAGGTGGCCCAAGGTGCCGTGCTCCTTGGTGCCTGTGCTGGCTCTTGTCCTTGGTCTCCTCTGCGCAGGGTTGGCCACGATGCCCATGAGCGGTGCCTGCCTTGGGCGTGTGGGGCGGGGCGGGTGCAGTAGCTCACCTGCCTCCTGCCGGCAGGTGCGGAGCCGGGCCTGGCGGTGCGGCCCTCCCTGGAGAGCCTGTTGGCGGCCAGCAGCCACATGCTGAAGGAGGTGCTGGACAGCCCCTTCGTGGACCCACTCAAGAACTTGCGGCTTCCGAGGGAGCTGAACCCCAACAAGAAGTACAGCTGGATGCAGAAGAAAGAGGAGCGGGTGAGCGGGCGTTCTTTTTCCCTGGGCTCTGTGGGGTTTTTTTTTTGTATTTTGGGAGTACTTGTGCTGGCCTCCTCCTTTCCCGCCCTCGTGGGGTGGAGGCTAGGGCGGGAGTCCTGCTGCACGGGTACCATCTTGCTGTGCTCCGTGGCTTTAGAATCGGAGGGTCCTGGCTTCCATCACCAGCTTGCTATGTGGTCCTGGATGGGTCTTTTCCCTCTCTGGGCTTCGGTGGTCCGTCTGATACTATGTCAGACATGTCACACAGTGGCAGCTGGGGAGCCCTTTGCTGGCCGTGGGGCTTTGGTGGGTGCTGCCTGCTGAGCCTCGTGGTAACCTGCTCACCCTTGTTTCCTGAGCCCTTGTGACAGGCAGGGCGCTGTGCTCGCTCCTGTTGTCTGAGCAGGTGTTGACACCACCCCACAGAGTCCACGTTAGTGGAGAGGAGGCTGAGTCCACAGCTAGGGAGGGGTGGTGATGGGATGCAGGCTGGGGCTTTTGTGACCCCAAGGCAGCTGGCCCTTCTCATCTCCTCTGTGAGGTGGGGGCGAGCAGGTGTGGCACCCTCATCCCTCTCTCCCTCCTCCCCCTCGATGTCCCCTCCAGATGTATGCCATGAAGTCTTCCTTGGAAGATATGGATGCCCTGGAACTGGACTTCCGGATGCGGCTGGCGGAGGTCCAGCGGCAGTACAAGGAGAAGCAGCGCGAGCTGGTGAAACTCCAGCGGCGCCGGGACTCCGGGTGAGTGTAACCCCCGGCCCCGAGCCCTGTGGGGCCTGCCCCATCCTGCTGGGCCATTAGGCAGCGACAGGTGGGCACCTGGTCGGTAGGTCGGCTGAGGCGGCCGTCAGGTGTGCGTGGACCCGAGTGATGTGCATAGCGTGTGCCCTCCTCTGCGCCCTGTCCACCCCCAGGTTCACAGCCAAGCCTGTGATTCTTTTTAAGGGACAGGCACGAGGATCCCCATAGAAGCTTGGCACGCAGAGGCCCTGGCAGGCCACGGAAACGGACTCACACCCCGAGCGCCCTGTCGCCCCCCTGCAAGAGAGGGAAGAGCCGCAACAGTAGCGGAAAGTAAGGCTGGCCCCTCGGTGGGTCGGGGACTGGCACTGAGCTCGGAGGGGAGGAGCAGGGCCCCACACGGTGCCTGCACCCGGGCGCCAGGGGACCTTGGGTCCCTGGGGCTCTGATCCCTGAACGGCAGCTCCCAGGGAGCCCGGCATGCCGCCCAGGCCAGGAGGGCAGGCGAGGCGAGCTGAGAGGTCTTCCCATGGCATAACCTGAGCGCTTGGCCCATCTTCCCGCCACGCCTGCTTCCTTGCAGCCAGGGACTAATTCCTGCTCCTTTCCACACCCTCATCCCTGCTGAGGGCCTGCTGAGATGCCAGCCCTGCTGGGATGGGCTGTGCCTCATGCTGTTGCTTGGTTCCTTCTCTGCTGGACACAGCCCCATCCTGCCAGCTCTTCCCATCTGAGACCAGGGCTGCTGTCTGCAACCAGGGTCACCACCTCCGTGTGACCTGCGGACAAGGTCCTCTTGGGTGGCATGGCAGCAGCTCCACATGGCACCTCTGGAGGTGGTCCTGAAGGCTGGCTGGAATGACAGCTGTCTCTCCAAGGCCAGGTTTTGGTCCCAAGGGGCTCTGGCCTTCCCTGGGTGCCTGGAGACCAGCCAAATGTGGCCTGTCCAGGAACGGGGTTGGAGTGATCTGCAGCCTGGGATCTAAGGGTGCGTGAAGACTGGGCAGTCCATTGTGTGGAAGCAAAAGGGGCCTTGGGGGCCTGTAAAGGACACCACGGTCATCTCGGGAGAACACGGCCTTACGGGCCACACATCTTGTATTTAATCTCCTCGGATGTTCCTGAAGACAGAGGAAGAAATAAATGCCTCTCAGCAGCCACAGCAGGGTGGAGAAGAAGCTCCTGGAGAAGAGAGCAAGCCACTGGGGCCACTGGCAGCACAGGCCTGTGGTCACGAGTGGGGCCCCCATGGGGGCTGAACTTCCTGCTTTGAATCCCAGCTCCACCCCTTACTGTGACCTGGGGCTTAGGCATTAGCTTTTTCAAGCCTCAGTTTCCTCACCAGTAAAAAATCAGTGCATAGAACAGCTGGTTGCTCTGTGGCCGTAACGTGAGGCACTAACAGAGCTCGAGCCACAGCATAAGCGCCAGGCAGAGATGAGAGATGAGCTGCTTTTACTATTACTCGTGAAGCTCTGGCTTCAGGCAGGGGAGAGAAGCCTTTGTCCGTGTCCCAGCCGCCTGCACTCGTGAGGAAATGGGAGACGAGCCATGGCTCCTTCATATCTGGTCTTGATCTTAACTCCCCCTCCCATCCTGGTGGATTGCCTTGGCATTTGTGATGCTTGTTCTTGACACGTTTTGGTAAGGAGGTGTCTCACCGTTTAAAGGGGTGCGTGTGTGAGTGGATGTGTGAAGAGGCCGGCAGAGGATGCTGACTTGAAGGCGCTTTCCTCCTTCCACATAACCTCATTCTGCCTCATTCACAAACATCTCAGCGTTCCAGCAACGTAGTTGTACAAGATCTGCCTCCCCAGACTGGTCTTTCCGGCACTCATCATTGTCTGTCCTGTCCACATCCAGGGCCACAAGGGTGGACCCCGAACCCTTGAGTGTGGCCTGGCCAGGGTGCTGACCGAGGGTGTGTTTGCATTTCAGGCTGAGCACCAAGTCCCTCCTGACATCGGATGAATACGAGCTGGGAGCGGGGATAAGGAAGAGACACAAGGCGCCCGAGGAGGAGCACGATGCTCTCATTGGAATGGGAAAGGCCAGGGGGAGGAACCAGGGCTGGGAAGAGCACGAAGCCTCGTCGGACTTTATGAGTCAGGTCAGTAACCCCGCTTGCCAGATGTGCTGTCATCCTGGGGCGGAGGTCCCTAGGTTATGCCCAAGGGAGTACATGTCTTCTTGGCAGGCCTATTGGCTGGTTGTTTCAGAGAAACCATTGGAATTGTCATCTTATTAAATGAGGGGGAAATTAACGCCCAGAGGAGATCAGGTACTAACCAGGGTAACACAGCCTCAGAAGTGGAGCTAGAATTAAAAGCTGCATCCATTTGTGTACTCCATGACCCTTTGCTGAGCAGGGACTCAGCAAGTTCTTAACCAAATACTGCAATCACTCTGTTGTTTAATGGTATAATTGTCTAATGAGCAGCTTCACCATCCCATAGTTCTAAGAGGCAAGGGGTTGATGTCACTGTAATTTCCTTTGTGGATTCTCTGGAGGTGTAATGGGGTGAGAGCCAACTCCTTGGGTTTTCTTATTTCTGCACAGCATTGACACCATTCACTTAAGGCCCTCGTGTCTAAATGCTAACGTACCTTGTCATCTCTCCCTGTAAAGCCCCTTGCAGTGGGGTTGTTTTGGTAGACTGGGCCGCCAGCAGGGAATACTCAGACAGGGAAACTGAGTCCGGGAGGGGAAAGATTGTCAGTTTTTGTACACCAGGATCCTTTTTGTTTAAATGGCGCTGCCCCAACTTTTCTCTTTTTATGAAATGCTGCCTGATTAAAGAAAATACAGATGACATGTTGAAATGCAGGGCATTAATGGCTTTGAAACTGCATATTTCACTTCCAACAGATGACTGCAGCCTACGATAGACGAGCAAGCAGGAATTTAATCTGTGAAATCTCTAATCATTCTTTTTCCTTCAGGCATCCAAGGCACACTCCAGGCATTTTCTTGGCAGCTTTGGCCCATTTAGTTGGACAGGGTGGTTCAGAGTGTGCAGCAGTTACTGTCAGCTGCTGCAGGTGGTTGAGAGATAAGCAGATCAGCTATTCGCTATCTGTGTTTTCCATCTCTGTTCTCTTCCTCCCCTTGGTAATACAGCTACCTTCTCCAGGCCATCGGCAGCTCTGCTTTCTTAAAGCTGTTCCCTAGGAGGTACCAGACAGGGCTTATGGAAAGCCAGAGAGAGAATGCCTGTGCCAGCGTGGATTGTAACCACAGTAACGGCTATTTAATAAGCGGTTACTATGGGCCAGGCGTTCTGATAAGTGCTTTATGTACCTTATCTCAGTTCATCTTCAGAACAACCTAGACATTAAAAAAAAAAAATCACCATTTTAGAATGGAAAGGTTGGAGGCTGAGTGAAACAACCTGCCGGAAGTGGCAGAGAGGCACAGGGAATGATCCGAGCCCAGGCTGTCGGGAGTTGTTGCACTGAAAACTCACTCCCCTGTTGTGCCAGATGGTCTTAACTTGTGACCCGACTTCCCTCTCCAGCTAAAGATTAAGAAGAAAAAGATGGCCAGCGACCAGGAGCAGTTGGCAAGCAAGCTAGACAAGGCCCTCTCCCTCACAAAGCAGGACAAGTTGAAGTCACCCTTCAAGTTTTCTGACAGTGCTGGGGGGAAATCGAAAAGTAGCACGGGCTGCGGCAGGTTCTTGACTCCTTATGACAGCCTGCTGGGCAAGGACAGGAAGGCGCTGGCCAAAGGCCTCGGCCTGTCTCTGAAACCCTCCAGCAGAGAAGGTAAACACAAAAGGGCCGCCAAGGCCAGGAAGATGGAGGTGGGCTTCAAGGCCAGAGGTCAGCCCAAGTCGGCCCATTCCCCGTTTGCCTCGGAAGTGAGCAGCTACTCCTACAGTAAGTAGCGCACGCCCCGCGCCACCCCCCCCCCCCGCCCCCCGCGGCCATTGATTCCTTCCTTTCCACTCTGTCTCTAGTGCGCCACAACGCCTCTTCCGGCTTTACGCGGAAGTGCCGTCTTTTGGAGCGGAAATGCCTGTGATTGGCGGGTGTGCGGTACTGGGCGGGCGACTGTGATTGGCGGGCGCCGGTGATTGGCGGGTGGGAGTCCCGCCCTGAGTGCCGCCTTCCTCTGGCCTTCAGCCTGGAAGTCTTCGCGTGGACGTCCCCCCTTCGTTCCATAGAGTTTGCGGCTGCTTGTCCTAGAGAGGCCAGGAGTCTGACTGCTGTTTTGCTAGCTAGAGGCGATGGACTCCCCTGCCCTCAGGAAGCTCACGGTCAGGACGGCCGCTGGGCAGCCGGATGTCAGCGGAAACCGCGGGATGGAGCGCAGCTTTTCATTGTTACTTGCGATGGGCCTGCAGGCGGTAGCTGCCATCGCTGGCGAGGATGTTGCTGGCAAGGATGCCGAGGCTAGGGCGGTTGAGGGAAAAGGGCGCCTGGGCGGGGGGGAGCCTAGCGGGGTTTGAACCTGGGTCTGTCGGACCTGCCGGGGGCAGGAGCTCCCTGTGATGCGGGCGCGCTGCCGACCCCCGGTCCCCCAGCACTGCAGTGGTCGCACTTTATTGTGATGTGCGTGGCAGGGCGGGCATGGTGGCCACGTCTGTCACCGCAGCTACTCAGGAGGCTGAGGCAGGAGGACGGCGAGGTCAAGACCAGAGGCAGCCTGTGTAATTTAGCGAGACCCTGCCTCAAAATAGAAAGTGAAAATGGAGGGTGCAGCCCAGTGGTAGGGAACTTGCAAAAGCGTGCGTGAGGCCCTGGGTTCAACCCCCAGTGCTGGAAAAATGACAACAAAAACGTAGCTAAGACACCTTTGAAGTGGAGCAGCCTATGAGGCTGCAGAACTGAGTTTGATTTCATATAAGTAGGGACGGCTGGCTTGGCGGACCCTCATGATTTCCTTGGGTAGGCGGCTCTTCCTGGCCTCTCCTGCTGCCTGGCAGGGGATGAGTGCTCACCCAGTATTAGCAGACAGAGCACCTTGTGCCCAGGGTAGGCAGTTCCTAAGGATGTGGCTGCTTTGGGAAGGCAGGAAGAGTCTGGTCCAGGCCCGTGTGTCAGTGGTGTTTATTCCAGGAGTGTGCAGATCCTGGCCAGGTTCTGTGTGTCCTGGGTTTTTGATAGGCTCTGGTTCCTGGTATGTGTGTCGGGAGGTGAGGGTGGAATTTTAATGGCAAATGCGAAACATGGAAATGTTTAATGTTACGGTAAAGTATGCTTTTAATGTTTGTTTTTGTTTGCTTTTATTTACTTATGTCTGTCATGCTGGGGATTTGACCCCATTACATCCTACCTGCTAGGCATGTGCTCATACCATTGAGTTACATCTACACTCTTGAGTGGGTTTTTTTGTTTTGTTTTAATTTGTTTTTAACTTGGTCTCATTATGTAGCCCAGGCTGGCCTTGAACTTGAGATCCTCCTCTCTCAGCCTCCCAAGTGCTGGGATTGCAGGTGTGTGCCTGGCTCAGTTGCGATTTCTTAAGAAAAGAAAATAAAAGTGTTTATGGCCTTGGGCATAAAACGTCATCATCTGCCTCCCAGGGATTTTGGGAGCCTTAAATAAGCTTGTGTGGGCAAAGAGCTGGCTGCCATGCCTGGCACAGGGCTAGGCTGCTGTTTTGTCTCAGGGCTATGTGTTTTTGTTTTCTTAAGTCTAGCAGATCTCCAAGACTGATGCTCTGATAGTTGCAAGGCATGTGGCTTATTTGTGCCCACGTGCCTAGGACACGTGAGACTTGTCATAGGTTTGGTGTTCCTTGGATCCCGATGGTGGGGATCAGACAGTGCTGCCCAGGCCCCTGGCAGGAGAGAGGGACAGTGGCAGAGACTTGTGGCAGGAGGTGGAGGAGAGAGCTTGAGTTGTGGGGCATGGGTGGTATGCCTGCTGGGCCCCTATGGGAAGCCGGTTGGGGGCTGTCACTTCCAAGCATCTCTGGCGTGGGATGTGGCCTGGGAAGGGATGAGTTAGAACTCCAGAGGGAGAAAGAACTGTAGGTCTCGTACATGCTGGAAGCTTGGTAGGGCTGGACGTGTCCTCCCGCGGGCTCGCCAGGCAGCCCTGAAGTCATGGGTCTTTGCGGAGTGGAATGTGGGGGTGCTGGCGAAGGAGCCAGGGATACCCTGTTCCCCTGCACGTGTGTGGTTTCTCTTGGACTTGGAGGTGGCAGGCGCTGCCAGAGCTGTAGCAGCGGACGTCAGTGCTCCTCCTGTTCGGCGTGGGTTCTATCAGATCTGAGGATTACGATCTTGGCAGGAACGTCCTCCTTCCTGTCTTGCTCAACAGCCCAACGTGCAAAAACCTCAGGATGGCGTGTGTTTGGGTTGAGGTTGGTTGCCACCCTGCCTACGGCAGCGGCGGCATAGGGACGGCGGCGGGCTGCTCAGCCAGCCCCCAGTGATGATGTCCGTGGCCACTTGCTGTGGTGTAAATGCTGCCACTGTGGCGTGCCTGAAGCAGCTGTCAGTCCGATGTGGCCAAGTAGGGGCAGTAGGGAAGAGCTGTGTGCCATCTCTCCCGCTGGCCTGTGTCCCCCCCTGTGGGAAGTTGCTGGGCTCTTTGCATCTGCAAGGCGGAAGGGAGCTGTGAACAGAGTCCTACCTGCGCCAGGGGCTCCCCATCCTCCCAGCGGATGGCGAGGTGGAGGGACCAAGGTGGGTTTCTTGGACAGTGGCACAGCTAGACAGGGCCTGGGTTTGGCCACCCGAGCTGCATGACCTCCGTGCTCGGAGGCCTCAGGCCGGGGGAGGCCCAGGCTGGGAGGAGAACCAGGCCGTTGCTTGTGTGAGCGTCCCCGTGGGCCTCTGTCCTAGCATGTCCTGCGCGTCCTCACTGGAGGAAAGACCCCAGTGCCTCCTCCCCATGCGTGTGACCTTGTTCATTAAAAACTACTCTGACCACAGATACGGACTCCGAGGACGAGGAAGACTTCCTGAAGGACGAGTGGTCCGCCCAGGGCCCCTCCAGCTCCAAACTGACCTCCTCTCTCCTGTGCGGCATGGTGGCAAAGAACGGCAAGCCACCCGCCGGCCCCACGCTGCCTAAGCGGGGCCCAGGCGGCCCTCGGACTCTGAAAGCCAAGGTGGCCACCGGCAGGAAGCGGCCGTTCTGCTTGCTGCTCCGGGAGGCCGAGGCCCGCTCCTCCTTCAGCGACTCCTCGGAGGACTCGTTTGACCAAGGTTACTAGCTCCAAACACACAATACCTTCCGTGTCTTAGCGCGAGTGAGTGGGGCGAGCGAGAGAGCGAGAGAGCGCGTGCGCACTGCAGAGATGGCCGCAGAAGGCGCTGTCTGTGTTCTTGGCAGCGTATGCTGCCCTTTCCACCCACTTTGGGTTTTGTTTTTATTTGTACTGTACCATCGTGAGCCCTCACTGGCCAGCTCTTCTGAGCTCCTCCATGGACTGGTTTTTAGCCTCCGTTTTTCTCCACCTCCGCCCTCCCAGACCACAGGCCGGGCCGGGCCCTCTCTTGGCCCGGCCCAGCCCGGCCGGACCCGGGAGGCCATCGGAGGAGCGTTTTGTAAATGGACTTCTGTCGTGTGGGCGTGTGACTTGATGTTTGTACCGCAATTTTGGTAATACCAAGCTTTATTAAACATACCGAGTTCATTTTTAACTAAACCGTGTGCCTTGTCTCTCTTGCTGTGTCCTTACTAGACAATAGGTTGCCACCTCCCTTCCTTTGTTCCTCCCCCCCTCCTCCTCCCACCCCAGAAGGAGTAGGCGTGGGGTGCCGCTCTTCTCTATTATTCAAATATCCCTGGTAGCTCCGCATCCATTCCATTCTCCAGGCGTACAGTCAGCTCTTCTCACCTCCAGCATCGTCTTTTGTTTTTGTTTTTGCTTTTGTTTTGTTTTTTATAGCTGCTTGTTTGTGTTTTGTTTTCTTAAAGCTCTGCTGTTACTCCCCAGCGGTTGATTATTATTAACTCCTCCACACTCGTCTTCTAACACGGGTTTCTGCTTTGAAGGGCATGCAGGCAGCTCAGGGTCAAGGCCGTTTGCCGTCCCTGGGTCTTGTCAAATTGGAGGGCATTGAGTTTGTGGCCACGTTGAGGGACAGAGGGCGGTGCTTTGAAGCGCGCACCGGCTGCGAGTCCTAGGTCTGGTTTGGCCTCCGCTCAGCCAGGCATCCTCTAAAAAGAGGCCCAGACTCCATGGTCCCCGAAGACTCCGTGGCTCTCACTTCTCCAACGTCAGAATTGTAGTCTGCAGTTAGACATGGCCGAGCCCTTCAGGCCCTTCAACCAGAAATGTCCCAAGAAGGGGGAAGCAGGTGGGGAGCATTCTTCACCTTGGGCCTCAGGGTGCCTCAGACTGGACTCCACTTAGGGCCAGGCCATGGAGTCCTCAGCCCTGGTAGCAACACCCAGCTGTCACCTGCTCCCCGAGGAAGGCCCGGGGCCGGGGCACGTGGATGTGACCCAGCTCAGCCCCCTTGCTCTTCAGGTCCTGGTGGACACCCCCTCCCCGCCCCTTCCCTCCAAATTGGCAAAGATGGCCTCGGGGTGACCAGGAGATGGCACCGAGGGAGACTGGTGCCCTTTGGGTTCAGGTTCTGGCTGCTGCTACATCTGAGCTCTGGAGAGGCCACCAATCCACCCACCAGCCCCTGTCCGAGGCCTCCCTGCCCCGGCTTTCCATACATGAGTCTGCTCTGCTCCCCATTTCCTTTCCCCAACCCATGCCACCTCCCCGCACACCCTTAAAGCCAGGGACCAGCTCCCCGGCTTTTGAGCTCTCTCCTTCCCGGGCTGAGCCCCCACAGGGAAGCAGGCAACCCCCAGGCCACCTCAGGGAGGGGCCCAGTGCCAGTGGACAGTCCAGATGCGGCTCTTGCCCGCCCCACACAAAGCCCACCATTGATGAGGCCGAAGGGGATATTTGGGTAATAGGGCCTGCCCGACCCCCGGTACTAAAACACTGAATTGGCTTGGCTTTTCTAGTGTGTCTGCTTTCTCCTCCCAGCAGCTTGACCATCCCTCCACCCTTGACCCCTACCCATGATGCTTTGAGTGTCTGTTTCGGTCTCTTGCATTTGCTCTCACGCTGCACTTGGACGCAAAGCGAAGGCTGGGAGTAGGGCAGACGGCGCAGCGGGTCACCGAGCTTGGCTCCGAGCCTGGCTCGTTGCTCCGTAGGTAGGCAAAACCCTTTTCTTTCTGTCCTCTGTCCACCCCCCCTCCTCGGGGTCTGCCCCCACCGGGTCTGGCAGCAGCAGATCGCTTTGCCCTTGATTGGGTTTTGGGAAGCCAAACCAAGTGACAACCGCCAACCCCTTGTCCTGGGCCAAGAATTTTTCTTCTTCTTCTTTTTTTGTTTTTGTTTTTTTTTTTCTTTCTTTTTAATACATATTTGTGAGACGTTTTTCTGCACTTCCTTGATTGTCTTTTTTGGGATTTTCTTCCCCCTCTGCGCTAGGCAGCTCTGTGGACTCAGGTGTAGGCAACTCCAGAAAGGCTTTCTCGGCCTTCAGACCCCTGCTGATCTCTGCCACCGCCAGCCACCAGCTCCCCACAGGGCGGGGAAGACAGCAGGCTGAGCCTTGCGGGCTTCTTGGGGAAAGCCCCCTTTCTGGGCTTCTGCCCCCCAAGATGCCAGGATTGGCCTCCCACCCACGCTGCTGCCTGAGCATCTTTCTGGAAGGAAGTGCGGCCACACCTGAACAGGCAGGGCAGGGGGTTTTCAGAAGGGGAGATTCCCGGCCCCACCCCAGCCAGCCCCCTGCCCCCCCAACCCCATCCAAATTGGCCAACCCCAGGGAGGCCTGCTGTGGGGGACCCAGGCGCTGCCGAAAGTCTGCCTACACTTAGCCTGCTTTGCCGCTGTGGCCCACTGGGGCGGAGACAGAACCATGTGACGTCGCAATGTGAATGGTCGCAAGTGTGCACTGCCCACCCCTGCCTGCCCTGCTGATCCCCCAGCCTGCTTCATCCATCGCTCCGGGAGCGCCTCCCGCCTCACACCCTTCTAACTGACCTCTTCCCCCTCCTTCCCTCTCGCTCTCC
>VMDO01001436.1:6924-55505 GCA_007922755.1 Pedetes capensis
TATATATATATATATATGTATATATATATATATAAATGCTGGATCATATGGGCTCACCCCTGAAGCTCTGCAGACAGTAGGTGCCCTTGTATGAAAACCTCTTTCTCTTTCTCAAACTAATTCTTCAGCCTATACTTGCACTTTCTTTTCTTCAGATGTCTCAAATCCATGAACATATATGAGATGTTGTGGGTTTGTGCATGCACATCAATTTTATTTTTGTTACTATAACCTGAATCATACTTTTATTTTCTTTATTCTTTTTTGTGTGTGTGTGAACTCCACAAGGACAGGGGTTTAGCCTAATTAGTTTACTTGTTCACCCAATTAGTTTACTTGTAGCTGCATACTGAACACCCAATAAATATGTTTTGAAAAATAATGAATGAAGCTGGGCATGGTGGCACATGCCTGCAATCCCAGTGGCTTGGGAGGCGGAGCCAGGAGGATCACAAGTTTGAGACCAGAGGAAGTCTGCATAATTTAGAGAGACCCTGTCTCAAAAAGTGAAGAAGAAAAAAGGGGGGGCTGGGAGTGCAGCTCAGTGGTCCTGCACTTGCGTAGCATGCAAGTGTGAGGCCCTGGGTTCAACCCCTAGTACTGCAAAGAAAGAAAGAAAGAAAGAAAGAAAGAAAGAAAGAAAGAAAGAAAGAAAGAAAGAATCAGTAAATTACAGGGTGTAGTTCAGTTGGTAGAGTGTTGCTCAGAGCTCTCAGTGTGTTTATAGGCATGTTGTGGTTGTTGTAGGTTTACTTTTCACCTCTGCTCATGTCTACCACTTCTTTCTCCTATGATCTACCAGAACTATAGCTTTCTCTATTGTGTTATAAGAAACATATTTTTATAACTTACATGGCTTTAGTTGTTGGTATAGGAACAACAGATTCCTCTTTTGGCTTTTTAACTAAATGCAAAACTCAAAATTATTTTTGATATTGAAAATTCTATAGTTGACTATATCTCCCCATTAAATTAGAACACAAACACTCATGGAAATTAGGCTTGGTAATTATAGATGCATTGAAAAAATACCTGGACTGACTATTTCCCAATGCATGCCATTCAGATGAAATGTGGTCTCTTGTTCCATCCTGCTCGGGCCGTGAATCATCCCTTCATCCAGCGTCTTCATGCTGCATATGCTGCCTGCCCATTAGTTACCTCTCAGTTATCAGATCAACTATCATAATATTATAAGGCTTGTGCTCAAGTAAAGTATATTTTATTTCATTTAAAAATGACCTTGGGCCTGGTGTGGTGGTGTAGACCTGTAATCCCAGCACTCAGGAGTCGGAGGTAGCCAAATCATGAGTTTGAGGGAATAAAATAAAAAATAAAAAAACAGAAATAAACAAAAAACCCTAATAAAGTTAAACCAAAACCAAATGTCCCTAAAGCGCAAGAGTTGTGATGCTGGCAATTCACATTTGCCAAATAAAAGCCATAAAATGCTCTCTTTGAATGAAAAAATGAAAATTCTCAACTTAATAGGGAAAGAAAAATAATCATACCCTGAGGTTACTAAGTTATACAGTAAGAATGAATCTTCTATTCTTTTGAAAATTTTGAAATTTTGAGGAAAGAAAAAGAAACTTGCTGGTTTTGCTGTTGCACCTCAAACTACCAAAGTTCCATCCACAGTGTGGGGTAAGTGCTCAGTGCCGGTGGACAAGGCATTCAGTTAGAGGACTCAGTGCTATCCATGGTCTCAGGCATCCACCAGAGGGCTCGGAATACGGCGCCCTCATACAAGGGGGAACTTAGGTACCATTCTTTTGTGTGATGCAGTGATTTAAAGTTCAATATTTTATAAGTGATGGATAAGAGCACAAAAGATTTGGATAGTTTATGTAAACACATGTGAATTGGTGAGTATAGACCTATTTGTACCTCAAGTAAATCCAGTAGCAATGCTTGTGAATACCTGTGCAAATCTATCAACTAGGTCAAATGGAATCAAAGTCGGTTTATCCCAAGAACTCAGAAGTCTCTTGGGAATATACTTATACCAATAGGAAGAGAGTAAAGTAGACCAGTTTGAGCTACTTAAAAACAAACAAACAAACCTTAGTCATCAGAGTTGAGCATAGCATTTATAATTAATATAAAAATACATCATATTTATTATTCTTCTGTATTTATTTATTTATTTATTTATTTGAGCATTTATAGTTCAAATTTAGCTTCTGCCTCACATCCTGATAAGGAATGCTGATTCCTTCAAAATCTTCAGGATCTGGGCCCTGGTTACACAGAAGGGCACAACTAGCCCCTAGAAATGGCATATTTAAAAACTCAATCACTGACAATGCCAATCATTTTCAGTTTCTCCTGATGTGAAAGAAATAGTCAACACCTTTACAGAAACTCTGATATGATATTTTTACCTTCCACCCAGTAGACTGTCAAAGGTATTTACTGAATAATAAGCACATTGATAACTTATGCTTGCTCTGATGAATTCCTACTGCATTACTATAAAAGAGCTCCTTTTTAATTTAGTCTTTGGATGACATAACCTTAAGAATGGAACCTTATTGTCCATCAGATGTGTCTCTTAATTATAATAGTACACACTACACACCCATGAATTCTTCCTTTTTGTGTGCATGTCTGTTCTTGTTTCTCTCTCTGCACAATCTGACTCAGAATCTAAGTATGTGTTATCATTCATTTATCATAATATTTAATATTTGTTTATTATTTTTTCACCCACTCCAATGACTCTTTTAAAAAGATGAGAGGAAATGGTGTGTGCAGATTGTGAGTGTGTGTGAGTGTGTGTGTGTGTGTGTGTGTGTGTGTGTGTGTGTGACAGCAGCAGAGGTGACAGTAGCTACAAATGAAAGCCAAAAGATTTATTTCACAAAATTTTTGTTTTTAAGATGTTGCAGCCTAAACACGAAGGCTCTGGCACCCCCGAGGATATAAACAACACTCACACAAGGAGAGGAAAGCTGCCAGCTTCTGTAAGCTTCACAAATTGACTTTATCAAACGAGGGTCTTCAAAAACCACCAATGCCTGTGGATCCTGACAGCAGCAATAGTATTACCCAGAGGGTGGCAATGACAGCAAAGCCTGATGGGAGACAGCTTAGGGGAAGAGGACAGAAGCCATTGCAGCCACCTCAAAGATGGACACTTAAGGAAGAAAAAACTGTTATTAGAGTTTTCCAGAGCACTGAAGCTAGATAAAGGTGAACAACAGATGATTTCACATAGGAAATATGCCAAAGAGTTCTAGAGTAAGTGGAATGGGAGACCTCTGAGCCTATTAGAAATCTTGCACTAGAAAGTGGGGAATTACCAAGAACTGTCAATTTACAAATGGTTTAAGAAAAGAGGCATAATCAAAACATTACCTGAAATGTATTGACCAAAATCCTTTTGTTCTTACTGTAAGTCCTGCTGGTGGTAAAAAGAATATTTTCACTTATCTATATTTTTCAGTTTCATTATTTATATAACTTTTCTTTCTAATATAGTACTATTCCTTCCCATAACAAAAATATTGCTATTTATATAGAAGTTAAAAAATGCTAAAGCTAAAAATGATCTTGGGTATCATCTCATGTCATCACTTCCTATAACAATGAAATACAAGCTAAGGGTGTAATAATCAAAGATGCCCATCTGGTGGCTAAGCAAGGGTTTCTAACTCTGAAAATCATACTGTGCAGGAATTGTGCCTCTTATGTCATTACACTGCAAACTTTGTAATATCAAACCTTTTTAGAACTACTGCTTTTCCTCATGAGAAATCAGTTTCAGATCTGAATTTTATTAGGAACAGAATCACCAAAATAAAAGCTATTTTTTAAAGGATTCAAAGGAAGTGATAAGAAAATCTAAATCCATATCCTCCTAAGGAAAATTTACTAAGTTAATGTTTTATATTTTGGGACTGAGTTCTATGATTCTTGAACTCCATTACTCATTTTTAAAATACAAAATAATTGTGACAGACTAGGGAGAAAAAGTTATAATATTTAATTATTGAGTTGCTATATGTGCTTTCCTGAAAGAGTTGGATGTCAATGTTCCCTTTGCCTCAAAAGTCTAGTGAAGAGGCTTCAATAGAGACATTCAGACTTTTTAACTGGTTTGTCTCAGTTAAAATGCAAAAAAGGGCTATGACTAGACTCAGAGGCTGTAGAATAGAGGTGATTATCTTGGGAACAAGTTCAACTTCCTGAATTTCTTGGGATAAGAGATGTGAACATGTTCCCTATGTATCATAACTGCCCCATGCAGACAGGAAAGTAAATCCAGAACTATATAAAATTCTTTCTAAGAGGATCACCAAAGAGACTGAAGAGAACCAGCATTGTGAACCCAGGGGAAGCTGATATCCATGCCCCAAGGCCTGTGGCTGACTCCAATAACATAAGGAACAGAAAATATTGACAAGTAGTCAGAGTTCTTGCCAATGGGATTCAAGAACTCTCCAAAAACAACTGAAAGACAAGCAGTGATGTTGTTGTTGTTAAGTGCTGTCAAGTCATGTCCTACTCATAGCAACCCTTAGAGGGTTTTCAATGGCTGATTGTTTCGGGATTGCCTCAAGAGTGGATTGCCATATCCTTCTCCTATTTTTGTGGTGCTGGGAATCAAACCCGTGACCTCAGAAACTGCAGAGCAGTGTTCAACCAAATGAGCTAAATCCCAGCCCCACACACAGTGGTGGTTGTTGTTGTTAGGTGCTGTTGAGTCGTGTCCTACTCATAGCGACCCTCATAGGGTTTTCAATGGTAGATTGTTTTCGGGATTGCCTTGGAAGTGGGTTGCCACGTCCTTCTCCCATTTTTGTGGTGCTGGGAATCGAACTTGGGACCTCAGAGACTGCAGAGTGGCGCTCTACCAACTAGGTCTCCCATTTTCTGCCTTTGGTGTATGAAGCCACCTTCTGTAATGAAAACCACCTTGTCTGTGTGCACTCACCACTCGCCCAGCTAAGAACAGAAATACAGGCTGGAGAGTGAACAGCAAGGTGAAGGAGAAGGGAGCAACACAATCAAATCAAGCAAGCCAACAGATGAATGGCAAAGTAAAAGGACACCTCATCACAAAGAAAATGCACATTCCGCACATTCTTTTCTTTAATGGGTTGTCCTTTGGGTGTCATTTCTAAGAAACCTTGGACTAACCCAAGGTAATAAAGATTTTCTCTTATGTTTACTTCTGGGAGTTTTATGATTTTTCAATACATCTTTAAGATTGTAAATAATTTTGAGTAAAAATTCTGTGAATCGTACAAATTATTGGGCAAGGGGATTTTGTTTATTGATTCATATGGATTTCTAATTGTTCTGGCACTATTTTTTTTGAAATGCCTGTATTTGCATGAAATTCCATTTGTAATTTGGAGGAAAATAAGTTCATTATAACATGTGGCTGTATTTGTTGATTATTTATAATGTTTTATTGTTTGATGTACCTATCTTAATATCAATGTAGCAACTGTTTGGTTTGATGTCACATTAATGTTTTGAACTCAGTATACAATTTCTAAAAATTTGTTATTCAATTTTAAAGACATTGGTTTCATTCCATTTCTAAGTTAAGTTTTAGAATCAGCTAGTAAGTTTCTTTAAAATAACCTGAAATTTTGATAAGGATTTTATTGAATCTTTTGAACTTATTGAATTGTAATAAGGATTTTATTGATTCAGGGAGAATTAACATCTTAAAAATATTAGGATTATTGATCTAAGAAAATGACTTATCTAATATTTGTTCATATCTCTGATTTCTCTTAGCTATACTGTTTAAAGTGTTTAGGGATTTCCTCTGCCATTGATCAGATTTATCTATAAATATTAGATATTTCTGATGCTACTATACATAGCATTATAGTTGCTAATTTCAGATTACTGCCATAAATAGAGATATGTACTTTAATTGAATTTTTCCATTGATTATATGTTCCATAAACTTACTAAACTCAACAGTTCTAGTAGTTATTTTGTAATCTTGATTTGATTTTCTATGTAGACAATCATGCCATCTGCATGTAAAGACCACGTAACTTCATTATTTTAGTCTGATACTTCCTTTTCTTGTCTTATTGTGCTAGCCAGAATATCCAGGGTAGAAAAAAATGCTCAAATAGAAATGGTAAAAATAGGATTTTTGCTTTTTTTTTTATTTGAAGAGAAATGCATTTAATTCACCATTCAGTTTATTAGCTGTAGCTTTTTATGCAGTTCTTCTGTAATCAGGTGAAGAAAGTTCTTTCCATTTCTAGTTTTCTGAGAATTTTCATCAGAATGTATATTATAATGTATTAAATGATTTTTCCACATACACTTAGATGATCATATAATATTTTAGTCTGTTAATAAGGTAAATTATATTCATCAACTTTTAAATATTAAACCAACCTTGCACTTCTCTGATAAACCCACATGGTCATAATATATTGCACTCTTTTATATAACCTAAGATTTGATTTGTTAAAAATTTGTGAACTTTTTGTACCCATGACATTATGGGCTATCATCTACATTTTTCGGGGGTTTTATTTGGGTTTGTTTTCACAGTCATGCTGACTATATAGAATGTCATGAAATAAAATTCATCCTCTTCAATTTTGAAAGACATTTTACCTATTAATAATTTTTGAATACCTATTAGAATCTCCAGGGAAGTCATTTTGGCCTAGAGTTTTCCTTGTGGGAATTTTTTCATGACTAATTCAATTTCTTTAATAGAGAGGTATTTGTAGGATTAGTGTTTATTTCATGAATGTTGATCGTTGTATCATTAAAAGGTTTGACCATTTTTTCTATGTTTTTACATTGATTTTCACAACATTGTCAATAAGATGCTCACATTATTCTTTCAATATCAGAAAAATCTGTAGGGATGTAACCATTCTTATTTCTGATATTAGAATTTACGTTTTCTCTCTCATTTATTTTTCCTCAAAAGTTTTACTGCCTTATAAATTTCATTGATTTTCAGCTGGTGTGGTGGCACACACCTTCTGAGTTGGGCCTTTCTTACCTGCTCCCTTGGTCATGAGGCACCAGCAGCCATTGCCTTTCCTGCCATAGGCTTTGATACCAAGAATGACAGCCAAAGGCTGGTCACAAACAGCAGCCTCCAACAGTGATGGCAGTTAAGTCCTTCCCTGAAGAGAGAAGTGAGGAACATCACCACACCTGACACATTCCTTCCTGGTGGAAATGGTGGGGGGGGGGATTGTAATGGCCCTACTCATGGACAGCCACCTCCCAAACACCTCCCCTAGACACTAGCCACCCTTTCCAAGATCTCATCATGGGTTTCCAGAGCATGAGTGACTGGCTTACAGCCCAAGGCCACGGCAGGCATTTCTTGGATGCTCATACTCCCTGGACAGAAATTATGGAAGATCTCTAGTCCTAGAGTTGATAGGCATCTTTAAATTCAAATCTCCATTTTTCTTGTCAAAAACTAAAGGACAGTAAAGGTCTTCATTCTGACTTGCACTGCTATAACAATTTCCATAACTTATTGGACTATACTTTCAAGTAATAGTATACATTTTTACATAGAGTAAAAGATATTTTTACATAGAGTAAAAATATCACACTATATTTCCATTTTTCCCCTTCCAGTCTTTGGGATAATGCTGCTATACAGTTTTATATTCACATACACATGAAGTTATGAACTCTATATAAGTCACTATTTTTTACTTTAAACAGTGACATATCTTAAGGACATTAAAATAGTAACGGATAATATTACATTTATCCATATAGTTAACATTTTGGCAGCCTCTGTTCTAGTACATTCCACATTTATGGTCTTGGATCTGGAGATTGAAATTAGGCCCTTACACAGACTATAAAAGGGCTCTACCACTGAGCTAAACTCTAGGTCCAGATTTTTATCTGATAACATTTCCTTCTGTTTTAAAAGCTTATTTTAGTATTTCTTAAAGTATGGCTTTACATATGATGAATTATTTTAGATTTTGCATGCATGAGAAGTTTTATTGCATCTGTATGAAAAATACACATTTTGCATAAGTATGCCTAGGATGAGAGGCTATTTTTTTTTTCTCAGCAGTTTTAAAATGTTGCTGTATGTCGCCTTTTTGCATATTTCCAATGAAAATCTACTGATATCTTAGCATTTCTCCCCAGTATATAATGTGTTGCTACATTCTTTTATTCCATGCATTTTATTTTTTCTTTGTTTTTAAACTTTTTCCTTATCATTGTTGTTGTTGTTGTTGTTAGGTGCCGTCGAGTCGGTATCCGACTCATAGCGACACTCTGTACAACAGGGGAAACACTATTGTCAGTGCTTCTCTGCTGTTCAAAAGGTTTTCAATGGCAGATTGACTTTTGGGAGGGGGTTGCCATGTCCTTCTCCCAAGCCTACAGCTTCTGGTGTTCCCAGGCGGTCTCCCATCCAGGTACTAACCAGGCCCAACCCTGCTTAGCTTCCAAGATCTGACGGGATCAGATGCCACAGGGCTACAGCTGCAGGCAATTCCTTATCATTAGACTTAGGTAATGGTATTATTATTTTAGGTGGTTCTTTATGTTTCTTCTGCTGGAGTTTCCTTAGCAATTCAGATATAAATTCATTATTTTTTCCCATATTTGGGTGGGTTTGGGAAATACACTTTTTTCAATTGCTTTTCTGTCTTTTCCCTTTAAACATACCAATTACATACATCTTTGAAGTACTAGTGTGCTATTCACTTGTTTTGTCTTTTTCCCCCTCTCATTGTCTTACTGTTGGCTAATTTCTACTCATGTGTTTTCAAGTTCACTAATATTTTCTTCATCAGTGTCTAATCTGCTATTAATCCTATTAAACGTACTTTTTCATGCTAGACATTGTATTTTTCATTTCTAGAAGTTCAATTTAGAGTTATTTTTCTCTTTCATGACTTTACCTAACTTATTTGATGGTTCTTCTAGGATTTTTTTGAGATTTGGAAGTTTTATAATGCTGCTTTAAAGTCCTTATCTTCTATTTTATAATCTGTGTCAATTCTTGCTCAATTTCAAAGGAGAAAAAATTTCCATATAGTAGCAGTATTTTTCTGTTCCTGTCATCTCTCATAATTTTTTATTTGATGGCAGACATTGTTTTTTACCTTATTGGGTGGTAGATATTTTTGTATTCTCATAAGTATTATAGGGAGTTTTAGAAACTCTCAGTTGAGTCACTTGAAAACAGTTGGATCTTTTAAGACCTTAGCTTTAATCTTTGGTAGGAATGATCAGGGGTAGAATAGTACTTAGTTAAGATATAATTACCATGCCTGCAGCCATACCACTGTGGCTTCCAATCCTGTCACATCTCAGAAGTTAAGCAGGGTCAGGCTAGTTAGTACTTAGATGCGAGACTATCTGGGAGCACCAGGTTCTGTAGGCTTGAGAGAATGACCTGGCAATCCACTCCCCCAAAAGCAATCTGCCAATGAAAACCCTATGAATAGCATAGAAGCACTAACAATACTGTCTTGCCTGTTGTATGTTGGGTTGCTCTGCATCAGACACTGACTTACCAGAACCTAACAACAACAATAAAAACAATAATGACCTTATTACTGAGGGGAAAGCATTCTGGAAAATGTTATTTAATACTGTTAAATTATGAGTTTTACCACTCTAACTATTGGGAACTGGATCTCTTCTGTATATAAATGAGCTGCCTTCCACAATGTAAGTGAAATCCAATTATTTTATCTCTTACTCAGATATACCTTTCTCTGTCACTACACAGTTTGTGAGTTGCATTGTAGTTGGCAGTCACTGAAAAAAATTTGAATAAAACTGTCACATCATCTCTGAGAACTGGATATTTCATATAAGTATTTTTAAGTCTTTCATTAATATCCTAACACAAATGTATAAAGCCCTTAGCATGTGTTAATTTTAAATGAGAAATTTTGCTTTTAATAACATGAGGAATTACATGTACAACTTCAATGTTGTGTCTGCTTAATTTGACTTAAGAGTTGGACGGGAAAACCATTTGAAAGTCATGACTTTGAGAAAGTCATAATTTAGTGATTACTATTTATAGTGAACTTACTGAATAGCAAGTTCAGTTTTAGCAATTGTGAGAGCCCAAGAGATATAAAGCATAATTTAATATTCTCAAACTATGTACATATAACTTAGAACGGGCAAAAACATATAAATACATATTGACTTACATTAAAAGTCTATATGGTTTGAAATTTTATTAAAAATTAAAATTTATAACAGAAGTACATTTGATATTTTAAATATAGATACTCTTCTATTTGCTGTGGGGTTATATCTAGATAAGCTCATTGTAAGTTGAAAATAACATACTCAAAACTGCGTTTAATATACTTAAGCTACAAAACATAATAGCTAAGCCTATCCTACCTCAAATGTGCTCATAACACTTATGTCAGCCTATGCTTGAGAAAAATCATCTAAAATAAAAACCTATTTTATAATAAAGCATTGGCTATTTCATATAATTAAAAACTACTGTGCTTAAAATGAAAACAGAATGGCTTATGGGTAAATTTTCACACAATTAGGAAGTTAAAAAAATTTAAGCCCAACCATTAGAAACTGAGATATATAGTTATTAAATATGAACTCTCAAATATTGCAGCTCCACTTAATAATAAAACAACTCTATAGAAAGTTAGATTTGCAAAATTAAAACTATTTTTTCAGTACTAGGGGTTTGAACCAGGGCCTTATGCATACTAGGCAAATGCTCTACCACTGAGTTGCATTCCCCAGGCTCTCATTTAACTTTTATTTTGAGTTATAAGTTGCACAGGCCGCCTCTGGCCTTGAACTTGTGATCCTCTTGCCTCAGCCTCCAGAAATAAAAATGTATAGCAGAGTTTTATTTATTAGTACAAGAATTGGTATTTAGACTCTGCTGAGAGGAAATGTTTCTTAATATACTATATTTTAAGACCTCAGAGAGATCCAGATACACCCTTGCAAGGCTGACTGAGGGTGGTCACTTCAGCAGAACTAGGACTTTTTTCTCCTTCTCACTCCAATTTCACACTTCATGATACTATGAGAATAGAGCTAACAAGAAAAAACTGAATACCCCTTAATGGGGCGTTCTCATGGAGGAAAGGAAGGAAGGCCTCCCAGGAATCTTTCATAAAGCTTGACATGAAATGATACAGTGGTGCAAGTCAGTAGTAGGATCTTCACTGTCCTAGAGTTTTTGACAACAAGAAACATGGAGATCTGAATTTAAAGATGCCTATCAACTCTAGGACTAGAGATCTTCCATAATTTGTGTCCAGGGAGTATGACCATCGAAGAAATGCCTGCCGTGGCCTTGGGCTGTAAGCCAGTCACTCATGCTCTGGAAACCCATGATGAGATCTTGGAAAGCATGGCTAGTGTCTAGGGGAGGTGTTTGGGAGGTGGCTGTCCATGAGTAGGGCCATTGCAATCCAACCCCCTTACCACCATTTCCACCAGGAAGGAATGTGTCAGGTGTGGCGATGTTCCTTCCTCACTTCTCTCTTCAGGGAAGGACTTAACTGCCATGGCTGCTGGAGGCTGCTGTTTGTGACCAGCCTTTGGCTGTCATTCTTGGTACCGAAGCCCATGGCAGGAAAGGCATGGCTGCTGGTGCCTCATGACCAAGGGAGCACATGAGAAAGCCCCAACTCAGGAGGGTACCCAACGCCCTTTATAGGTTCAGAGATTTTCATGGCCTGTGGGGTCCCCAGGCCTCCTGGCATCTCAACTCCTCTTTTTGCCCAGTTATGCTTCCTTCTTCATGAGATTGTCCAGCTAATATCTTGCAAGCATAATATCTTTCCAGATATTCTAGACCAAGCAGTTATAACTCACTTGGGAAAGGACAGTAGCCTCTTTTGGGGCTGTTGAGTAAGTAGCAAATGTGCCTCTTTACCCTTTTCTGAAGTACACATTAATGGTATTTTCTGGAAAAAGGAGGGAAGAAATATAGCTGAACATTCTTGAGGGATGTTGTTGTTGTTGTCAGGTGCCATTTTGAGTCCCACTCATAGCAACCCTATATACAGCAGCTCGAAACACTCCCCGATTCTGTGCCAGCCACATGATCTTATTTCTGTTTAAGCCCATTGTTGCAGACACTGTGTCAATCTATCTGGTGGAGGGTTGTGGGATGAGCAAGGTTTAAATAAAATGCAAGAAGGAAGTATAAGAACGATCTGAGTCTCACAAGCAGCAATTGGATTTTTGAATATGCACTAATGATTGAAATATCATAGTTTCAGACAGAAGTATCTTCAAAGAGCCTGTTTTGGAAGGAAAGAGATTAAGAAAGAACATGATGAATATAATTTACTGTAAATAAATGTAAAGGTAGTTCTTATTTATCTAAGATTTAATCAAATGAATTGAAATTTAGTCTATGTGTGTGTGTGTGTGTGTGTGTGTGTCTGTGTGTGTCTGTGTGGTATAATTCAATTCATATATAAATTTCCTAAACACACTTGATTGCAGGTTTGTAAAGTGAGCAAAAGTCTGTCAGTGGAAGCAAGATCTTGGGTGTAATTATCTGTCCCTCCTAGTAAGATCTAATCAATATACCCATAAATAAGAGTATCTAAGAAGTTATTTATGAACATGGAGACATACACTAATGTTAAGAAATAAAGTCCAAATTAATGCAGGAAATAATGATTGGTGTTATGGAGAAACAATTTGAAGTAAGGCAGATACTGGCATGAGGTAGAGTTGAAGGGAGACATGTTTCACATCCAGAAGGTTCAAAACAGGGAAAATGGTTACCTCTAGGGCAAATGAACATTGGACTAAATCCTGGACTAGAGGCAAATACTCAAGAAGATACAGATGTCAGCTTCGACAGTAACAATGATTCGTGTGATTCAGTAATTGAAAAGAGACAGCAAAAGCAGAATCTGAAATCTTCTACATTCAGATCCTCTGGCATGTTGTTATTTGACTAAATTAACTTAAATTAGTGAAATATAACTGAATAAGTCATATCATGAGCTATGACTCATCCAAAGGCATGCCATTTAGTAAGGAAACTGAATTTCCTTAACTGTAAATTAAGTTAATGGGAGTATGTAAATAACATTTAATCCCAGGAACATTGTTCCCTATTTCTTCGAGGAAGACTAATGGCCTAAAATGGCCTCCTGCCTTATTTGTTAAATGACAGAATGAGAAGACAGAGACTGTGAGTTCTAATTTTGAATAATGATTCATCTTACATTAGGTGAGGCAATTAGTTTGGTTTCCTTGGGTATAAAAATGAAGCAAACAATGCTCAATTACCTTGTGGGAATGTTCTAATGAGAAACTCAAGATACATACTTGTTAATAACCTCAAAAATATAAAGCCCTAGGTTACCTGGAAAATGTCCAATTTGTCAGTCACAGGCAAAGTATTTTGCCAGTTTTATGCTATATGGTTGAGCACATCCATAAAAAAGCACATGAAAGTGTGAAAGTTGTTTTCATCTTTCTAAATAAAACTACTATAAGAAAATGTTAAATTTATTTAAAGAATTTTAAAGTAACAAACTTTAAGACAAAATAGCTTTGGACAATGGGTAGAAATCAATGGCCAATGGAACAAAGCATTGCAGAATGAAATTTACATAACAGTCACTGAATTTCTCAGACCAGTTACCCCATCACAGTGAGGAAAGAACAGTCTTTTAAATAACATTAGTGAGCAATTAGGTATAATATGGGGGAAAATGTGATTAGACCATACCTAAAATAAGTTACAATTAGATTGTGTACTAACCTGCAAAATTCTAAGCTTTTTATAGAAAATATACAAGAAGCTGGGCATAGTGGTGCAGACCTTGTAATCCCAGAGACTCCAGAGGCAGAGGCAGGATTGAAAGTTCAAGACCAGAAGCATCCTGCTTAATTTAGCAAGTTAATTTAAAAATTAATAGAAGGGCCTATGGGTACAGCTCAGTGGTAAGAGTGTTTGAAAAGTATGTGCAAGGCCCTGGGTTCAACCCTGCAATACTGAAAAAAAAAATCCAGAAAGGAAGGAAGGAAAGAAGGAAGCAAAAATAAAGGAAAGAAGGAATGAAAAGGGAAATTTAGGAGAATATTTTCTTGACTTTGGGACTAGTCAGAAATTTCTTATATAGGACCAAAGTAAATACTAACCTTAAAGAAATAGATTGATGAATTGGGTTACACTAAAGAGCATCCATCACTCAAAATATTTTATTCAAACAGTGAAAAGAAAACCACAGAATTCATGAAAATAATTGGTGAAAGTATTTGTAATCATGTATCTGACAGAGATTTCACATACAGAAAATATAAAGAACTCCTAGAATCAATAAAAAAAAGAAAATGCAACAGAAATATGGGCAATGTAAACATTCACTTCACACACACACACACGCACACACACACACACACACACACACACACACACACACACACACACAGAGTTATTTAAAGGGAAGCTAAAATGTGGAAGCCTGCAGCTATAGCCCTGTGGCATCCGATCCCGTCAGATCTCGGAAGCTAAGCAGGCCTGGTTAGTACCTGGATGGGAGACCGCCTGGGAACACCAGAAGCTGTAGGCTTGGGAGAAGGACCTGGCAACCCCCTCCCAAAAATCAATCTGCCACTGAAAACCCTATGAACAGAAGAGAAGCACTGACAATAGTGTTTCCCCTGTTGTACAGAGGGTCGCTATGAGTCGGATACTGACTTGACGGCACCTAACAACAACAACAACAAAAATGTGGAAAGATATAAACCCCATTGGTCATCGGATAAGTGTAAATCAGAACCACGGAATATTTCCCACCAAATGAGTATAATTTAAAAGAAAACCAAACTGGGCACGGTGGCGCACACCTGTAATCCCAGCAGCTCAGGAGGCAGAGGCAGAAGGATCACAAGTTCGAGACCAGAGGCAGTCTGTGTAACTTAGCCAGACCCTGTCTCAAAAAGTTAAAAAATGGGCTGGGGGTGCAGCTCAGTGGTCCAGTACTTGCAGAGCATGCAAGCGTGAGGCCCTGGGTTCAACCCCCAGTACTGCAAAAAAATAAAAAATAAAAAATAAAGGAAAGAGAAAAAAAACATTATGGGCTGAATTACCTCTCTCAAATATCCTATGTGAAATCCTAACCCCCCAACACCTCAGAATGTGACTATATTTGGAGATAGACTCTTGAAAGAGGTAATTAAAGTTCAGTGAAGACATTGGGTTAACCCTAATCCAACCCATGGAAGGGGGTGGCAGAGATGTATAGAGAGAACACACAAGATCAGAAAGAGAGGAGAGGCTGTCCACAAGCTATGGAAAGAAGCTTTGGAAGGAACGACCCACCAACACGTTGATCTTAGATGTCTAGTCTCAGAACTTCTGTTGTCTAAGTCACTCAGTCTGTGGTACTTCCTCACAAAGCCCTCTCCAAGGAGCACAATGACAATGCCAAAGGTTGATTGGCAAGGTTGTGTGAAAAACGAAATCCCCACACACAGTAAGTTGGTCTAACCACTGTGGAACGCACCTGCCTGTCCCAAACAAGGCTGGTTGCTCATACTTTGACATCATGGCTTCACTTCTGAGTCTGAACAGGGAAGCCAGAGGCCACATGCTATCGTATTCCCAGCAGAGCTAGCTTACCAAGAGCAGAATGCAGAAGTGAATGGTGGGGTTCCTTTTTTACCGCATATCTTTTGGGAGAAATGAAACAAAATAGCTTGTTACTACATGCAAAGGCACACAGATAAATTTTACAAACATAACTCTAAGTGAACTGCCAGATGTAAAGAAGCACATATCCTACAGTTTCATAGTCTATACAATTCAAAAATAGCCCATGTGGTGGTGCATATCTGTAATCCCAGTGACTTGGGAGGCAAGAAGATGGCGAGTTCAAGACCACAGGAAGCCTTCATAACTTAGTGAGACCCTCACTCAAAATAAAAAATAAAAAATTGGCTAGGGATTGGAGCCCAATGACAGCATACTTGCAAAGTATGCACAAAACCCCATGTTCAACCTCCAAGTACCAAAAAGAAAGAAAAAGAAGAAAAGAAAGGAAGAAGAAAGAGAAATAAGAAAGAAAAAGAGAGAGAGAGAGAGAAGGAAGGAAAGAAGGAAAGTAGGAAGAAAGGCAGGCAGGAAAGAAGGAAGGGAGGAATGAAGGAAGGAAGGAAAGAAGGAAGGGAGGAACGAAGGAAGGAAGGAAGGAAAGAAGGAAGGAAGGAAGGAAGGAAGGACAAATTAAAAAATAAGCATAATTAATCTACAATGTAGGAAACCAATAGACTGGTTACCTTCAGGGAGGAAGAAAGCAGTGAGTGGAAGAGGCACAGGAGGGTTCTGCATTGCTTTAATCTCTTTCCTTCTGTCTCTTGATTTGGGTGACAATGACATGCACTTTAGAAAAATTAATTAAGTTGCAAACTTATGATTCATGAGTTTTTCTGTGGGCAATTATTCTTCAATATAAAGTTCACTTAAAACCCAGAATGAAGCATTTTAAAAATATTTTTGATCCAATATATTTTTTCTTTTGTAGTTTAAAAAAATATAGTGTAAATATCTCTCTTTCAAAACACTCAAGCATTCAACCTCTGGAAGTAAAAGTTGAAGACCTTAGCCTTATGCTATTTATTCCACACCCCTCCTTTTCTGACTTGACCCCAGCCCACATTCACCTTTGCTTATCCTGGTCTCTCCTTGTACTAGCCCTTCCCGCAACACTCCTAGTCGGCCAATACAAGTGATTTGCATACACCCATGGCTCACTTCTATCTTACATCAGGTCTCCTATCAAACAAAGTTCTTCTCGGGTCTCTCATGACAAAGTGTGATTCACTACTGTTATGCCCAAAGTTTGAGTACCCCGAAGACCACCAGGAAGTCTGAAGTCGCATTCAGTAACAAAGAGCCTTTATTAAAGCTCAAGCTTGAGGGTACCGCACCACACCTGCACAGCGGTTCAGTGTCTGACCCTGATTCATTGCTGGGTAAAGGTTTTTATTGTGGGTAATGAACAGGGAAGGAAGGGGTGGAGAAAGTGAAAGTCAGATAAGGTGAGGCTTTGAGTGGCTAAAGTATGCCATTCAGAGGCAGAGGGGTCTGCTATTAAAGGTCAAATAAGGTGAGGTATGAGTTGCTAAAGTATGCCATTTGTGTTATCTTGAGGTCTGGGAGTTCTCAGAAGTTACTACCCATATCTACAGCCCTTTGATCTGGCCCAGAGCATTCTATTCTTGTGATCTTTTAAAGGAATTTGTGGAGTGGCACCTGTAAGACAGAATCCTAAGATAAGGGGGTCATTCAGGCTCTTGGTCAGCCTGTATATCTCACTATATTCTGTTTTCTGCTTCATTCTAGAGAAGTGCTTACCATTACATTTATTGGATATAATATGCTCCTCCCAAACTAAGGTCTAAACTCTTTGGAACTGTAACGTCTATCTGCTTTTGTTTCATTTTGGCTTGAATTGCTTTGGTTTTGCTTGAGGCAGGATCTTGCAAGGTAGCTCAGATTGGCCTTGAACTCACTATGTAGCTCAAGCTGGCCTTGAGCTCACTCTGAAGCCTCCGCTGGCCTGGAACTCACTGTTGTTGTTGTTGTTAGGTGCCATTGAGTCATCTCTAGATTCACAGGGTTTTCAATGGCTTAATGTTTTGGGATTGCCTCCAGAGTGGATTTTCACATTCTTCTCCCATTTTTGCAGTGCTGGGAATCGAACCCAGGACCTCAGAGACTACAGAATGGCACTCTATCAACTGAGCTAAATCCCAGCCCCATCCTCCCAAGTTCTGGGATTCCAGGTTGGTAACACCATGATCTCAGTTTTTGTTTTCTTTTTTAGTCTCTTTATCTGGAATGTTGTGCAGTATATAGCAAGCATTCAGTAAATATGTGCTTGAAGAATTTAATGAATCAATTTTCCTCTTCATTTTAATTATCAGGCTGCAATTACTCTGTCACCTAAGATTTTTAGGAAATGGGTAATTGCCAAATAACAATAAAGTGTGGATTACCATAAATTATGAATAAAGACGAGAGGAAGAACACAAAGTAACACATTTACTAACTTATAAAAATAGATCGACTTAACACTTACCAGTTTAACAGATCACAATGATATTTACAACACAATTTGGTAGAAAGACACCATCCCAGAGGGAAAAGAAAAGGTTGCTTTGTTTATTTCTTCTCCAAGTAGCTGTCTCCTAGTATGTCAGTACAGAGTACATAACAATGTTACCTTCTCAAAAAATAAAATTGCTTAAGCAATGTGATTTGGAGTCATTCCTTGAATTAAGATTTAAGGTAATCCATGAGCAAATTGGTGAGATAAAGTGGGGCGTGGGGTTGGCCTGGCTTCTCTCATGTACACATAGTTGGATTTCACACATTAATGCCCCAAATTGTTTAGATATTACTTCTTCTCTACAGTCCACCCAAGTGTAGTCTGGATTGTTTGATAGAAAAATACTTTATTTTATTTTATATATTTTATCCAGAGAAACATCTTCTTGATCATTGTGCAAATGTGTCATATACAGTACATAAACAATATTATGTCTTATGTACTAACACAAACACAAATTCTATATAACTTTGATATTAGATTTTCCCTTTCCTAAAGAATTCTATTAAAACCCTCCAGCCTGAAGGCGGGCATGGTGGTGCATGCCTCTAATCCCAGCAAGTCTAGAGGCAGAGACAGGAGGATCTCAAGTTCAAGGCCAGAGGCAGCCTACGAAATTTAGGTAGACCCTGACTCAAAATAAAAAATAAAAAATGAGCTGAAAGTGCAGCTCAGTGGTAGAGTGCTAGCAAAGCATGCATGGGGCCTTGGATCAACTCCCCAGTACCAGAAAAATAAAATAAAATCTCTGGCCTAAACACTCACTTCATGAGTTACAGTCCACAGGTAATTCTCGTTCACAGTAGGCTGGTCTGTATCTTCATTATGACCCCTCCACTGTGATCACTCACAGTCTCCCTTTCTCCTCCATCACAATTGCTCCATGACCTCCTAGAAAGCATTGCCATGGAGCTGCAGATAAACACGCAGGTCACCTTCCATTGATTTATTGTTTTGTTAGGATTTGAAATCATTAGCATGGAAGAGTGCCCATGTTAAATCAAGATCTTGTTAAATCAAGATCAAGATATAACTCAGTGAGACACTGTTTTCTAGCTCCCAACTTACTAAAATTTTGGCATTTTCTTCTGCTTTCTTTTTCGTTCTTTCTCTCTTTTTTCCTTTCTTTCTTCCTTTTCTTTTTTCTTTCTTTCTCTTTTTTCTGTACCAGAGTTTGAATCCAGGACCTCACACATGTTCACCCCGTGCTCTACCATTAAACTACACCTCCATCCTCTTTTTTAAATTTTCTATTTTGAGGCAGAGTCTCGATAAATGCCACTAGTTGCCTCTGGCTTTGAACCTGCAACCCTTCTGCCTCAACCTCCCTAGTCACTGCTTTTTTCTGCTACAATTAAACCAGTAGCTCTTACATCACTCTTCTGATTTTTTTCTGTCTGTTGGTACTCTACCTACTTATTTACTTCTGTGACTATATCTTACTTTTTGCTTCTAGTGGCTTTTGTGTTTAGTCTTTTAGGGTAAAAACTGAAAATTCTCTAGAAATGTGAGATATGCTCACACTTCCATGTCAATATAGGGTTGAATCACAACGTAGGGTGAGGTCAGAAGAACAATTGTGTGGGAGTTAAGCAGGTAATATAATACGGTTAACATAGTTATGCCTCAGACCATGACCTCCATATGAGCATGATCGCTTCTGTCTTGTTCACAGGGATATCTCAGTGACTGACTGCCTCCATGCCCAACACATAGGTGTTGTTGTTGTTAGGTGCCATTGAATCATCTCCAACTCATAGCGACCTGCATAGTGTTTTCAATGGCTGATTGTTTTGGGATTGCCTGGGGAGTGGATTGCCATGTCCTCCTCCAATTTTTGCAGTGCTGGGAATAGAACTCAGGATCTCAGAGATTGCAGAGCTGCACTCTATCAACTGGGCTAAATCTCAGCCCTAACACATAGGTAGTGCACAAAAAATATTTTTAGGGCTTGGGGTATATGACTCAGGGGTAGAGCACTTGCCTAGCATGTGTGAAGTCCTGTATTCCATCCCCAGCACTGGAAGGAAAGAGAAAGAAAGAAAAAGAAAGAAGAAAGAAAGGAAAGAAAGAGAAGAAAGAAAGAGAGAAAGAAAGAGAGAAAAAAGAAAAGAAAACATAAGAAAAGAAAAAGAAAGGAAGGAAGGATGGAAGGAAGGGCATGTTTGTAAATAAGTTATACTTGTTTACTTTTGTATAGCAGTCACACGGCATATCTATAGTTCAAATATCTTTAGCTATACACTTAACTCTAGTAATTATTAACATTTATGACTAAAATAATTCCAATCAAAATGTGTCCTTTGAATATTTTTCTGGGCAAAATGTGGAACTGTAAATAATGGCTTATTAAAATATTATTTCCCACTACAATCTACTCCTTTTTCCCTAAAATACTAAATAGTTGGCCCTGTATATCCACAGATTCCACATCCCTGGATAGCCAAACTTAGGTCAAAAATATTTAGGAAAAAAGTCTACCCTGAACATGTACATTCTTCTTCTTCTTTTTTTTTTCACTCTAGACAATACAGTATAATAATTACTTATATAAGCATTGAAATTGTATTGGTATTATAAGTACTCTATTTTATTTATTAAATAAAGTATATGGGAGGATTGTGTAGGTTATATGAAAACACTACACCTTTTTAGATAAGAGACTTGAGCATCCACAGATATTATTCATGGGGGCCTTGGAACAAATTCCCCATAAGTATGGAGGGACAACTAGGGTTCCTAATAAATCAGGAGGAAAATATATCCCATTCCATCCATAATTTCATCCCTTCTATGCAAGAGAGAAAAAACTCTTAATATTAGAGAAAATCATAAGGAAAGGTGAGTGAAAGTATATAAGCACGCAAATTATTTTGACAGATGTGAACATTTGAAAAAAATCATTTGCAAACATAAAATATATTGCACAAGGAAAGCAGCACTTTTCCTTATTAACCTATAATAAAAAGATGCTTGCAGGGACACGGCTTTAACTGATTTGTTAAATAGAACTCTTTCTATATTGGGGGGGAATTAATGTAGGCTGAAACTCAGGTTAAAAATATAGAAACAAAATTTCAATAATTTTAAATGCTCTGAGATAGATCCATAAATAATATAAAATAGTTTTTCATTCCTTTGTGTAAAATATTTCAACACAAGTGAAATAAAACATGTAAGAAAAGGCTTCAGAAGATTTATACACTCTGTTTGCCCTTTTTAGTTAATTAAGTGACCTCAATAAAATGGAGGGCATCCATTTTTAAATCTCAGTATCCCAGGACACTAGATTATATCTGAAAATCAAAACCCACATGGTCATCTAGCAATCAGAGGAAGGACAATTTCATGGGTGGATTAACGTAGTTTTTTGTTTCATCTATTAATTCCATTAATGTTTTGTCTTTCCACAACTGTTAGCATTCATTTTAGAAAAGAGCTGGGATAGGGAAATCATTACTTAATTTTTCAGTTTAAATGAGAAAAAGGCTTGGGGAGAGAGATTGGAAGACAGAGAGAGGAGGAAGAGAGAGAGAGAGAACATCAAAGCGTTGGTTAATATTAACTTTGTGGACTGTATGTTTTATATTTTTCCTCTCTTCTAACTCAACCTATAAAATCAAATATATTGCCATTGAGGTCCTTTATTGTGATCATGTGTGAAAAGAAGAGATTATAAAAATAAAAAAGTAGGAAAAGGAGTTCTGATTTTTTGTTTGTTTTGTTATAAAGAAGAAAGACAAACAGCTATCCTATAAGTCACATCTAACAGATGGATCCAAAACTCTGGCTTTCCAGGAGGCCTGTGGGAAGTTCTGAGGTTGCCAAGAGAAGCTCCAAGTGTGAGAGCTCTAGTTAGTGCCAAGGAGAGGTTGGGGCACAGGGCCTGTGTGAAGAAAGCTTGCGAAATCCAAGGACACTGGAGGAAGGCAAGATTGGAGGCACCAAACAGAGCAAGAAAGCATAGAAAGCTTTAGCTTTGGGCAAAATGGTTCAATGTGCAGTTCAATAAATTATTCATGAATCTGACTTTCTTATATGCTTGTATATCATAGGCTTTGGGGGGGGGTTCAAAGAATTGGGCCAAATGGAGTGGCTATTTTATTATTACTGTTTAAAATACTTTTTCATGCATAACACTGTGTTTCCTGCAGGTCCTACAGTGTTTGTAAAAAGTTACTCAATACTGGTTTAGTTTAATCTCATTGAATGTAATTCTAGATGAGATCTCCAGTAGCCATGGACCAATCTATGGAATGACTTTTCTTTTCTTTTTATTTTATTTTATACTTTACTTGTGGAGAGATGGGTTTATTTAAAGAGCAAAGATATTTGCTTAACTACTCAGGAAAATACAAAAATAATAGTAAACCTTTCAAATATAATTTTAAAATGTTCCTTACATTTTTCCACTTAGTAGATTACTTAAACTAAATTTGCTATTATATTAATTTTGACTGATATTAGTATAATATATGCAGGTGTTATGTAGCCAACTGTAGTTCTAAGATAAGATTTTATGAGGCTTATAAAGATAATGATTTGAATAGTTTATTTACTCATAAACAATGCTCTCCCATATCTGGAATATCTATGAAAAATAAATATCAGATTCTAATTTCAATTAATCTTCTATTATTTATTGATTAAGGGCTGGGATTTAGCTCAGTTGGTACAGAGCTACTCTGCAGTCTCTGAAGTCCGAGTTCAATTCCCAGCACCGCAAAAATGGGAGAAGGACATGGCAATCCACTCCCAAGGCAATCCCAAAACAATCAGCCATTGAAAACCCTATGAGGGTAGCTATGAGTCAGACATGACTTGACACTTGACGGCACCTAACAACAACAACAACTTATCGATTGATTGATTTAATTTTGAGACAATGTCTCTCTAAGTTTTTCAGGCTGCCTCTGGCATGAACCTGAAATCCCCCTGCCTCAGCCTTCCCAGTTGCTGAGATTACTTACAGGTTTCTGCCACAAGGCCCAGACCTTTATATTTCTTCAGACAATTTTATAGACTATATCATTAAAGTGAAAGACTTAAAAATGTCTTATTGCATATGGTAACTTCACAATAGTTATTATACATGAAATATAAAACACTATTTCCTCTCCCACAAATATCAAAATACTGTTAGTATGCCTCAGTTTTATTCATATTCCTTTAGAATCATGACCTAATCCATCTCATAAATGCTATTTATCATGTAGCTATCTCATAATTTGACTATTTTATTAAAACAGAACTATCAAGAATTTAATATTAAAACAAGTATAGTATTGATATTAAAAGAACCTAGTAGGAAGATTTTTACAAATCTCTTTATAATTATGAAAATTATTTGCCAAAGGCTTAAATAATATACATATACAGAAACCTATTATAACTTATTATCCAGAAAGGTGAGTATTCATCGAGAAGAATGTTGCATTTACAGTGCATTTTATCCTGGGGTTACATTTTCACCAGCCCCCATTTCTAGGAAGGTTAACTAGTTAATGCATATCATCATTTTGTTTCTAATAAATGAAGAGCTCTCTGTTCAATCTAAAGTTGGTTGGTGTCAGAGAAGTGTGTGAATACATATAAACTTGAAGTTTACTTGTCTGCTTTATTAGGAGAAATGAATTGACACATTATGAAGATCCAAGGAAAGATTCATGCCCAGCTGCCCTCCTTTGCCTTGAAAGCCCTTGAAAGCTGTCTCCCTCCTGGCCAGGAAGCACAGATGACTGTTACTAACCAAAGGAACTGACAGCATAGGGAAATAAATAGAGAGGTGTTTTTGTTTGTTTGTTTGTTTGTTTTCTTATTTTGTTTACTAAAGGGATAATTTGAGAGTAAAAGGAAAAAGAAGATGGTATCCAAAAAAATATGAGGAACCCCTGAGCTAAGGAGCCTGCAGCCATAGCCCTGTGGCATCCGATCCCATCAGATCTTGGAAGCTAAGCAGGGTCAGGCCTGGTTAGTACTTGGATGGGAGACCGCCTGGGAACACCAGGTGCTGTCAGCTTGGGAGGCGGACCTGGCAACCCACTCCCAAAACTCAATCTGCCATCGAAAACCCTATGAGCAGCAGAGAAGCACTGACAATAACATTTTGCCTGTTGTATGTAGCGTCGCTGAGTCGGATACTGACTCAACAGCACCAAACAACAACAACTGACCTAAGGAAGCAGATCCAGTGTTGGGAAGCCAGCAAAGAGGTTTCATGTGAGTGCCTCAGAGACCTCCCAGATGAACATCAGGATCAGTTCTGAGACAATTGGAACTTCATAGTGCTGCACAATCTGATTTTACCAGGTAATAACTCTCATTCCCATAGGAGGACATCCATCAAATTCACATGTCCAGGCTCCTCCCCACTTCTCTTTATCCATGAATATGTTCTCATATAACACAGAACAAGGGATCAATAAGACAAAAGCATATATCCCTGTTCTGTGTGTCTCTTTTCTGCATGAAATGCCTATTATTTGAACTATCCCTGTAAAATGGAGTCTGCTTTTGCTACAAGAACCACAATGAATCGCATCAAGGTGCAGGACTGAAAAAAATATAAGCTGTAGTTGCTCCTGAACATTATAGCTGCCCAATTGGGTAGTGATGGTATTTCACAAACAGATAAACTCCCGTGGGTGCTATGAATACCTTGTGCACACAGATAGCATGTATCATTCAAGTTCATATTTTGTCTCAAATAATTAATCTCCATTTTATCTCTTTACCTGGCTTCTTTTGTATCTAAGTCTTGGAAAATCTGACCACATTACTCAACATCTTTGCCAATTATATCTAAGGTAACCCAGGACTCTTTGGAGGAAATTTGGATTATATTTAAAAGGAACAAATGGGCTATCCCTTGGACCTATCAATCTTCATCTTCTGTAAGGAGAAACTTACAGGAGTTGGGTTTGCCCCTACCTTCCTTCTCTGGGGATAGTTTGGGCATTCCATTCCCCAGAGAGTCTCCTGCTTGCAAAATGCACATTGGCTCAGTTCCAACTTTGCTGATAATCAACAGGTCCCATATTGGGGGCTGAGGGATATACTCATGGTGGCTTCTTTCTTCCTCGTAGGTTAGCAGGTGTAGACTAGAGGATGAATGTCAATACGGTAAACTGCTTATTCATCTTCTTATCTTGTTTCTCCTCTTCAGCAACAGCTCTGTTGTTGGAAACCTTGAACGCAATCTCTATCAGCGGAGAAAGGTTAGTTTCTGGACCTATAGCCAATTTGGGGGATTTTCTTTGGTTATCAGGAATACTCTGAAACATAAAGTAAGTTCCCAGAACTATAGAGCTACCAGACCCCTTAGGATTTCAAGGAGAGTACCTTTGGAGGCATTATCTTAACCTCTGCATGGAGGCTTTTCATCTGGATTCTGCTGAGTTGCTCTTAGTTCGCTCCAGTTGACTGGGAGTTGGCTAGTTTCTTGCATCCCAGTGAGGAGCATATCTCTATGAGGTTTTGATATGGCTGCTCTGTGACTATACTGGAATCCCAAACAGGAGAAGTTTCTGAGACCAACTGTTCAGTAGACCCCCAAACTGGCTGTCAGGTTGATTAGTATGTTGCTTATTGGCCTCCTTTCTGGCCTCTGCCAGCCAGTCAGGTGGGTTGGTCAAAAGAGTCTGAATATTAACCCATACAGGGCTGTACATTGGAAAGACATCCCTTATAAGACTGGGAAGTTCTTCTACATAGTCCTGTAGACTTGAGGTATGTGGTTTCCCTTTGTATAAGTCAAAAAAAGTGAAAAGCACATATATATATAAACAAACTTCTCTCTCTATCTGGAACCTGTCATCGGGCAAAACTCCACCCCCTGGTTAATGATCAGCCCCAGGTCTAGTGGTATTGTCTGGAAGGGGTTAGGTTTAAGGAATGGTCTAGGTGCAGAGGTCCTGGTAGAGGACCCTGGACAAGACAGCTTACTCTCAGGAGATTACAGAGAAGCCTGTTCCATTTGCTCAGCAGGGGCCTGAACTGGGGTCTCATAGCCCTGAGAGGCTTCTGGGACCCCAAAGAAGGTGGAGCAGGTTGTCTTCTTCCTGAGGACCCTCAAATACTGGACAGTGCTTCCCTTCTTGATCAGAAGTTTAGCCTTCATTTTGGTTAATTTACCTTTCTTTTAGACACTCTTATTCTGATATAAGTCCATTAAGCATTGCACATAAGAAATTTCATCCATTTTCCCTCTTACAGAATAGGCCTTTTTGTAAAAGAATAATGTAATTTAGGGACCCATTCTCAGGCCATTTTCCCTGGTCTCCCAGATCATATTGTAGTAATGATGTGTCACAGAGGGAAAAAAAAAATCTTCCTAAAACATCCAAACACTTGCCAGTGAGGAAGGAGCTACCCTAGTGGGCTCTCCACTGTGTGGATGCCTTGTCGTCCACACTTATTACAAACTTGTCTCCAGCTGCTTGAGGGCTGGCAAAAGTGATCAGTTAGAATGGGAATTCCAGAACTCTTTATCCAAGTGAAATTTCTGAATTTTCCCTATGGCTAAAGAATTTTAGACGATTGAAACCATAAATTTACACAACTGGGGTTGTTCCAGAATATCAAAAATTATGCTTCTCTCTGAAACCCCAAGACTCAATTTATCTTTCCCTGACAAAGATCTACAAAATATACTGTCCTGAGGCTCTCTGTAGTTTGATGGCGCCTACAAGCTTCTCCTTCTGCCCGGATGGAGATGTCTACTAATCTCCCAAACCATTAGTGCTGGCAGGCAGAACAGTGACATCTGGCAGTTTCCCAAATCTCCAACCAGGACAGAGATGGCTCACAATCTCTTAAACCTGTCACTAGTGCCAGCCAGGATGGAGATGTCTCACAATCTTCCAGACCTTTCTCTGGCCCTCATGTGTGCTTCCATAAAGTAGGTCCTTCTCTAGTCTATTACTAAGTCTGTCAGCTGATGCATGGTTCCAACACTACCTGGCAATCCAGTGGAACTACTTAAAAATGATTCAGAATAACTAGAGTTCATCTGGACCAACAGCAATGCAGGGCCTGGGAGTCAGGTCCCAAGAGCATGCTTCCCTGCCTGCTTGGGAACCTGTTTTCAGCAATGCAGGACATTTGGCCTGAGAAACCTGCTGCTCTCCATCTCTTCTCCTGTTGAGAGCCAAATGACAAAGGTCTCTGAGTTTTCACAGCGAAGGAAGTCATATCTGGGTTGCTGAAATATGTAACCAAACACAACGGATTCACTCTGTGGTGAGTGCAGAGCTAGTAAGAACACCAGGAGATAAGAGTGGAGAAAATTTACTACTTGTAACAAGTAAGGAGATTTCAAAGTGGTGTCTTTGAGCACAGGCAGCAAGGGGATTTTATTGGGAGGATTAACAGATATTCATACTGGAGAGACTTCTCATCACAGGTAGAGGCAGGTAGAGCCTTCAACACGCTCAGTTCAAGATCATGACTTTTTTATACATGACGTATAAAAAGATGACAGATGAGAATACCCCATGGTGGAAAATTTAGCATTATCATTAATTATTATTATTGTAGTATATTAGGGGGTTAAATCCAGAGTCGTTCACATTCTAGGCAATTTTTACCTTTTTTTTTTAATTTAAATTTTAAGACAAGAGTCTCACTAAGTTGCCCTGGCTGTCTCTGTCCTCAACCTCATGATCTTCCCGCCTCAGCTTCCTAGGTTGCTAGGATTACAGGCATGTGCCATAGCACCTAACTGAAAATTTAGCGCTATCATGAGATTATAATGAGCAAAGTTTACTCTAGCCCACACAGAAGAATGTCTCAGTGATTTTGACTCGTCTAAACTTTTCCCTTGTTTTCTGCAGAGGGCCTGATCTGAAACAAAAGACAACTTGAAGGGATGCTAGCAGTCATTTAAAAGAACAGCTTTCTCCCCTTTAAGGACAGATGCTTTGACCTTAGATTTTCTGCAGCTAGGATGTTATATATGCGTGTTTAAAATTCTAGACAGTGCTCAGGGCCAGGTGTGGTGGCATTCCTGCAACACCAGCACTTAGAAAGTAGAGATAGGAGGAATTAGGGTTCAAGTCCACCCTGTTTTACACAGCAAGACCTTGTCTCAAAAAAAAAAATGCTCAGGAAATGGTGGTTAACAAAATTACATATTCAATCCCTTCTTGAAAAGAAATTAAGAATTATCCTCCATTGTATTTTATAATAATATTTCCCTGAATTTCAAATTTAAAAAATTTGCAAATATTTTAGATTTATTTGAAATTTGGATTCCAAATGTCCTAAAATGTCAAAGGACATTTTGTTATCCTCTAATTATAGGGCCTTGGTCTTGCATTTGTACTATTTCTTTTGGCCACTAGAAAATTGGAAGGCTACTAAATTAAGTTCCTTAGAATTCACAGCTTCATCAGAACCTATTAGTAATGACAACTGTTTTTTGAGAAATTATAGCACCCAAATTCTATACACACTATTTCTGATCTGCATAATAATTTGGCATGGTAGGTTTTTAGCCCTATTTGCAGATTGAGATGCTGAGGCTCAAAGAGACCATGTGACCCTTCCAACATTCAAAGTAAGGTCACCCTTGTCTCTCCTCAGGCCCATTTTGTCATACTCAGTTTTCAGGCATAAGCGCTGCTTACCTTTTCTAAAAATATATCTGCATTTTCATTTTTGTATTTTTATCTAAGATCTTTTGTGTTCCTTTTTACCAGTCCATGTGTTTACCACAGACATACTATCCTCCCAATTTGGTAACTAATTGTGTCATATGCATACAGAATCTTTTGTTTTTATATTTGTGCTATAAGTTCAGACATAATCAATGTCCCCAAGCACTGCAGTAAAACAGAAGCTAGACTAACACATTCTAGTTTTTCAAATAAGACGCTAGTCCTGCGCCAAGTGATAGAGCATTGATAAGAGTTTTCACATGAATTTCTAATTTCACTTCCTGAAGCACTAAAATTATGACATCTCACCTCCTAAAATCTTTGGAGGATAATCATATGAGCAGAAATATTCTGACATTTCAAAAATACGCAATTTTCTATTTATGACCTTCATGTATCTACCACAAAAGCACATTGTTTTCCCACATTTCTATGCTAAGTTACATTACAGCTTAATTTTAACCTTTTCTCTCACAGTTCAAAATTCTAAAAATTCATTATACTATGATATGATTTGGTAAACATCAAATTTTTCTGCATTATAAAATTTGTTTCTCTAATACTAATCAATGAGTAGGATTGTAAAATTATTCAATTTTCTTCCTATATTGGAAATGGCCTGATATTAGACTTAAAAAACTCCAGAGTATTTTTTTACAATGATGCAGTTTGACATAACCACTGACTTACATTAGTATTTTTGCTATGAAGAAAAATATATAATATCTAAGGAACAGAAGAGCTGATAAGTATGGGCCAACTCCCACAGCACTGCCTAGATTCCCCCTTCCACTGCCTCTAAGGACATGTATTGCTTTCCTCTCTGATTTCCTCCCTTCCTCTGTTCTTTCCTAACTTCTTATTTTTTACCCTTACGATAGGCAGTTATCAAAGGGAATATTTAATGGCAATAGTACCCTGAGACCTATTCCCAGGGGAAAGCATATTTATATCTACCTGTGCACAGGAAACTTTCCAGTTGACTTTCTTCTTTGATTATTTTTCCTGAAACCTACAGCAATTTTATTTGCTCTATTGGTGACAAGTCAGTGCCATTTCCTCTGGCAGCAGTATAAGTGGTATTTATGCTTCCTTATGAATGTTCAGCAGTGACCTTCATGCCTAAAACATTTTTATCTTCCTCCAAATTTTCTTTATGTATGTATTAAAGGACTCTCCAAATCTATACCACTAACACTTGATGCCATTTGATAAGTCAGTACTGAATTTACCTTCTTGTATTTTTGTCTATCTCACACAGCCTGGGAACTGAAAGGACATTTCTCTGCCTTCTGATATTAATATGAACCATAAAATCTAAATGTTAGCTGGTATGAGTTGTTAGAGAACAATAGTTCAGTGCTTAATAAACTCATCTCTATACTGAGGCTCACTCATCCTTAGTTTTATGTCTACCTTTGCAACTGACTTTCACTGAAACTGTAAATAGTCCAAAAAAATCTCTACTATGAGTCTTACTCTTTCTTTGTGTACAAATAAGTTTGCAACAAGTAATCTACTTTATTGCAGTTTGGTGTAAAGTAAAATGTTTTGTGTATTATGTGATTTTTTATCATGATTAGTTATACTTCTCCACAGACTCATTTAATTTCTTAGAGTGGAACAATGAAAGTTCTATTTAAATATCCTTGGAACGACTAAAGATCATTCTTCTAGAATAGATAAGAATACATCTCCTACCTTCTCACACATGCCAGTTGCCACCATGCACCCAATGTGTGAAGCTATGGACCGACTACAAGGGTTTGGGCTAGAGTCCTGCTAATGACCTATCTGTTTCTTATTCTTCCCTCAAAGTTGCCCATGATCCTAATGTTTCCCAATCTTCTGAGCAAGATCCAAAAGTGTGAATAATAGAAGTCAGCAGTTATTGAATGATTTTAATTTACTATGTATCATGGGAAGATTTTTATGCAAACTAATCATTTATTTTTTCAGTAATAATCCTAAGAAATTATTAATACATTAAGTATGTTGTTGTTGATTTTGTTAGGGACCATCAGTTTGGGCCCAACTCATAGCAACCATTTGTACAACAGAACAAAACACTAATTGACATTGTGGCATGTACACCATCTTTTTATGTTTAAGCCAGTTGTTGCAGACACTGTGTCAATTCATCTAGTAAAGGGTCTTCCTTTTTTTGATGATCCACCAATCTCCCAAACATGATGTCCTTCTCCAGGGATTGGTGCCTCCTGACACCATGTCTAAAATATGTAAGACACAGTCCAACCATCCTTACTTCCAAGGAACACTCTGTTTGTACTTCTTCTAGGGAAGATCTGTTGGTTCTTTTGGTAATCCATGGTATATTCAATATTCATAGCACCATAATTCAAATGCATCAATTCTTCTCCTGTCTCCCTTACCCAATGCTCAGCTTTCACAACTATATGATGCAACTGAAAATACCATGGCATGAGTCAGGCACACATTTGTCTTCAATGTGACATCTTTAGTTTTCAACATTTTAAAGAGGTCTTTTGCAACAGCTTTTCCCAATGCAATGTGTCTTTTGATTTCTTGACTGATGCTTCCAAGGGTATTAATTGTAAAATGAAGTAAAGCAAAATCTTGGACAATCTCAGTCTTTTCTCCATTTATCATTAAGTTGTGCATACTGACCCAGTTGTAAAGATTTTTGTATTGATGTTGAGGCACAATCCATATTGAATGCTGTGTTCTTTGATCTTCATCAGTAAATGTTTCAAATCCTCTTCACTTTTAGCAAGGAAAATTATGTCATCTACTTAACACAGGTTGTCAATGAGTCTTCCTCCAATCATAATGCCATGTTCTTCACAAACGTTATTTATCTAAAACATCAGATCTAAAAATATAACTTTAAATAAAAATTTAGGCATTTATCCCCATACCTGCTTTTGAGCAGGCTATGTTGTATACAACTGCAATTGCTTTAGTGTCATTATCCAAGTATTAGGAAATATCCTCCTCAGAGTCAGCAGATTTGAGAATATCTAAATGACATGTTTAAAGACTCAAATTAGTCCACTCTCTTTGCTAATTCCAGTTCTAATGCCAAGATTATCTTCCTGTTCCTTGTAACCAAGCACATTATATTCATGACCTGAATATGGAACATTTGGGACTTGTTTCTAAAGTATGAAACCATGTTCTAGCATTTACTAGTTCCATTCCTAACCTTCAGGTCTCACATCTGGTATTTGTAGTGCCAGATCCTTCTGATTCCACCAGACCACCTGCCTAGATCACTGCCTAAAATGGCTATCTACCTAAAAAGCCCTCTCGCTCGCCTAAATTTCTTTTAAAAAATATATCACATTGTTTATTGTTGTTCTTGTTAGCTGCTGCCAAGTCAGTGTCCAACTCATAGCAACCCTACATACAACAGGAAAAATAATAATGTTACTGCTTCTCTGCTATTCATAGGGCTCATAATTAAGTTTATAATTAAGTCTGAAAGGACCTACCTCAACAATCAAGTGAATCTATCAGATCTATAGATCCCTAACCTTTCTGGCAGGCTTTATTTCTAATATGTTTAAGTCTTCATAAACATTACATTTTAACAAATACTTGTTTAAGTTTTCACAAAAAGAAAAAGAAAATATGGACAGCTAGGTACTGAGGGTATAATGGGAAATAAGACCACAAATTGCTGTTCTTTGTTGAAATAATAATCTAGTGAGGGATCAAATAGAAACAAAGGAAATTAGAAAACAAACTGATTAAAATCTAGCATAAGGGCTATTAAAGAATCAAAAAGAGTTCTCCCGCAGGGAAAGTGCAGGGTGTTGGACATTGATTTAGTGGTGAAGTCATGAAAGACTTTTATGAGGAATTGGAGCTTAAATTGGAGCATAAAAAATATATCAGAAGTATATGTAAAGAATGAATGGAAGAATATTGTGAGAATCAGCATGCATAAGGATATGCAGACAGGAAAAGAACACATGTTCCAGAAGCTGAAATGTGACTAATGTGGTGAGAAGGTAAGTGGCATTAGATGAGGTTAGAAAGGTGGAGGGAAGACAGAGTATGTTATGCTTTTAAAAAGTTGGGTCAGATTGTTTTGATTTTTAAGCACGTTATTCTGAAAAGCTGACCAGTTTTTAAGAAAGCTTATTTAGCTGCTTCATAAACATTAGACCAGAAATAGCAGTGCAGACATGGAGAGAGCCTTGGAAAGCTCTTCTAGTATTGCAAACAGAGGTAGTTGGTGGCTTGGGTTAAGGTGGTGATGCTGAAGTGAGGCCAAGGAGGTGTCCAATGTATGTTTGTATCACAAAAAGTTTTAAGGTTCAGTTGGGCCAAGTGGAGTGAAAGAAAGGGTAACACCAATATCCCTTACTTGACTAATTATGTGGGAAGTAATGCAATTAATGAAACGGGAAGGCCCCAAGAAGCAGAGTAGACATGAGAAATAAAGTCAGCATGTCCAATTTAGACATGTTCCATTTAAGATGTGTGTGAATGTCAACTAACGCTACTGTTCATGAGTCTGTTGTTCAGAAGAGAACTCTAGATGATAAGTTTGAGAATTGCAGCATATTCCCTGGAAGTGAATAACAACATCAGAAAAAGGAAATACAGTCAGAAAGAAAGAAGACATGGGAAAGAGCTCTGTATAACACTGGAATCTAAGGTAGAGGAGGAGAAGCTACTAAAGAAAACTCAGAAGTGGCCAGTGAAGTAAAAGAAAATCTAAGAGTTTGTCTTTGAATCCAGACATGCTGGAAGGATGGGATCAGCTGGGCTGAATGCTGCCAACACGTGGGATAAAATGATGACGCTGTTAATTTCCAAATCCAGTAACCTCATTTTGCCAATACTTTTTTGCATCAACACTTATTATTTCTTTAATCTCCGTAAATAATCCTAAGAGTGTCCAGATCTCTCAGAAGGAATCTTCCTAAAGCACAGAGTAACTGAGTTAAATGTGATTATCAAGTGCAACCATTTAATCTGTGAAATATTCCTAAAATTAGAAGGTAATCCATCCTCAAATGCTTTTGTCAAGATACTTCCCACATGGTTTTTATTTTTAAAAATCAAAACCAACTACAGCAATGTTAAAAATAGTTGTGTCTTGTTGTTGTTAAGTGCCGTAGAGTTGGTATCTGACTCATAGCGACCCTGACTACAACAGGCGAGACACTATTGTCAGTGCCTCTCTGCTGTTCATAGGCTTTTCAATGGCAGATTGATTTTTGGGAGTGGGATGCTGGGTCCATCTCCCAAGGCTACAGCACCTGGTATTCCCAGGAAGTCTCCCATCCAAGTACTAACCAGGCCCGACCTCGCTTAGCTTCCAAGATCTTATGGGATGGGATGCCACAGTGCTATGGCTGCAGGCAGTTGTGCCTTAGGACAATGTTTCTACCTCATCAGTTTTAACAAGCTATCTAAATCTTATGTATTAAAATTTGGCATATTGATTATCCCTTAATTACACATATGGTCCTTCTTGACATATTGGATTTTCTTCCATGTTCCACAACTGTCAATAATAGTTGCACAAAGATTTGAGATTGTCATGATACTGTAATTTTACTTGGCTTTCTTGTTTGCTAGTTTTGGGGCCTAGGATTTCTCTGAACTACAAAAATCTATTCATTGGTGTAGTAATAATTATCATTATACATGATAGCTGTTATTATATATGATATTTAAGTAGGAAGACACCTACAGATACCATAAAATCACTTCATGAAATGGTCTCGAAAAAAATCATATTAAATGAAAGAATGTGGAACTCTTTTCATTAACATTATTCCACTAAAGTTATGATCTGCAAAAAAAATCACAAAACCAGAAAAATTTTGGTGAATAGGACTCTTACAGCTCTGTTTCAGCTACAGCACAGTTTTTTGCATCAACACTTATTATTTGTTTAATTTCTTTAAATAGACCTAACAATGTCCTGATCTATCAGAAAATAAAAAAAAAATCTTCCTAAAGCACAAGGAATAAGTGAGTTAAATGTGATTATCAAGTGGAAGGTGTGGTACTAGCGTAATTGATATAGTCAGTGTATTTCCTACGAACTCTAGGAAAGTAGTTTCCATATCTATTTACTAAATAATTGTTTTGTGCCTTTACCTAGAAGTCTAAGAAAATATTTGGGAATGAGTCAGTTAAAAAAGATTGAATGCAACATTTGATTTACTAATTCAAATCTTTCATGTATAGCATTACTTTATAGTATTTACATACCACCTCTATAAAGCTAATTGCATTTTGCCATCCTTAGGATACAGGACTTTCTCTCAATCATAAACTCACATGGATTTATACTTAAAAGAAAAAAATAAAACACAGAACTCATTCCCTCTCTGTTTGTTTCAATAATCAATTATTAGTTCAAAAATGTGTTCACTTAAATGTCTTCAGGATGGTAAAATAAAAAGTAGTGACAACACTGAATGGTGGAGAGAACGTAGAGAAATGGGATCACTCACACATGGCTGGTGAAAATGTAAAATATTATACCACTCTGGAAAAAAAAGTTTGGCAGGTTTTTATAAAAGTAAACATCAACTATTATATGATGTAGCATTTATATTTTTGGACATTTATCACAGACACACAGAAATTTATATTCACACAAAAACATATATAAATGTTCTTGGTAGCTTTAGTTTGTAATAGCCAAAATCTGGAAATAAGTAGATGTCCTTCAACAAGTGAATGTTTAAACAACTGTTGCATATCTATACCATGGAATACTATTCATCAATAAAAAGGAATGAACTATTAGATGAATCTCTAGGAACTTGTTTTACTGAAAAATGTCAATTCTAAAAGTTTATATGTTATATAACTTAGATAGATTTATATATTATATTTCAAATTTTTATATACCATTCTTGATATGACAAATCAGATATGGAGAAATAGAACAGAGGAAATAGCAAGAGGGAAGTAGATGTGGACATAAATGGACAATAAGAGGAATCCTATGTTGATGAAATTGCTCTGCATCTTAAATGTATTAATGTCATTATTGTTGTTCTGAGAATGTACATTTGGAAGAAACAGAAAACAGTACATTGGATCTCTTTGTTTTACTTCTTATAACTACATATGAATCTATAATTTTATCAAAATTATTTTTCTAATTTTTTTAATTTTCAAAAATTTCCAAGATATTCTTGGATTTTATAAGTCACTAAAATAATAATCACTACCACTAAAATAGCAATTATGAGTATGGTGAAGATTGGTATTTTTGTTTCCTGTTAGGTGCCCTCCAGTTAGGTCTGACCCATAGAGATCCTTTGTACAACAGAATGCAACACTCTCTGATGCTGTGCCAGGCACACAATCTTTTATGTTCAAGCCCATTGTTGCAGACACAATATCAATCGATCCAGTTGAGATACTTCCTTTTTTTATTGATCTGCCACTCTCCCCAACATGATGTTCTTCTGCAGGGACTGTCCTTCCTGACAACATGTCCAAAATATGTAAGGCACAGGCTAGCCATCTTTGCTTCCAAGGAGCACTCTGGTTGCATGTCATCAAGGACAGATGTGTTGGTTCTTTTGGAAGTCCTGGGTATATTCAATGTTCATCTCCAGCACCATAAATCGAAAGAATCAATTCTTTTCCTATCTCCCTTATTCAGTGTCCAGCTTTCATAGCCATATGATGCTATTGAAAATACCATGGCATGAAGATTGGTATAGAAGTGATAAATTCTATTTTATTTGAGATATTTTAAAAAGCAACAATAAATCCCATCTTTATTCACTACCACTACATACTAGGTAGAGTATTTAAAAATCAATTCAACAGATAATCTTGAGCTTTACCAGTTTCTCTTGTCATTATTTTTCTCCTCTGCACAGAAACATTCAAATACTGCTTGTTTTGAATGTTATATTACCTATAAATGCCAATATTTTATAAACAATTTGCCTAAGTCTAAAAATATTAAGTACAGAAGGATCTTAGTCTGAAGGATAGCTACGTAAGTGGGCAAAGACTTGCTGACTGTCTCCCACAGTTCCTTCCTCCCCTCTCCACCCTGTCCTCCTTCTTCCTGTTCTCCTTAAAGAATCCCTGGATTAAAATTGGACAGAAGATCTCCCACACAGAAAATTCTATGTAATTAAATTCTAAACAATGAAATGGAACTGGAAATGATTTGGACCATGTCAGGAAATGTCCTTTAAAGAGAAAATATATAACCTGACATTCCCCTGTCCTCTTTGCTATTGACTGGAATGTCAATGTCATAACTGGAACTAGAGAAGCCATATTGAACAATGAATTAAAGCCCAGGTTTTTCATGATACATTTCTAAAAAAGAATAAGACTAGACCCGTGATACTCATGGAGTAGCCATTCCAGGGCTAATATCTACCACATATGAATCACCTACATTATTTAGATTTGGGATAAGAATTTACCCATCGTCAAGTTGCTTAGCTCTTATTTTCACCTTAGTTTCCTTGCAAATATCCTAATTTAAGAATATCAAAAATTTGCTTAGAAAATTTTAAGGAAAATCCAGAAAGTTGTAAATGGCCCTCAAAATATAAACAGGTAGATAATGCACACTCAATTTAGAACATTCATTCCTTAACTGTGCAATGTAATAGACTTAAACCACTTCCCATATGGAAACTCACACTTGACAGCCAGTGAGCTGTGAATTTCCTCATGTATCACAATTACTCCAACACCTGGACCAAATGTCTGTGATGATGCACTGTGATCTCACTGGAAACTGTTAAATAGTGTTCAGAATCTCATTCCTTACTTAAAATTGGATTTCCACTGAGGCAGTTTTATGTGGCATTTCAGAAGCTTTCCAGACTGATTCAAATGTAACTGACTTAATTTTGACTGTTACTCATGGAAAGACCTACCAATGAATCTGCATTTATTAATGGTTGTTTTTTTCTGATTTTCTGCTTTTATCTAAAGTACTAAATATACTTATTAAAATATGTTTAGATTAAGATTTGGCTTATGTAACTGTAGTAGATCTTCAGACATTTTCATTGTGATCCTAAAGTAGTTTGAAAACAAATAATAACACAGGAAGAAGATGAAACTCTTTGAAATGTGATTTCTCTCTCTCTCTCTCTCTCTCTCTCTGTCTAATACATGCTGTTGTTGTTTTGGTGCTATATACATGTTGTTGTTAGGTGCTGTCTAGTCCATGTACAACTCAGAGCGACCCTACATACAATAGATGAAACACTATTGTTAATCCTTCTCTGCTGTTCATGGGGTTTTCAATGGTGGATTGATTTTTGGGAGGGGGTTGCTGGGTCCTTCTCCCAAGCCTACAGCATCTGGTGTTCCCAGGCAGTCTCCCATCCAAGTACTAACCCTGCCTGACTCTGCTTGGCTTCTGAGATCAGATGGCATTGGATGCCACAGTGAAAGGGCTGCAGGCACTACATACATACAGTAACTAAAATGCCTATAGTGCTTCAAATGTGTCAGGTACATTCTAAGCATTTCACATATATTACCTTTGTTAATATTCATAATCCTATGGGACAGTAGCATTATTATTATCTTTATTTCATAGATAAAGTTAAATGACTTGCTCCCACTGATTGAGTAACCAAGCTAGGATTTGAATGCAGACATCTACCTCTAGAATGGGTGTTGCCAACTTTATATCTGGGCATATTTTAACCTGTGTCTTCTAGCTCAGAGGATTTCAGCCTTTGCCATAGATTGCCCACTAATTATTTTCTTTGTCTCTTAAGGGCAATCCACAACCAAGTCCTCTTTTGCTGAATCCATGACAATGCACATGGCCAGGCCAGGAGAAAGAAGGGCAGCTCTCCCAGACTCTAGAGTGTTTGAAAAACACTCTAGACTGCTGCTGCAGGAGCACATTGTGCTAGTCTCTGCCTTTGGCTGTCTGAGTGGAATATGAGCATCTGCCTGTTGAGTGGTGGTGGAAAGGGGCTTCTCTGTGGCAGCTCCTAACGGGAAACTCTTTCCACGTGAGGCTACAGAGCTGCAGTCTCCAAATATGTTTCATGAAAGAGTAGTTGCATAGGATTTTACTTTTCTCTAGTATATTTTAGTCACTTAAATGTGTCGGAAACTCTGTTGATTAATTGATGTTACTTAAGAAGCAGATTCCGGTAGAAACTAAGTGTAGGAGGTCTGAATCTTACTCCATACACACAAGCATACAGGAATAGTATGCATATCACTGTATTAGAAATCCAATCTAATTCCAGCTTGAGCTACCTGTTCTGTTAGTTTAGCAGAAAATTCAGTACAAGTCATTACCAGGGCTCTCCACACCTTGCCTATAAATCACACTGCACCAGAACCCAGAAGACTTGGGTGGCTCCAGGGATAAGCGTGGAAAGTGCTGCTTGTGCTCAATTCATTACGGCAGTGGCTGTCATTCCTGTCTGACATAACTTTCGTGCCAAGCTTGGGTAATAGGTTTTATAATCTTCCTAGTTTTTAAAGGTTCAGGACCCATCGCCTACCCTGAAGCCACAACACCAGGTTTTGTCATCTGTTTGGGTCAATGTCAAGGAGTGAGACCTGTATTTCTGTCATAGCCTGAACTTACTGAGTTCGACTCTGACTCCCAGTCTGGGAAAATTTCTCATTTGTATCTGTTCCAAACGCCCTCTTCCCTGTTAGGACATTATTATCCTTCCTTTAATAACTTTAGGCTTTCGAAAAGAAAGAAAAGAAAAAATGATCAACTATCTTTTGCTTTGGGCCAAGAAACAAGAAATCAGAAAAGACCTAGCTAATTGCCTGAAGAAAAAGAAGAAAATGGAGCATTAAATTCAAAATGAGATAAATCCCCCATAAATTATTGTCACCAAAATGAAACGCATTTCTTTCTTATAGTATTGCTTACAGTTTTAAACTGTGTCTGTGTATAATGAATCTAAGCAAGGGACATACTATGTAGTGTTTTTCAAACATCCCTGTTTATAAAAATCTGTTTTTTCTTATTTGGAGAGGGTATTTAAAGAACTAGTTTAGAAAATGCTGTTATTGTTTAGAACTCTAAATCCACATTTGGATTTCCTAAATTTCAGTTTTTCTAGCTGTCTTATATCCCAGAGAGTAAAAAGGAAGATAGCTTGTCATGTGATGCTTCAGAAGACTCATTTCTATATTTTTATATGTAAAATGGAGATGAAAATGTTGTAAAGAAAGTCAATAGGTACTCCCTGTGAAGTTCCTTCAGAGGTAATAAATAATGCATTTTCCTCTAAAGTCTGCTCTTTACAGTACAGGACTCTATCTTTTCATTATGTACAAAGCAACAGGTGAGAGACCACTTAATGACTCAGCCTTGCTTCATCTAAAGGATGATAAAATTGAATGCAGGCAAGCTTTCTGCACTGAACGACTGGATTTATTGACAGTTAAACAAAAGGGAAGGTAGAAGCACTTCTTTTTCCTATACTTCAAGGAAAATAATACTTAAAAAACAAACAGAAGAAACTTGTTAGTAAGAAGCCAAAGGAAATCATTTGTGAATTCCCTGGAATAAGCTTCCATGATATACTGAAATGCTGGGTAATTCCATGTCTAAAACTCCTATGCTCTTGTGTTTTGTAACTTGAATTCAAAGTATGTGTTTTTATAATCAATATTCTTGTTTTCTTTTATGTTTGTTTGTTTTATTGATTCTGCTCTTATTGGTTGACATCTATTCAATAGTACACATGAGAAGTCACTAAGGTGTCCCAGTGCAGATATTAAGACAGACACACATGTGCATACTTCCAGGTTAATGGGAGCTCTAATAACAGATACTAATCCCAAAGCATTCCATTCTCATTGAAATTTTATTGAATGAACTGAGTATGTGAAGTGCTTGTACTGCAAAACTTAGGAAGCTTCATGTACAGTGATTTCAAACTTAACACCAATCAAGATACCAAGTTAAATAGGACACTGGAATGAAGCAAAACATTGCTTTTGCTGAAGCTCTGATGGGGAGATGGGTGAGGGCTACTGAGTTAATGACTGGCAAATTGGTCTCTGTTTTCCCCACCCTCTGTGATATCAAATCTTTTCTATGCCCTTCTCTTTGAAAATAGGGGGAAGAAGTGTCCTTGGAATGTGAATGGAGAAGGATATTTTTTCCTTTTTACAAATTAACCTATGTTTGTAATTGATGTCTAGTAGTTGTACATGTGTGGTAGTGCGGCATCTGAATACATGTACACATATTTAAATCATCACCTCAATACGATTGACAGTCCCATCACCTTAAACCTATATCAGTTCTTTGTGTTGGGAACACTGAAAATTCTATTAGTTGTTTGAAATATCCAATGGATTGTTGTCAGCTATTGTTATTCTACTATACTGTAAAACATTAGAAGTTATTCCTTTCTATCTGCTGCCCTGAATTTATTCAACTTCTGCTATCTACCCCTCTCCCCTGCCCTTTTCGGGGTCTGATAATTACTATTCTATTCTCTGCTTTTTTGAAATCAATGTTAGCTTCCACATGTAAGGGAGAAAATGCAGCATTTTTCTTTCTGTGCCTGGCTTATTTCATTTAACATATGTCATCTAGCTACATCCATGCTGCTGCAAATGACAGAATTCTGCTCATTTTCCTGTCTGATTAATACTCCATTTCATGTGTATATCACGTTTCCTTCACCCATTCATTTGTCAGTGGAAACCCAGGTTGACTCCATAGTTTGGCTATTGTGAATGGTGTTGCAGGAAACCTGCAAGCACAGATATCTCTTTGATCTACTGATTTCATGGATGTCTATCCAGTAGTGGTATTGAGGGATCATAGAGTAGTTCTATTTCTATATTTCTGGTGAACCCCAATACTATTTTCCAGAATGATTGTACTAATTCATATTCCCATTAGCAGTGCATGACCATTCTCCTTTCTCCGCATCCTCATCAGCATTCATTATCTTTGTTGTATTTGATAAAAGCCTTTCCACCTGGTGTGAGATGATATCTCACTGTGGTTTTGATTTGCATTTCCCAGATGATAGGAAGGGGGAGAATTTTGCATTACTTATTGGAATTTGTATATCCTCTTTTGAGAAATATCTATTCAGGTCATTTGTCTCATTTTTTAAAATTAGTTCATTTACTTTTTTGCTGCAAAATTCTTTGTATTTTCTCAAAATTAATCCCTTATATGATGAATGGCTCATAATTTTTTGTCCTATTCTGCAGGTTATTTATTTTCTCTTTTTTTTTTCTTTGCTACACAGAAGTTTCCTAGTCTGATATAATCCCACCTGTCCATTTCTGCTTTTGTTGCCCATGCTTTTGGGGGTTATATAAAATAGTCTGGGGGCTGGGATTTAGCTCAGTTGGTAGAGCGCTGCTCTGTAGTCTCTGAGATCCCGAGTTCAATTCCCAGCACCACGAAAATGGGGGAAGAATGTGGCAACCCACTCCTGAGGCAATCTCGAAATTTAGCTCAGTTGGTAGAGCACTGCTCTGCAGTCTCTGAGTTCCTGAGTTCGATTCCCAGCACCCTAAAATGGAAGAAGGATGTGCCAAACCACTCCCAAAGCAATCCCGAGACAGTCCGCCATTGAAAACCCTATAAGGGCCACTATGAGTCAGACTCAACTTGACGGCACCTAACAACAACATAAAATAGTCTGCCCAGGCCAATGTTCTGAAGCATTTCTTCTATATTTTCTTCCACTACTTTCACATTTCCAGGTCTCATATTTGTCTCTGATTCATTTTGAATTGATTTTTATACATGATGAGAGACAGAGGACTATGTTATTTTCTATATATATGGACATGAAGCTTTTTTGGCACTATTTATTGAAGAGACTTTCTCCTGTATCTGTTCTTGCTGCCTTTGGCTATAAATATGTGGGCTTGTTTCTGGGTTCTCTATTCTGTTACACTGGTCTATGTGTCTGTTTTTATACCAGAATCATGCTCTTTTGGACACTGTAGCTTTACAATATGTCTTGACATCAGGTATTGTAATACTTCCACCTTTCTTCTTCTTGCTCAGGATGGCTTTAGCTATTTCAGGTATTTGTGGTTCCACATGAATTTTATATTTGCTTTTTCTAACTATAGCAAGACTGTCTTCAGTATTTTTGAGAGGAATTGTATTGAATATATAGATGTCTTTGGGTAGCATAGGCATTTTAACAGTATCAATTCTTCTAATCCATGAACCTGGGATATCTCCATTTTTTGGTGTTCTCTTCAGCAATATTATTTTTAACAAAGAAGAAAATATTAAGATTTTGGTAAATAATAATGAAATAAAATGAAAGAAGGAAAGGAAGGAAGGAAAGAAGAGAGAGAGAAAAAGGAATTTGCCTAGTGAATTGTTTGGCCAAACACTTAAGGTCGTTTAGCATACATACACTTAGGACAAAATATTGGGCGACAGACACACGTTCTGCCTAATTTAAGGCAGACAGATTTTCTACAACATGGAATAAATAATCACAGGTTACACAAGTATAAAGTGATGTGGGAGAAAAATCATAGAGTAGGTTTTAAAAAAGGCAGGGGAGGTATCTAATCTGAATCTGAGAACAAGATAAACCAGGATTTAGCCAGAAAAGGGAATGCCAGCACCAGGGAGAACATTTCATACTACTAGAACAGACTGGAAAGAAAAAGTCACAATTTACTCCTATACCACCAGATATAGACACTACTCTCATTTTTCTTCCCAGTATTGGGGTGCTAAACCCAGGGCCTCACACATCCTTTGTAAGTGCTCTACCACTGAGCTGCACCCGCAGCCCATTTTTAATTTTTTATCTTGAGACAGAGTCTCACTAAATTACACAAACTGCCTCTGGCCTGGAACTCATGATCTTCTTGTCTCAACCTCCCAAGTCACTGGAATTACAGGCATGAGCCATGGTACCCAGCCAGGTACCACATTCATTTTTATTACTGTTCAATTTATTCAGACAAAAGATTAAAAGAAGGCAAGAGCTACTGATCTTACAGGATTGTGCTTTTATCTCATTCCATGAAACTTCTGCTACCCTTCTTTATTTTCTCCTCATCACAAAATTTACTGTGTATTCTCAAAATCAGGATGCACGTGTATAGATAAATATTCTCACAAAAAGAGATACAAGTAGAAAGGAGACCATTGGTGGGAGGTAGGGATAGGACAGGAGGGTCATGAGAGGGTAAGAGGGAAGTTATGTGAGCAATATACAATGAATGCATATATGTGTTGAGGATTTTTAAAATGTACCCCATAACTACGGTCCCTCATACTAGCCTGAGGTACTGACCTCTAGCTCACCCCAGGGCCACATCCCACTCACTCACTCCTACCCTTCCCATCGAGTGAGCAAAGATGACCCCTGACCAGCCTGACCAGCCTCAACTACCTCAATTCTGATTGGCTACCCCTAGCATCTCAGTTAAATAACTGCCCCTACCTGGCAGGTATGACAGTTCACCTACTATACCTGCCAGGAATGTGCCTTGATTGGCTAACCCCAGTACATGCCCCCTCCTGGACCCTATATAAACAGGGCTCCCGGACCCCTTTCACCCCCTTCATCTCTCACTGTCCCTCAACTGCTACCTGGACCCCATCACCTTGATCCAGCATTCCCCACTCCAGCAGAAGATCTCCAAGCAAGCTTACATGTTAAGACCAGGGTCCCCGAAGGGCCAAAGGCTACAAGCAAGCCACAAAGAGGCTCTCAATTCCTCCCATACTTGGGAAGGAGAGAGGTAGAGAAGGCGAGCTGTGAGAGTCAAGACCACCAGACCTCCAGCCCAGCGGAACACCAACTGCTTGTAGCTGTGCCTTTAAAACTGAGCTGTTCCACCAGCCACCCGCATAGAATGCTGCAGGCTTAGAGCTAGCACTTGAGCACTTGACAGGGGCTGCTTGCTGGTTGCACCCCACTTGGGGAGTAACCCAATAAACTTTCCCTCTCCTGTTTCCCACAGAAGGTCTCCCGAAGTCCTTCTTTGGTGCCTCCAGCCACTATACCAACCCGGTCCAGTGGGTTCCCAATACCCACTTGGTGTCAAGGCAAGGCTCTGACCTCTGCCGGGCCTGAGCCAAACCCCATCATTTGTGGAAATGTCATAATGAAACCCATTAAGTTGTATATTAAAATTATCAATAATAAAAAAATTCTCAAATCTTATCTGTACCATTTCAACAGTTTTAGAGGGCTACAAAATCAGATGCAGATTAGAATAGCATGCAGATTGGATTTGCAGTCTCAGCTCTCTCTCCTGTGAATCCAATCCACATGTGAGTCTAATCCTCATCTAATTTTGTAACCCTCTAAACTGTTGAAAGAGTGCAGGTTAGATTTGAGAATATACAGTAAATTGTTCTTTTGTTCTGAAATGAGCAGCACAAGTTAAAATACAAACCATAGATTATGAAACTAGTTTTTACAGAGAAAATTAGATATTTGCTTTTGTCCAATGTCTTATTGTTTCATTTTTCCTCCCTTCCTTCCAAATCCAGCTATACAAAAGGCACTGAGCATAGTAAAGGTGATTTGAGAATAAACCAAACAGCAGTTCTATTCAGTCATAGTCTTATTGATTCACCTACCTTGGTATTCAGGGCTCACAGGCATCTTTCTGAGGGTGTCCATAGCTGAGTGCCTGTCCATCACCCTTGGAATCCCCTAGACACAGCTCTTCTGTTTGTAACTATCAAGGAGAACATTTCCCCAGTGTGAAAGTACTCAGCATTTTTAATGTTTAACCATGAAATTATTCCAAGACCTTTGATTTCCAAACTTGTGCAGTATTAACTAATTTGATGGATTAGCCTGCTTTCTTTCCTTCATAGTAGGTGGCACTACTCACTTTGGTCTTTGGAACTAACTGTAGAGGAAAAAATTCTCTCGTTTTTGTTTTTTTCCTACCCTACTTAGGTTTATTAACTGGGGCCTTGCAATTTAGACTGACAAGACAGATTAACAAAAGAAAAACACACTAAAGTTGATTAATGCATGCAGCATGTACATATACAGGAGTACTTGGTATTGAATGACCAGAGAGTTGATTAGAACTTTGTGTTACACAGCAACTTAGCAAAGAACAATAAATTTGTACAGAAGGAACAGGACAAAGGAAAGAGACTTTGAACTTCTAAGGGCTGTAAGTTGTAAGAAGGTAAATATATGTGGAAACTAATGGAAGATAAGATCTGGTTTTAGTAAAGTTTAATATGTAGTTTACTCTGGTGTCATCTATGATAAGAAGTATCTAGAGTTGTTTGCAGTGAGTAGGAATTGCCTTGCCTTTCCTTGTAGACAGAGGGAGGACAGAGAATTTTCTTTATGCCTGTTTGGCTTATTTCTTTTCTTTTCTTTCTTTTCTTTCCTTTTTTCTTTTCTTTAATTGATTTAAGCTCAAAATAATCCTTATGCCAATGCAGACATACTCTGGGTTGGCATACTCTAAACCTGTTCAGGATTGTAATATCCCAAGTTAACTGTGGAATCAATTTTTTTCTCAGTACTGTAGGGTGGAACTCAAGGCCTCATGCATGCTAGGCAAAATCTCCATCATTAAGCTGGGGGAAAAAAGGGACTATAACCCAAAAGTGCATACGAGTTTTTTGGGTTTTTTTACTGTGTATTAATCCAAAGATTCTGTGAAATATGTAGGTTGATAAAAGCATAACCAAAAGTGATGTAATAGTTGCATAATGGAAATAGCATAAGCCTTATTACGCTGTACCCCGCCAACAGTTATAAGCAAAGGGGATATTTTTTTTTAAAGATACATAAGTTTTCTCTTGGTTTTTACTTCATATAGTTTTCCCCCTCTCTCTTTCTCTCTCTCTCTTTCTCTCTCTCTCTCTCTCTCTTCACCTCTTCACCCCCAGCCTGCCTTCCTGCCTTCTCTCTCTCTCTCTCTATCTCTCTCTCTTTCTCCATGGAAATTTCTGCTCCATCTACCCAGTGGCATATTGTTTTCAATCTCTTGTGACCCTGTCTGCCTAACCAATCCACAGACCCATTTCATTCTGCCATACACATCCTGTAAGAATCAATAACTACAGTGGCTTCTATTTTAAGAATCTATTTTTATTGTTTGAGTGACATAGATTCTCTTTTTGGTACAGTCTGTTCTTGAAGATTTTTTGTTTGTTTCAGTACGAGTGTTTCAACCCTGGTCTTGCTAGGCAAGTGCTCATTCACTGAGCTGGACCCTCAACCCCCTTTTAATTTTTTCTAAATTTTCAAACAGGGTTTCTCTAAGTTGCACAGGCTACTTCTGACCTCTAATTCACAGTCTTCCTGCCTCAGCCTCCTGAGTTGCTGGGATTACAAGTGTGCACCATGGCACCTGGCTCTGTTCTTGAAGATTCTTAATGAGAAAATGTTCCCTGCATGACTGCTGAGTGCCTTTTCAGCTGGGCATTTAGATTAACAATTTTTTTGTTTGTTTGTTTTAATCAGCCTATTTACCAATTCTTTTGGAGAAACAATAGAAAATGAATTACATCTGTGAACATTTTGAAATTGCTATTTGTTTTTGCTTCTTGGTATTTACTAAATAACATCTTTAGCTTAGAGTTGTCAGGAGATGTTACATATGTTGCTGTGGAAATGAATTACTTCATATTTTGAGATCTTACATCTAGATGCGAACTGCAAAAAAATGTAAGCTTGAAAATAGAGATTAGGTGGGTCAAGAATCATTTATAATAAGCATTTAATTAAGTTAATCAGGAATGACAATTGCATAACTTGTTCTGCAGTGATATTGCAGTAAGGTTTTTAAACTCTTCATTAGAACATAAATATTTATATTATACCTTTGAGTAAATTTGTGCATTTAAGAAAATGTAAAATTAAGTTATCTTAATTATCTGTCTAAAATATTCAAATAGATGATTAAAGATAATTCTCTTAAACATTTTGTTTGTAGACAATGCAAATGATTGTTTCCCACTATTAGTAAAATTCATGTTAAAAATAATAAACATAAAAATAAGCCAAGCTTAAGACATTAGAATGCTATCACATTTCATTTATTATTTTTTTGGTTGTACTTGACATTATTTAGTTTTTAGGGAAGCAGAATATTTTAATACTATCTGCAAATATCCTTTCCATCAGCACAGGTATATTACATTCTTAGAGCTGAAATTCTTATCCCTTGCTTAGGTTGAATTTCATTACTATGCTTTGATTGAGAATTTGACTTATGTAAGTTGAAAAAGTTATAATAACAATGGAACATGGATTTCCTTATACAGCAAATTGAAGCTCTTATTTTCTGTATCATAGTCTGTTGGGGATTTTTAAAATTATATTTCCCAGCTAGGGTCCCTCATAACAGCCTGAGGGGCTGACCCCTAGTTGACCCCAGGGCTCATCTTACTCACTCCAAACAGCCCCTCCCATCGAGTGAGCAAAGATGGCCCCCAGCCAGCTTGACCAGCCTTAACCACCTTAATTTTGATTGGCTCCCCTCACCATCTTGCAGGTAATAACTATCTCCACTTGGCAGTTATGTCCATTTGCCCCCTGTACCTGCCAGCTGTGTGCCCCGATTGGCTGAACTCCACCATGTGACCCCTCCAGGACCCTATAAAAGCAGGGCTCCTGGACCCCATATCACTCCTCTGATCCTCACCTCTCTGACCATCTCCTGAACCTCATCACCTGGACCAGCGCTCCCTACTCCAGCAAGACCATCTAGCAAGCCTTTGAGATCAAGCCCAGGGGCCCTGAAGAGCCAAAGGCATCTAGCAAGCCACGAAGAGCCTCCCAACTCCTCCCATCCTTGGGAAGGAGGAGGGTAAAGAAGGCGAGCCGGGAGAGTCAAGACCATCGGACCTCAC
>VMDO01001436.1:55605-124097 GCA_007922755.1 Pedetes capensis
GCATAGAGCCAGCACTTAAAGGGATAGAGCCTTGCTCTATAGGGGCTGCTTGCTCCTTGCTCTCCATAAGGGGAGCACCCCAATAAACCTTCCCTGTTCTTCTCCAACCATCTGAAGGTCTCCCGAGGTCCTTCTTTCCCGACACCGGCCATGTTTTATGTTGAGGGTTTGGCCCTAACTTTAGCCGGGCTAGAGCTAACACCCCGACAATAGTCATAATCATTGGAACATTTTTTTCTATGTGCTGTATAATACATTGAAATGCCATAAAGTCTCATGCTGTAAAATACCTGTTACTTTTAGGAAAATAAAGAATGAACTATGTGTCCTTCATCTTATTTATTTCTATTTCTTTTCCTATTGTTGTTGTTGTTCTTAGGTGCTGTCAAGTCCTATGGGACTCGTAGTGACCCTAAAAGGGTTTTCAATGGCTTAGTGCTTCAGGAGATTTCAATGGCTTAGTGCTTTGGGAGTGGATCACCATATCCTTCTCCCATCAAGCCCAGTACCTCAGAGACTACAGAATGGCGCTCTACCAACTAAGCTATATCTCAGCCCTCTTTTACTATTAGTGAATATTATTTATACAAATTAATGTATTTCATTATGACATATTCACACATGTATCCAATGTACTTTGATCTCATCTGCCACCCTTCCTCTGTATTGTGCCCATCTCCCTTCTGCTGGCCCTCCCTCTCCCCAAAGAGTGCCCCTCCAGACTTTCATTCTTTGTTTTTTTTCAGGCCTTTTTTCTTTCTTTTTTTTTTTCCAGTGCTGGGGGTTTGAACCCAGGACTCTACACATGCTCAGTAAGTGCTTTTCTAGTCAGGTAGTAACCTGAGAAAACATGTTTGAAAACTACTGTTTCCATAGCATAAATGTGACCAAGATAACCAACTACTGCAAGAAGGTATTACCATGGAAATTACTAGGGTGAAATCACAATTGTTGTGAACTCTAAAGTAAGGAACCAACTTCCAGGGTAAGGTGATGGATCAGAAGCTACTTCCCTTTGACTCAAACAATGAGAAGTGTTAGCATAACAAAGGGCAGAGCATGTTCAGAAGGCAGAAAGAAAGGAAGACCACTGGAAAACACAAAATAGGTTACCAGAGGTGAAAAGCAGTAAAGGCTACCTGGAGAAAAGTAGGAGGCAGCCTGCAGCTCCAGCCCCAGCTCCCTGAAACTGGGATGCTGTCAAACCTGGGACCAGAAGGTAAACTGATAGCCCTGGTGACAGCAGACTGGTAGTCTTAGTTGTGTATAAACAGGATGCTTTTCATAAGTGCGTGGTATGTGTGAAATTGGTGCTTACAGTTTCTCTTTTTGTCTTTTTGTCCCTTTCCCAAGTTACCTCAGGGAAACGCATTCTTAAAACACCCTTAAAATTACTCTGGAGCCAGTTAGAAAAGCTATGCTACATGCATTGAAAAAAATGAAAAATAGAAGACTGTGAAGCTCAGACAAGAATGAGTGACAGAATCAGAACTCAGAAGTTGAATAAGTCAGGAAAGATAGAGATGAATGGACATACACAAATGGTGCACAGGAAGAATAATCATGAATGACTGACACAATGTGTTGATGGCTTAAATGTCTCCAAGAAACAGTTGATGCAACTGGCCATTAAAAAAGAGAGATGGGAAATAGTCGTGTGTTTCTCTGTGTCACCAAAGTGGAGATCTAAGGAGCTACATAGTCATATATGTCCTGTCTTCTGCCAACCTGTTTCAGAAATTTGCCAGTCATAATCATTCCTTATTTAATTACAAAGATAGTGACCCCAGTCCTAAACACATGCTTCTGTGATTTCTCCTCTCACTACTACTCTCCACAAACATCGTTATAAAGTAAAATGCATTCATTTATTCTTTAATTCATTAATAAATTTTACTGATAAAATATGCTGACCAAAAATCACACAAATCACGCAGATATCATTCAGCAAATTCTCACAACCTGAATGCGTCTAAATAGCCACCACCCCAAGGAAAAAAGAAGATATTCCTTCTCCTAATAAAGTAACCCCTGTCTTGACTTCTAACTTTGTAACTCATTTGCTTTCTTGTTGTTTGTTGTTAAGTTTTTCTACTTTATACTATGGAGAGCCACTTGGAACCCCAGTGTTGATATGAAGATTATTTTAAACTGAAGACATTTGAGATCCATCAGATACAAAAAGAAGACTTCTCAGCATATCTCTCATCTCACTACAAGTAGCAACCTCTGGAAAGTGAGGCTACCATATATTCCCTCTCTGCCAGCCTTTCATGGCTATGCAGGAAAGACAAGACCAGGGGTACTGCATAAACAAAGCTTCTTTGTTCTGAAGACTCACTCCTCTTTGCTATAGAACCCAATTTGTTAGACATAGAAGCCTTTTCTTCTTCCTCTTCTCCTACAAAATTAGCCTCTAACATTAGCCATTTAACCAAGTAGGTATTTCTTTCCTGACTCTTACATGCATACAGATAAGCCTTTTCTTCTACTACTAATCTTTCCTTATGTTAAATTGCAGACTCCCATCAGCACCCTATGTGTTGGGCCTGACTCAAGGGCACCTAACAGCAACAAAAATCAGTGAATGTAAAAGGGTAGAAGAAAAGTCTTTCTTCCCAACAACATAAATGGAATTATATGTTACTTTCTTTTTTGTGTCAGGAATTTTTTTGCTTGAAACTGTATTTGTGTGACTAACTTATTCTCTTTACTAAATAGTACTTTTTGCATGAAATTATAATAATTTATCCATTCAGGAAAAGAATTTATTATTTATTTACTTACTTACTTATTTATTTTTGCGGTACTGGGGGTTGAACCCAGGCCCTCACGCTTGCATGCTTTGCAAGTGCTAGACCACTGTGCTGCACCCCCAGCCTTTTTTTTTTTTTTTTTTACTTTTTGAGACAGGGTCTCGCTAAGTTACTCAGACTGCCTCTGGTCTCAAACTGCAATCCTTTTGCCTCCTCCTCCCCAGCTGCTGGTATTACAGGCGTGGGCCACTGTGCCCAGCAACAAGAATTTATTTTTTTTAACCACATAACAGAGTCATAAAATACTCTTCCCCTTTTGAAACATCAACTTCTGTAGATAATGAAAAGGTGATTCAACTTTCCTTCTACTAAGTTTGAGTGAAATTAGTTTTCTTATTACTATTAATGCTTGAGGTGAATAGAGCACAGATGTATGAAATCTGTCAGTAATGGTACATGCTTTTCCTGATATTTCAATAAATTCTATCTCATGTAATTCTTATCAAGAAAAAAAAATAGCCAGGCACAGTGCCACATGCCTGTAATTCTAGTGATTTGGGAATCTGAGACACGAAAATTGCCAATCTAAGGTCAGTGGCAGCCTATGCAACTTAGCAAAACTCTGTCTTAAAAAAATAAAAACAATAATAACAACAACAGGAAAAATTAAATGGAGTTAGGGGTTTAGATCTGCGGTAGAGAGCTTGCCCAACTTGCATAAGGTTTTGTGTTCAACCCCCAGTATGGACAAAGAGAAAGAAATCCCACATACCACCGTGCGTGATATATTTATGTTAGTGAACATTGCACTATGGATTACATTTTATAATAGAAAACTCTCTTTTCATGAGGTATCAGTAAGAATAAAATTCTGATTTTATGATTTTACACATTTAATGATTGAAATAACTTTCCACAGAACTGCTTCATCTTATATCTTAAAAATCTTACATCTTTAAACCTATATTTACATCTTTAAACCTTTATTTCTTCTTCCTCTTATTTTTTTTACAAGGTTTTTCTACATAGTCCCAGGCTGGCCTCAAATTTACAATCAATCCTTCTGCCTCAGCCTCCATGTATTGGGATTATAGGAATGGGCCACAGTGCTCAGCTCCCTTGATTCTTTTTATCCTTATACTTTCAGTGCTTGATGACGTAGGACATACTTACATCACGGTAGGAACTCTGGGCTGGCACCTTCATGTCATTGTACTAGGTAGGTGATAGGATATTCCTGGGGCCATTTCTATACATTAGAATAGGTAGCAATAACTTAATTATATGTGAAGTTACTCTTTTGTTGTTGTTATGTTGTCTTTGATCACCTCATCATATGACAATATGTGATATCATTTCCAAAATATACTTATCTAATTCCAAGTTTAATGTATCCCCAACTTAACTACTATTCACCCAGATCCCAAATATGTCTGCAACTGCTCAAATAGAACTTGATATTTGGAAATTAAATGTCATCCTTACTGGCCCTTCACAGATTTCAAGTTCAGCAATGCTGTTGTGGAAATCAGCCACAGAAAGGATAATATGACATAAAGAAACTTACCAGTAAGACTTACGAGTTGATTCACCAGCCATCCTAAGAAGCACTGAAAATTTCATATTGCTAACAATGCTATTGTAAACCCCATGAAATACCCAATAATGAAGACACAGTTATTTCCTTTCATGCAGGAGTCATTTTATAATATGAATATCTATTTTTGGTATCTTAAGACAACACTAATGTCTTAAGATAAAACTATGTTCTTGCTAAATAAAGTTATGAAGAAAAAATGTAAATAAAGTTGATGTAGTATTTTAACTTCATTGTAATAAATCGCAATATTTTTCAGTTGAAATATAAGCCATGGTTATAATAGTATATACATACAGTATAATAATATGTAAATGTATAATATGCTAATGTATAATATATGAAATACAGTAAATGTGACATATAAGTATATGCTTGCATGTATTTCAAGTTATATAATGTTATTTTAGCACTGATTTTCACTCCCAAACGTGTCCTAACTGATGATATAAGTGATACGAATGCGTTAGGCAAGATAATGAGCAATAAGGAAGCAAAGCAAAACACTGAAGTGAAAATTGTTATCTTCATAATGTTCTACTAAAAATTTATGTACCATTATCTTATGGTATTTACTTCTAGTCACTCTCAATTTGCTCCAGATTGCAATGGGTCACTTTGGGGTGAAAGACATGATTCTCTGTAATCTCTATTGCACCCAAGTATACCAGGCATTGGAACAATAATTTTTAATGAGCAACATCAGTTTCTCCTGGCACAGGTGTGAACCTCTGCTCATGTGCTCCGTCTGGTGGATGCATCTGCCCCTCAGAATAAATCATTGTTCAACAGTATATTTCACAACACACAAACACAGTGAATTCTTGACCTATTTGTTTTCTTATAAACTATAAAATAAGTGCTACAGTTGTGAAAATAAACTCTGGTCAATATATCAAAGCCCTGAAGAAAATTAGGATGGTACTATTAAGATTTGGGTTGCAATCAAGCAAAGAAATGTTAACAAACTTTTCATCTTCATTACTTACCATGCATGTATCGAATGGGTCAGACTAAAAGCTGTAAGCAAAAGAATATTGGATAGAACGCAGGCACATTTTTACCTTTCTGGTGGAACTGACATAGACAAGTGCTTTTCAGCAGTTTTGCAAGGGTAAAGTACTTTGAAAACTTCTTTTGACAAGTGTTTTCTCGGTTGAAGTGCATATCCAGTCATTTAATGATTTTTCATTTGAAGACTGAAGTAGGGAATGTAGAGAGATGGTAGAGAAAGAACAAAGATAAAGAACATAGGTAACGAAAGAAGATGTGTATAACTAACAATCACCTAAAATGTTTGGCACCGTGTTGAAAATCTCTGCTGAAGTTCAGGTTGACTTCAATCACTGCCACCCTATGTATGAATCTGATTTTGTACTGGGACCACCTGGCCTCACTGAGCAATCCTCAGTACAGTGCCACTCACTGGGCATTTTATTGACCTAGAAAAAAAACAGGCCTCACATCACTTTTTTATTATCACCCTGACATAGGTAGGTAAAAAGCACCTTTTAAAAATATAACAGCAGTTGAAAGAATTAGAATGCAATGCAAATAAATTCCAAACCCCCGAGTTTAAGTTCTGCATGGGCAGTTAGTCCTGATATAGATGGAAATTTTTGTTAGCAGGTAATTTAGCAGAATACCTAAGAATGCTGTATTTTATTATGGAATAATTTTAGCTGTTCCCCTTCAGTGACTAAACAGTGAATTGTGGCTCTCAGTGATAGTAAATTCAAAATGTGTTAACAGTTTTTAATCTTTTATAGGTTACTTAGAAGAGCCCATTCCTATGTGTGTGCCTGTTTGTGTGCATAAAGAATATGATACGTTAGAAACTCACCAGGTTTTAAGTAGATTTACAAACTGAAAATAACAGGAATTCTGTGAGAAGAATTCAACTAAGTTGCATTCAGAAGCACATCAGATCCTGAATTGTTAACTCACATCATGCATGAGGTTACGTTTTCTTTTCACATCTTTGGTGCACCTAGATATCCTCATACCATGTGCCAACACGTAACCAGGAGGAAGGGATACAACTTTCCAAAAAGCATCAGATAGAAAAGGGAGTCAAATCGAAATTGGGGTTTTGTGAAGATGAAATATGGGCTCCACCCCAAATATTATAGGATCCTACACTTGAAATTAATGCTAATTCAGTTGAGTAAACTCTGATATTTAGGTGAGTTTTTAGTTCTCATTTGCACATCTCCGGTAGGTTTATATCTGTCTCTCCTAAAACAATGCAATTACAACATAAAGACACTGATCATTAAAACAGACAATTACGTTCAGAGTAGGAAAAAGCAAAGCAATCTGGAACATCCCCAGTAAACAAAAGTACACTACAGAGTACAGTACTTTACTGTAAAAGTACAGTAAACAAAAGTACAAAACAGAGTCCGTGGAAAGAGCTCTGCAGGACGTGAAATGGCAATAACTGTGGGACATATTTACTTTCTCTCTTAGCCAAATTTGTCCACACTCCCTTGACTCTTTCTTCCCATATCCCTTTGATCAACTTCTGTTTAGCTCTGTCTCCATTGCTCAATCAGAAAAATGTCCCTCCAAGTTGTCATTTACAGTACATGTAAATAAATCTCAACAATACCTTTCTACTCTCACTGTGTTGGCACTTTTTTCTTCTTTACATATGTTCTCGTGTGCCCTCCTTGATAAGCACTATCCTAGCAGCCCTACCACTGTGGCGTCCGATCCCTTCAGATCTCTGAAGGTAATCAGTGTCAGGCCTGGTTAGTACTTGGATGGGAGACCGCCTGGGAACACCAGGTGCTGTTCACTTAGGAGAATGACTGGGCAACCCACTCCCCAAAAATCAATCAGCCATTGAAAACCCTATGAATAGTAGAGAAGCACTGACAATAGTGTTTCGCCTGTTGTACACAAGGTTGCTATGAGTTAGACACTGACTTGATGGCATCTAACAACAACAATACTATGCTTATATTTCCCAAATTTTTTTTTTTTAGTACCACAGTGTCAGGGTTCGGCTCAGGCCTGGGAAAGGTCAGAGCCTTGCCCTGACACCAAGTAGGTAGCGGGGACCCACTGGACCAGGCTGGTGTAGTGGCCGGAGACACCAAAGAAGGACTTCGGGAGACCTTCTGTGGGAAACAGGAGAGGGAAAGTTTATTGGGTTACTCCCCAAGTGGGGTGCAACCAGCAAGCAGCCCCTGTCAGGTGCTCAAGTGCTAGCTCTAAGCCTGCAGCATTCTATGCGGGTGGCTGGTGGAACAGCTCAGTCTTAAAGGCACAGCTACAAGCAGTTGGTGTTCCGCTGGGCTGGAGGTCTGGTGGTCTTGACTCTCACAGCTCGCCTTCTCTACCTCTCTCCTTCCCAAGTATGGGAGGAATTGAGAGCCTCTTTGTGGCTTGCTTGTAGCCTTTGGCCCTTCGGGGACCCTGGTCTTAACATGTAAGCTTGCTTGGAGATCTTCTGCTGGAGTGGGGAATGCTGGATCAAGGTGATGGGGTCCAGGTAGCAGTTGAGGGACAGTGAGAGATGAAGGGGGTGAAAGGGGTCCGGGAGCCCTGTTTATATAGGGTCCAGGAGGGGGCGTGTACTGGGGTTAGCCAATCAAGGCACATTCCTGGCAGGTATAGTAGGTGAACTGTCATACCTGCCAGGTAGGGGCAGTTATTTAACTGAGATGCTAGGGGTAGCCAATCAGAATTGAGGTAGTTGAGGCTGGTCAGGCTGGTCAGGGGCCATCTTTGCTCACTCGATGGGAGGGGGGATAAAGGAGTGAGTAGAATGTAGCCTGAGTGTTAGCCCCTCATGCTGGTTAGAGGGACCCTATGTATGGGGTGCTTTAAAAATCCCCAACACCAGGGATTGAACCCAGGGCCTTGCACACACTAGGTAAATGGTGAACCACTAAGCTACTCTCCAACCGCCCCTCTTTTTTCTATTTTTTATTTTGAGACAATGTCTTGTTACATTGTACAGATTGCCTCTGGCATTGGATTCAGGTTTCTTCTGCCTCAGACTACCAAATGAGCATTTTTAGATGAAACAATTTACTGCAATAGTAAGCTCATGTTTTCATACGTCATTTTATCATAGCCTACAGAAGTTTTATTTTGGCATCTCAGGTGTAATGTGCTCTGAAGGGAACTCTTGATGCTTTGGTTTTCTTTGTTTTTGTTTTAGTTTATGTTTATTTATTTTTATTTTGCACGTAAGGTCTTTCCCTATAGTCTGGGCTGCCCTAAACTCTCCATCCTTCTGCCTCAGCATCCTGAGCACTGGGAATATAGACATGTACCATCCCACCCTACTTAACTCCACTTTTTTCTCCCTGAAAGTTTTGCCTCCCGTAGGCTTCTCCAGATCAGGAAATGGTACAGTGACTGACCAAGCCATAAAACTGGCCCTATGTACAGCAGAACCCAGCACTGTGCCATGCACATGATCTTTTTATGTTTGAGCTCAATATTACAGCTACTATATTTCTTCACACTTTGAGTCATGCTACATCAGCAAAAGCGGGGCCCACGGGCTTTCCTCTATTCCTGTCATTACGGTTGACTCTCTTTTGAGGAAACAACTCTTCCTCAGTCATTTTTTGAATGCCTTCCAGCCTGGGGTGCTCATTTTCCAGCACTATATTAGACAGTGCTTCTCTGCTATTCATGGGGTTTTCAACGGCCAATTGTTTCAGGAGTGGGCTGCCGGAGCCTTCTCCCTAGTCTGTCTTACGCTGGAAGCTCAACTGAAACCTGTCTACTGTGGGTGGCCCTGCTGGGATCTGAAACACCGGTGGCATAGCTTTCAGCATCCCATCACCACGCACACCCCCAGAGCAGAACAAGCTGACAAACCCATGGGGAGTACTGATTAGTTCAAAAGATTGTGTGTCAGTAGCGATGCCTGCTGTGAGTCATGGAGCTAAAGTTCTGTGAATGATTGCATCTTGCTCTCCAATAAAGCTTTTAATTAGGAATACTTTTTCAAGTGCATTCCATTAATTAGCCACTTCCTCAGCAAGCTGCTTCCCAGGACCCTTTCCAGTTCCCAGGACTCTGGCAGGACCTGGCAGGCTGCAGCACGAGGAAGCATTCAGATGTTTGCAAACAGAATTCTGTGGGCTTTTGCCAACATGAGGAAATCCATATGAACATAAGGCAAAGGATGCATTGCTCTGCAAAACGTTCCTTCATTTCTCCAACACGTGGGGCAGAAAAGAATACATTGTATCAGGCTGATTTTCCAGTTTAAAATGGAACTTTTTCTTTTACAAAGAAGTTCCATTTTTATTTTTGCACAAGACCTCATTACTTTAATATTATTTGGATGGAAAACTGATATAACTCAATTACCCTTAACTGAATTCAGAGCATTTCAGTCACGCAAACAGGAAAGCAGGAGGAGAGCATGAGAATTATAGGGTTGAGCAGAGACAGGGTTCCCCCTACCCAGCTGCCCCCCAGGATCATTACTTTCCCCGTCTACAAATCCATCCTGCCTACAGATTATTCTTTTTACGGAGAAACATAATCTGATTTTGGAAATCATCTTTCAAAAGCTGGCCCTCTTGAGAACGCTTCTCAACATCAAGGGCTCTACGGAAACCACTGGACCTTTCTCCTCCCAACTGTCTCTCTTTGACTACGATTTCAACCCCAGAATTTAAGAGCTTAAAAGCTTTGATTTGGAAATGTTTTTGAGAGATGTTCTCCTTCCAATGCAGAAACCTCAACTGGTTACTGGAAATGTGGCTCCAAAAACCTGAGAGAACCTGGAACTGGGGGAGGCAGGACAATTTCAGGGGCCAAATTTTACATTAGCTGGCAGCACTTGGTAAAGCAAAGCCTAGCATCTGCCTTCCCTGGCAGATCCTGGCAGCCATTTCCATTAATGTCATTTTTTTCTTTTGTCTCCTCCTGTCTCACCCTCCTTACCCAAGCAGAGCAGGACATACCATGGCCTTGAGGTCTGAGGTTTAGCTCATTTGATAGAGTGCTGCTCTGCATGCTCTGAAGTCCTGGGTTTGATCCCCAGCACCACCAAAAATGGGAGAAGGAGCTGGCAGCCCACTCTGAAACAATTAGCCTTCCAAAACCCTATGAATAGCAGAGACGCGTTGACATAGTGCCAGGCATGGCACAGTGTTGGGAATTGTTTCCTTCTGTTGTACATAGGGTCACTGTGAGTCACACCCAACTCCATTGTATGTAGCAAGAAAAATAAGCAATAGCACTCAGAACTCTTAAATAAAGACTAATACTTTCTGTTCCTTAATCCTACATTGTTTTACTTAAACTTGTTTCAATCAGAAATGAAAAGATAGTGTAGACCTTTTATCCACCCACCTCTCTGCACTAAACATGAACATAGGAAAGAGAAAAATGTCTCATATGTGAAAAATGACATGTACTTTACAAAGGATTTACTAGACATGATCATTTAACCTGATCATCCAACCAATGTGTTGAGGAAAGATTAAGTTTGAGGCAACTGAGTTTCAGTGAAGCCTGAAGATTTGCTCAGATTCATACAATAATGAAGTATAGTGCCAGTGGAGGCTAAAATTCAAGTATTATGTTTCTAAATTCAGTGACTATTCACTTACTGATTTCTCTAAACCTGCTTAAGAATTAGAATAATTCTAAAGCATTTTAAGGATTTTCTAAACATTTCCTTGTAATTCAAAAGAAAAGATGAGGTAGATATGCCAAAAACTAGTTTATGGTTTACATGTGTGTGGGGGAGCTATTTTTTTCATCTGAAAGGAGCAGTAAGATACAGAAAAGAATCATAGAGTATAATCCCTTGGAATTAAAGGGTAGGATTATACTAATCTCGTTAGAGCACATCGAAATGTGTATTTTCAATAAGTGGACTGGTAAACTCTATGGTGGTGATATCAGAGAAGCACATATATATTTTGCTGCACAAAACTAAATCATGATGGTGATCACAATTTTCAAGGTAGTGAAAGGGAAGCTCGTAGACAAGTATGATTTAGTCTCTTCTCAAGTTTGTTTCCTGAGTCCCTTACTCTTTTGTTTTCCTTTTTTTTTTTCCTTTTTTTTTTCTTTTGACTCTGTAAGGTAACTAGTGAATTACTTAATTGTAATTTTGAGATGCCCATTAATATTATTTTGTTAAGTATGAAAAAGTACATCACTGGAAAGGCTCTCTTTCTTCATAAAATGTTTCTTTTTTTGCAGAAAAGAAGAATCATTTCAATGAATCAATTTCACCCTACTCCCATTTTAAGTTCCAAAGCTTTTAGAAGTAAATTTTAATGCATGTAAGTTAGGATTTACTATACTTCTTCTCATTTCTTACTTTATGTCTTCTTTTATTATATGCTCTAGAATAACTTTCCCTTTACCCTAAAACTTCCCTTAAGTCTGCAAAAACATACAAACTTGAAAATATAGAACTAACAAAGAAATTTAAATCAATTATCCTTCTCTTTACTGCTAAAAATTTCCTCATCCTTCCATTAGCAGATTTGTTGAGAATGTATTTTCCATTTCTCCTCACTCTAGAGTGCAGCTCTGTGGTATCTGAGGCCCTGGGTTCAACCCCCAGCACCACAAAAACGGAAGAAGGATGTGGCAATCCTCTCCAGAAGCAATCCTGAAACAATCAGCCATTGAAAACACTATGAGGGTTGCTATGAATGGGACCAGACTTAACAACCCCTAACCTAAACCTAACCACCAGTAGGAGTACCACTGACAGCCACAGAATCTGATGTTCCGGCTGACTGGTTAATTTAGCCTGAAGTTTCTCCCTCCATGAGCTTTCCCTGTAAACTCATTAACAATCAAACTGGCAAATACTCCTAGATATTCATCTTCACAGCTCTCTTCCCTTCTGTGCATTGCTTCCTCTTGCTTATTGACTATTGATTTACTGTGAAAACATGTCAAGACCATGCATATTGGCCTGCTTTCCTAAAATCCCTCAATATAGGAAGACAGGATTTCTCTCTCTTCAATGTAAGTGTAAGTGTGATACGCTTGTTTTAAAATCACTCAATAATCTTTTTAAAAGGAAGGATATTAAAGTGTAAAAATGTTTATGGAATATCACGAAGAACAAAGTAAAATACTGTATACAGTGTTATTAAAAAACAGGTAAATATTATATATGCATACTGGGAAAACACAATCTTCTAAGCAGTTATGCTTTTACTGTAAAGGATGTAAAATAATTTTTAATATCACTTTTTCTATCGACTTTTTCTTTTTTTTTCAGTACTTGGGGATTGAATCCTTGGCCTCCCACATAGTTTGCAAGTGCTCTACTACTGGGCTGCACACCCAGCCCATTTTTCATTTTTTTTTTTAGAACCAGGGTCTCGATAAGTTTCACAGGCTGCCTCTGCTCTTGAACTTTAAATCTTCTTGTCTCGGCCCCCCAAGTTGCTGTGATTAAAGCCATTTGCTACTTTATTGGGTTCCACTAACTTTTAGGTATAACTTTAAAATTAAATAAGAGAACTTGTTATTTAATAACTGTTGCTAGCATACTTAGTCTAACTATATTAGCACAATGTAGATAATACTTTCAAATCTGAACTTGAATTTTTTAAAAAAATTAATTGTATCCAGATATACCTACGATTCCAACTTCTAACAGGATGCTTTTTAATTCCTCATCTTATTTTTAACACATGATATGTATTTTTCAAAGTTGTCTTTTATTTCAGCCCTATAACCTACCCAATTTTTCCAGGTAGGATAGGTTTTTTTTATAATCTATGGCTCTAATAGTCTTTTAAAATTCTTTGGGAAATTGGGCACATTACTGGACCAGGACCTCTTTTAAATGAAGGATCTTAACTTTTCATTCAGAACCCTCTTATAATTTACAAACTCCCCCATAATACTTCCTTTCTGTCCACTAACCCTCTCACCCTAATTTCAGATGATAATTTTAATTTATAGCAACATGCTGAATAGAGCTGGAAGTGGACTTTCTGTTGAAATGCTGTATCCTTTGGGATATATAATGGTTGTAAGTTGAAATAGAAGCAACTTTATGTAAAGAAAAAATAGAATCCAAATAAAGTTGTAATCTCTAGTCCAATTCACCATACAGAAGAGCTAAATAGTTATTTCATATTCCATGGAGTAGTTATTTGATCTCAGAAAGGTACCAAAGAATTACAATAAAAACATAAAATTCAAGAATCTGATGAATGAAACCTGGTCATGTCAAACTATAATGAAGCATGCAAGTCTTGGTAAAAGACTATTCTGGATCATCTACAAATTTCTAAGGTACTTAGTATATTACTTGCCTCTTTATGTGTGCTCAGCTAATATTATGCATTATTGGAATTAGTATTGGATCCCTAGCATATGCCATCAACTGCCATACTCTGGACATATGATATTAATTCTTGAATATTGTTCTGAGTAGCTCAATTTCATACTCAGAGAATCTCAGCTCAAATTTTATTAATATTAGCCTTCATCCTATAACAAAGCCCAACATACTTATTTTGCCATACCCTAAAGTTAATAGAAAAATATGACCTTTACGAAAGTTAATTCTCAAGCTCATGTCTAATTTTATTCAATATCTACATCTAGATCTTCAATATTTATTATTACTAGTCTTTTGAAGCTTACATATTGTGATGGCCAGGCTACAAAGTAAAGTTCCAACATTTAATAATTGTTCTAGAAGTTTATTGTACTAACTCATCTTTAAAAAAGAAAATCACAAGTTATTGACTAAGAAAGATTCAATAAAAGTAGAAAACAAGAAGCCCACAATGCATTAAGTGACATTAATGAAACATATTTTCAAAGTATGAAAGAACTAGGTCTAGCTGAGATATCAGTTATAAATGCAATATTCAAAAGAGAATTTACTTAATATTCCAGCCAGAGCTCTAAATATGAGAAAGTCCTTAACATGGATTTTTCTTTTCCATAGAAAATTAATGAAATAAAGAATGATGGCACTTGGTTAAATTGAAATCTGCCTAGTTTTTCAAATAATTTAGGCTTGATCTTACAGGTTTGGGTTCTGTTCTATGATAGAAAAGCAAGTTTCAGACTGGAATAAGAGTGTGGAGAGGACCTTAGTCATTATCTTTATGGGAGTTCTTGAAGAAAGTAAATGACAATAAATTAACCTGCTAAAACACATGAAATTGAACTTAATGTTTATTCTAATTGATAAGAACAGGAAGCACTAGCTAGAGGCCTTACTTTGTGCTTGGGCACCATAATAATTTTAATTGTTTTTTATGTTAGGTTACTAACTTCAGGTACATTTGAAACATTGATTAATTTCCCTCAATACTAGTTTGCCCTCCATCTCTTACTATGGATAAAGAGAAGAAAACATGTAAATTCAAATGCAGAGCTTAAGATTAAAGGTACAAAGGGAAGTAAATAACAAATGTCAAACCATTAATCATCACAATAACAGATTCGGGTTGTTGTTGTTGTTAGGTGCCGTTGAGTTGGTCGAGTTGGCATCCGACTCATAGCGACCCTCACAAGGTTTTCAATGGCTGACTATTTCGGGATTGCCTTGGGAGTGGATTGCCAGGTCCTTCTCCCATTCTTGCAGTGCTGGGAATTGAACTCGGGACTTCACAGACTGCAGTACAGTGCTCTACCAACTGAGCTAAATCCCAGCCCAGATCTGGGTTAGATACATTAAAATTTTATCTTTTAAATCATTTTTCATTTGGTATATTTTACTAAGTTATCAACACAAACATTTTTACATCATCTTAGACTTGAATTTTTTTCAGACATAAAATGCTTCAAGAGTGTGTCACATTCCTTGGCAAATCTAAGACTAAATCAAGAGAACTTAGTTTAATGATAGCTTTCCTCTTGTATGCTATATAATTTTGTCGTGAGTGGAGCCAGCCAAGTGTATGTTAGTGCCTCCATCCATAAGTGATGGTAAATGCACTCCATCACCCACTTACAAGTATACAGAATCAATAAAACATGTTTAGATTTCTATAAGCTTGGGTAGTGTTGTGACTTTAGAACACTTCCCTTCATGCAGAATCTATCAATAACTGGGAGGTTATTGCTTTTTCAATATCATGCTTATATAGACACACTCTCTTCATTTCTCCAATCACTCCTTGCTTTTCCTTCTCAAGCACTATATTAATAAATATCACTTATTTTCATGCAGCTTAAGCCGGCACTGAGCTCTTACTGGCATAATTTCCTTGTGTTTTGTTACTTCAACATCATCACCATCATTATGGGTATTTTGGGTGCCTACTTCAGAAAGGACATTTCCAAATGACAGAATTGAGTGGGGTACAAAGGGAATCCACTTTTCTCCCACAGGTTTAGATGCATGATTAGCAGCAACCATCCAAAGTAAGTCTATTTTTTCAAGAGAGAAAATATAACATGGTAGACCAAGTTTACATAATATCTCATATCTCTTCATCCTCACTACAACCAGATAGATGGGCTTATTATTCTCTGTAAGGAAAATGCAACATACCACCCAATTATTGGGACTTATGTGTGCCCATATATTAGAGCACTTTCTTTTTTTCCCACTTGTTCCTTCCTATTATGTGGTTGTTGTTGGGCGCTGTGGAGTTGGATCTGACTCACAGTGATACTATGTACAACAGAATGAAACTACCTAACACTGTGCCATGTAGATAATCTTTTTATGTTCAAGCCCAATGTTGTAGCCACTATGTTTCTTCTCATTTTGAGTCATGCTACATCAACAAATGGAGGTCCCAGGGGTTTTACTCCATTCCTATCATTAAAGTCAACTCTTCCAGCTTGGTGGGCTCATTTTCCAGCATTATATTGGACAGGGCTTCCCTGCTATTTGTAGGGTTTTCAATGACTAGTTGTTTCAGGAGTGGGCTGCCAGGTCCTTCTCCCTAGTCTGTCTTATTCTGGAAGCTCAGCTGAAACCTGTCCATCACGGATGGCCCTGCTGGGATCTGAAACAGCTATAGCATAGCTTTCAGCTTCACAGCACCACATAAGCCCCCACAGCATGACAGGCTGACAGCCACATGGGGGCATAAGGTTAAGAAACCATTTTAAGGCATTACACTCCCCACATCCCACAAGCTATTTAACACAGACTTCAAAAGCTGAAAATAAACTGCACACTGTTATTTTAGCAAAACTCATTCCTTTAAGGAGACCAGCAAAAGGAATGCAGGACAATTTATACCAATCTCCTTACCAGAGGTGTTCCAGACCTTTAGATAGCCTGCTTGGCAGGAGCAATTGCTGTGCTGCATACATGTATAAGACCTTTCTTCTCTACTAGCCACTCAAAAGTTACATCATGGGTATCAAGATATTTTCATTTGATCCATTGGCTACTGGATTTTTTACAAAATTCTTGTATTTTTACCCAATTATAATTGTTGTTATTGTTGTTAGGTGCCATCGAGTGGAGTCCGACTCATAGAGACCCTCATAAGGTTTTCAATGGCTGACTGTTTTTTTGGGATTGCCTTGGGAGTAGATTGCCACGTCCGTCTCCCATTTTGCAGTGCTGGGAATCAAACTCGGGACCTCAGAGACTACAGAGCAGCACTCTACCAACTGAGCTAAATCTCAGCCGCCAATTATAATTACCATAGAGTAATTCCATCTTCCCTTGTTGAAGTATTGCTCTCTTATACTTTTCATTCTTTTTGTGGAGTTTAAGAACTTTGATAAATTGAGATTTGTGAAGCTCAGTGAATTAAATCTGATTTCCATCTTTGAAACTATGGTTTACATCTGCTAAATTCTCCTATATGAACTTATTCCAACAAATGGATGAGGACAGCACCTAACACACCTTGAACATCCCTGATGTGAGAACCCAAATCTGAAATGCTTCAAAGTATGAAACGTTTACAATACTGACATGATGTGACAAATGGAAAATCTCACACCTGACCTCATGTGATGGGTTGCAGTCAAAACACAGGTGCACTAAAAATATGCAGTAAAATCACCTTCAGAGAACATAACATCATGAAGCATAAGCGAATTTTGTAATTAGACTTGGGCCACACTTGGAGACCTCATGAATATGCGAATGATCCAAAAAAATCAAAATCTGAAACACTTCTGGGCCCAAGCATGTTGAATAGGGAACACTCAGCCTATATAGACCTGCACAAGGCTAGGAGGACAAAGGCTAGGAGGACAGGGTAACAGATTGTTTAAAAGAAGACCTAGTACTTGTTCGTAGGCTTCAAAATTCTTAAGGTCATGAATGACAAGGAAAAGCTGAAGAACTGTAACAGACCAGGACAGACCAAGGAAAAATCCCCACTATGTGACTTTAGATGTGATCCAGGAAAAAACAAAAATGGGCATCAGTGGGCAAAAGGACAAAATTCAGATAAGGTCTAAGTAGCCCTGTGCTCATGCACATGTGGTGCTCACCTGTAAACACAGCAACTCAGGAGCCAAGGCAGGAGGGTGGCAGGTTCCAGATCAAGGCAGACTGTGCAGTCTTCTGAGACCCTGTCTCAAAATAAAAAATAAAAAATGGGGCTGGGGGCAGACCTCAGTGATAAGCATTTGCTAACATGAGTGAAGCCCTGGGTTCAATCCCCTAGTACTACAAAAATGAAAAAAACAAAAAACAAAGAAGGTCTATGTGTTAGCTTCCTCTTACTATATCAAAATACCTGACACAACTAACTGATATAGAAAAAAGAGTGAATTTGATACAGAGTTCTAGGCCTTTGCAGGTGGACCCATTGCTTTCAGGCCTCTGGCAGGGGTGCCAGATGGCAACGGTGGGGAACACATGGTAGAGGAAAGCTACTCACATAGCCCGGAAGAAAGAGAGAGAGAGGAAGGGGCCAGTCCCACAGTCCCCTTCACTGGAACTTCTCCAGTAAACTAAGGAACTGACTTAAGGCCCCCTCCCAAGAGTTGTACCCTGGGGACCAAACATTCAATGCACAGAACCTTGGGGGACACTCAAGATTCAAACTATAGCAATTCATACGTAAGTTGGTATTGTTGGGCCAATCTTAATTTCCTTTTCCTACTGTCCACCAATAGGTAAGATGTTAACATCAGGGCAAATAAGTTTAGGTGAGCAATGTAAAGGCAGTAGATGTACTTTTTTTTTCAAAAAAAAATTTTATATTTCCAACATCAGTTCAAATTTTAAAAATAAAAATAAAAATTGATGCCTATGCACAAGGCAATGTCATGTTCCAAAAGTCTTGCTTGAAGCCTCCCTTTAAAAGTAAGGGATTTGAGAATCCAGAGAGTAAAATGATACTAACACACAGGAAACATCACCTAAGTAAATAACCTAACAAGTTTTGGAGAAATAGCAGAAAAAAGGACCTACCCTGGAAAGCAGGGAGCAAGGACTCGTAGGTCCTCACTGTTTCCTTCAAGATTACCAGGAGCAGAGCAAAGAAAAGAACTTTGAGTGGCAGAAAGCCATACTAACCATTCTCTGAGTAATCCCCCCACTCCACCAACAGTTGTCTTCTTTATTTTTTAAATAACTAATTTCCCTCTGACTCTGCATGTTATAATTTCCCCTCAAGGCAAAAGTCCGGTTTCAAGTGTCCTCTTTGACTGTGCTACCATTGCAAAGGGAAAGAAAACACATCATTGAAAATATTGGATTCAAATTTAAAAGTCCATACATTCAAATGCTTGGACTAAGAATTCCAATCCAATTCGTTCAGGGTTCCAGGCAGCATTTCATTTTGCAGCCCTAATCAACTGCATGAGGGATTGTAGGGAAAGGCACCAGGTACAAGGAACCTTTCTTGATCTCATCAATAATTATGTTAGTCAGGTTCTCATTGCTGTCAAAAATACCTGAGTAATACAACTGAAAGGAGGAATTATTTATTTGGGTTTACAATGATTTCTTTGGGTAACACAAAGTGTCATGGCAAAAGGGCAATGGGTGCTGATCTGCTAATCTTATGACATTTTAGGAGTGTGTGTGTGTGTGTGTGTGTGTGTGTGTGTGTGTGTGTGCGTGCAAAAGCATGAAAGAGATAGGGAATGACCTACATACAAAATGATGAAAATGTAAAAGAAACTTGAAATGTATTACAAATTTTGTAAATGACCCACTATGAGGGGAACCTAAACTAATAGTATAGGAAGCAACTGTCAGAATAAGATACACATATATCATAATAGGTCTAAGTATTTTGACTTGGATGTACTTCTGGGAGTTCTTTTAATGAAAAATGACAATAAACCTATTTTCACCAATGTGGTTCAATGTATTGTTATGTATGTAATTAGAAAATGTAATCATTTTCAACTAGTAGTCAAAGATTATTTAAATATACAAATATAAAAAGTTAGGGACATATTCATTTTAGAAGTTATGTTAATAGATACAGCTACAGCTATACCACCTTGACATTCAATCTCCTCATATCTGTGAGTTGAAGCAAGGACAAGTCTGGTTTGTCCTTTCATGTGAGACCACCTGGGAATACCAGGTCCTGTCGGCTGGAAAAAGTGCACAGTAGCCCACTACAGAAACATTTGGCCATAGAAAACCCTACAAATAACATTGAACCATTGACCATTGTGTCAGACATGGCAGGTGTTTGGTAATATTTCATTCTCTTATACCTTGAGTGGCTATGGTTTGGACCCCACTCGAGGGCACCTCACAACAAGAACAACAGGGGTTTCCACAGTGAGCTGCCCCATTCTTCTCCCTAGAATACCTTAGTCTGGAAGCTCAGCAGGAACAAGACCACCATGTGTGACACTGATATTTTCAGAAATACAGGTGTCATGGCTTTCAGCATCGCAGCAACTTGGAAGCCCCAGCAGCATCGGCTTGACAGACAGGTGGGGAAAGTCATATAGGAATGTAGTCATTTTCTCCCACTTTAATTGTGCTCAGCAAGCATGTTGCTCAATCCTACATTTTGGGGTTATAGGCATGTGACACCAGGCCCAGCCTCACAGTGGTCCTTAAAAGCAAAATGTGCACTTGTTTACTGGAAGATACTACCTTTCCTTTGGAGGACTGAAAACACCTACCAATAGTCAGCTCTCCATTTCCACAGTTTGCAGAGCCACAGATTCACATACTGTGGCTTATGTGGGATAGTTAGGCCTACAAGGATTTAATCTAGACTGAACAGATACAGATTTTTTTGTTGTCATGATCCCCTAAGTGATACAGTAAAGCAAATATTTGCATAGCATTTGCATCCCATTAGGTATTATAAGTAACCTAGAGATGATTTAAAGAAGATGTGCACAGTTTATATGCAAATATTATGCCATTTTATAGAGGACTTGTGCATCCATGGGGTTCCTGGAATCAACCCTCTGAGGAATGTAGAGAAAAACACATTAACATTTACGATGACAAAAAGTTCCCCACTTGTGGAATCCCAAATATGGCACCAAGTTAAAATACATCCAGTGATTCACACAAATCTTTTCACAAGTTGATTAGGTGCATTATCTATATATCACCGTAACTGGAACTTTTTTTGACCACTGTGGCAGTTTGGGGGCATAATAAACCGAATCTCTGTGCCCTATAAGGCAGGAAGGCAGCATTTAACTATTGGATGAGTGCCGCTTAGAGCCACAGGGACTTGATGACATGGTGTCTTCCAGGTTTTCAAGAAGAAATCAAATTACAGTACATTTGATTTTATCAACCAAAACGTTAGTCTCTTATTATCCCAAGTCAGATGGTAATGGCACTTTTGAAACATCTGTAGATTTTTACATTTATTTATTTATTTATTTTGTGGGATTGAACCCAGGGCTAAGACATGTGATCTACCACTGAGCTATACCATCAGCCTAAAATATATATTTCTGAGTATAATACTGTATTAATTTCTTCATTAGCTCTCACTGAAGACCAAATTGAGGGATAAAATGCTGAATATATTACTAAACCTATTGTGAAATCTACAAGAAGATTTTAACATTATAGAAATATTGTGATTTTTAATATAAAAATTAAAAAACTTAGATTATTTGCTTTTATTTTTATTTATTATTTTACTTATTTATTTTTAGTACTGAGACATTTGATCCAGAGCCTAGTGCATTACTAGGCAAGTGCTCTACCACTGAGCTATGCCCCTAGCTCCCTTTTCAAAAGTTATTATTACTTTTTATTTTGAGACAAAGTCTCAATAAATTGTGCAGGCTGCCTCTGGCTTCAAACTTGCAACCCTCTTGTCTTTGCTTTCTCAGTTGTGAGGATTATAGGTGTATACTACAGTGCTCAGCCAAAAATCTTATTTTCAAAGAAATAAAACGTCATCCATGATAAACTTTATGTACCAAATGAAACATATCTGTGGACCATCACCTTGACATCTGAATCAGGCTCTAACCACAAATTCTTGAGAATATTTGAAGAAGAATAATTATAGTCATTTATCTAACAACTGCGCCATTGGTTTCTTGTCAGGATCAAAATAATACATTTAGAAGTGTTTTATAAAATACCACACAGAGGTAAGAAATTTTTATTACTTTTGAATTTCATTTTACTTTGTGGAAAAATGATGCTTGTCCTAAAACTTTTGTCCTGGCAGTCCCACATGAGTAAAAGTGTATACACAAGTTCAAAACATAGAGCTGAGTAAGCTTCTATGGGTTTGTACCATTATTTACAAAAACAAATATGAAGAATGAAATTAGTAGTAGTAATATTAAAATATTGTTCTACATTGGTAAGCAAGTACATCTCAATTGAGCCTTCAAATAAGAGCTGAGGAAGAAATTAATAATATGTAGCTGATAAAGGAAGTTAATATATGCAAAACATATATTTCAAAGTAAATGCTAAATAGGAGAAAATAAAACAAAAATAAATATTTTGCTCAACGAACTAGATAATTCATTATGAGATAAACTCATTTGCCTAAATACATAGAAATATCAGAAAACTGGGGGCTAGGGTTTAGCTCAGTTGATAGAGTGCTGCTTTTCACTCTCTGAGGCCTTGGATTTGATCCCCAGCACTGCCAAAATGGGAGAAAGACCTGGCAGTCCACTCCTGGAACAATCCTGAGACAATCAGCCATTGAAAACCCTATGGATAGCAGAGAAGCACTGACATAGTGCCGGGCATGGCACAGCATATGGGAGTGTTTTGCTCTGTTTTACACAGGGTATAAGTCCCACCTGACTAGAAGGCACCTGACAACAACAACAAATCAGAAAACGAATGTAGAAAATTAGGTAAATATGCATGTGTCATTGCATTTCTTTGCAAGGGTAAAACACAAAGGTAAGAAGTAGAGCGTAATTACTTAGCGGATTTCCTCTGAGACCAAACTGTCGCCTCTCGAAGTTCTCAGTCTTCCATGATGACTTTACCTACCTTTACCCCTCAAAAAGAATCAGGAGGTTGCTATGGTTTAAATGTAGGTGTCTCTCAGCAATTCAAATGTTGGAATTTAAACCCCCATGTTATCATTAGTATCAGGTGAGGTTTTTAAGAAGTGATTTAGCCATGAGGATGGAGCCCTCATGAATTAGATTGTTGTTCTTAGATGCCATTGAGTTGAGTCGACCCAGCAACTCTATGTACAGCAGAATGAAACACTCGCCGACACTGCGCCATACCTAGCACACTGTCAGTGTTTCTGTGCTATTCATAGGGTTTTCAGTGGTTGGTTGGTTGGGACAGTGAGCTGCCAGATCCTTCTCCCAAGCCTACAGCATGAGGTATTCCCAGATGGTCTCCCATCCAAGGATTAATGGGCCCACCCCTGCTCAGCTTCCAAGATTAGACTAGTGACATTATAATAGGGCTGGAGGGAAGCAGCTGTGCCTTCTTGCCCTTCTGTCTTCTGCCATGCAAGGACCCAGCAACTAAACCATCATTCATCCAAATGAAACCTTTATCTTGGACTTCCCAACCTCCAGAACCATAAAAAATAATTTTCAGTCAAGCATTTTGTCATAGCAGGACTAAGAGACTGAGACGGGTATACAGCCCCATTTGTTATGGAACTTTCCACTCGGGCCCAAAGCCAGATTGACTTGATTCTAACCTTTATCATTTACCCAGTTACTGTGAGAGCAAACACGCTAGTTAACATGTTGAGTCCCAGTTTCTTGATGTGTAAATGTTAGATTTTGAAAGCATTTGACATTTCAATAAAGAATATCTAAAATTGCCTTTGGTTTATTAACAAGGACTAGTTTAAATTTTGTGTTCTCAGAAACAACAATTTTTCAAAGACAGAAAAAGATTCCACTATGCATTGCCTGCTGTTCTATGTTATCTTGATAACATCAGGAATATTCTGTGTGTGGCTTTTGATGGTACAGATGCTCCTTGATTTATGATGGGTTATGTCCCAGTAAACTCATCATGAGTTGAAAGTGCCTGCAGCTGTAGCCCTGTGGCATCCGATCCCATCAGATTTCAGAAGCTAAGCAGGGTCAGGCCTGATTAGTGCCTGGATGGGAGACGGCCTGGGAACACCAGAAGCTATAGGCTTGGGAGAAGGACCTGGCAACCCCCTCCCAAAAATCAATCTGCCACTGAAAACCCTATGAACAGCACAGAAGCACTGACAATAATGTTTCCCCTGTTGTACAGAGGGTCGCTATGAGTCGGATACTGACTCGATGGCACCTAACAACAACAACAACAACAAGTTGAAAGTATCATAAGTCAAAACTGCATCTAGTACACCTACCCTACTAAAAACCATAGCTCAGCCACACAGACAGTTTTACAAGATCAGTTGTTTGTTTACTCTTGGGATCAAGGGTCTGATTCAGAGCTGCTACTCACTGCCACTGCCTAGTATCAAAAGGAGTCCTATGCTATATATCACTAGCTATGGAAAGGATCCAAATTCAAAACTCAAAGTCCAGTTTCTACCCAATACATATCATTTTCACATCATTGTAAAGCCTAAAAATCAAGCCAAAACATTCTAAGTCTGGGACCATCTGCATTCAAGAGAGATCTATTATTCTCTTAACTTTATTAAGATTCAGTATGAGACTATTCCACATATATGCATATCTATTACATATTGAAAATTAGTATCAATCAATCATGTGCTTAACGGTCAATCTTGCAATGTGATTTTTTCAGTGATGCAATTGTTCCTATCCAAAAATCATCTCTGACACCCAGTCAAGGTCTATTTTAGGTATTCATGGCAATACTTGTTAGCAGTTATTTGGAAATTTGTGTATAAGGCTATAATCTAAGTGTATCCGCACAGAATTATGTTAGTGAAAGTTTAAGAGCTGAGACTAAAATGAGTGACTTAAGTTCAAATATTGACTTCATTTGCAAACTGAGTGAGTAAAGAGAAATAAGGTAACATTTCTGTATCTTAATTTGCACATTGTAATATGGATTCTATGTGTAGAATTAGTGTAAGGATCAATTCAGTTCATTAGAGCATTCAGATCAATGTCTACCTCATCTGTAAAATACAAAAAGCAACATCACCAGTGGATTGCCTATTGTCAAATGGAATAATGTAAGAAGAATTCCTCATGAGGTACAAATACTTCATTAAAAATACAAGTAAATTTCTCCTTGGACATAAGAAAATAAGTATTGATTTGTCTTATGTTTTCTTTCATAACATCTCCCCTAGTTTTTCCTCTGTACCCCAATCAATGAAGGGTTTCAAAACTACAAACCCCAAATCACAATTGCTTCTGTATGTGTTCCAAGGTACAGTACCCCTAGCAAGAAACAGTTAAAGTAGTGCCCCTCTTGAAGAATAACAAACAAGTTTTTCCATGTGCAAAAATCAAATAATGATATAAAATTCCCAACTCATAGGAGGAAAATGACAGATAACATTTTCAGGAACTAAAGATTTTCTTTTGTATATATTTTAATTTTTTTTCCTGCTACTCTTTGCCTACAAGGAAACAAAAAAAAAAATGACAGAATGAATTATTGGGTATCAAACACATATCAATTAAAAGCCTCAGAATCAGCCATTCTTTTCATTTGGAAGCAGGTTTTCTGATTGATACATGTACTTGTGATTTCATGCTTACATTGTGTCCTGAAATATTTTCATATTTTGTAGTATTTAATGGTTCTGGCACTAGGTAGAAATATTTCGGGCAATCTTCAAAGAGACCACTTACATGGTATTTCACACTCTGAACATAAGGATCTTTTAGTAATTAAGAGGGACACTTCACCAATAGAAGTAGATATTTTTGAAAACAAATTGGAGATATTCTTTTCTTGAGATAAAACTTTTTCAAGAGCATGTAAAGTGAATTATGTAATAACTAAAATACTTTTTCCAGAAATTCTGAAAATCACATAAAGATGTTTTGCTTTTTGGAATCTTGGTCACTAAATACCTAGTGGAAGTTATTCATACAATGTGGCTAATAAAACTGTTCTATGATATTTCCAGTGAAGAAAAAAAGTTCAAACAATGAGTAAAAATTTCTCAGAAACTCTTCTCAATGGTGACTTTAATTGGATAGTGTTTCAGAATTGCATTTGATTAGGCTTTTCAAAATCTTTTCTTTCCACAACCTTCTAAAAATAGAGTGTTCTTTGGACACTAGATCTGGACTGATAAAGGAATTTTCTTTGAAGTATTGTGTTTTGTTTCTTAAATTCATGTGAACTTTGTATAATATTTTGTTAATATAGACAAATCTCTTAAAAGGAAAAAGTAGAAATAAAATATAAAAATAACATGAGGAGTAATGAACACTAGAGAGATGTCATAGTTATTAACCCTCAAGAATTGCATCCTAAGATTTTAACATCCATACACATCTCCTGATAACCATGTCAACATACAGATCAGACTCAGTATCTTGAGGATACTAAGATTCTAAGTATCTCAGAGGCCTCAGATTCTGCATTTCTGAAGCTTGCCTGTGATCCTAATGTTGCTGATTCCCAGATCATACACCAAGACTTTAAGTTGTTGCTATTTTTGTTGTTAGGTGTCGTCGAGTAGGTATCCGACTCATAGTGATCCTATGTACAATAGGCGAAAACTATTGTCAGTGATTCTCTGCTGTTCATGGGGTTTTCCAATGGCTGATTGTTTTTTGGGAGTGGGTTGCCAGGTCAGTATCCCAAGCCTGCAGCACCTGGTGCTCCCAGGCATTCTCCCATCCAAGTACTAACCAGGCCCGACCTTGCTTAGCTTCTGAGATCTGATGGGATCGGACCCCACAGGGCTACGGCTGCAGGTCAAGACTTTTAAGGGCGAATTAAAAAAAATATATATCCAGATGAATCTCATATAAATGCATCATAGGAATGCTAAATCCTGAACTCACATGGAAATATAAAATTTTGCATAGGAGTAGAAATTTCTGAGTTGTAAACCAGACATGAAAAAATTCTCACTCTACCAGACACAGGGGGACATACACATAATCACAGCACATGGGAGCCTGAGGCAGGAGGTTCACGAATTCAAGGCCAGCTCAGGCTGCATAGTGAAACCTTGTCTCACACAAACAAACAGAAACAAAAACAGAAAACAGAGACAAAATTTCACTTCAATAAAAATTTTGCTACCTATTTATATTACTGAAACTCAAATTGGCATCACTCAGTTATCATGCACTATTTAGATTTTAGTTCAATATTATGTTTAATTACATAGGCTTTTTAATGCCTTTTCCTGAGTAATTCACCTTGTTTCATCCATGAAGTCAGCTCTGCCATTCTAGCCTTGAAGGGGTTAAAGGTCAGAGTCAGAACCATTCTGTGATGCCACAGAAATAGTAAATGATGGGGCCAGAATTTGAAGACAGTTTGAGTCCAGAACCTGGCCATATGCTTTTATAAGATAACATTTACTTCCCCTCTCTACAAGCTTCAAAACCTCTGCAAAGATATTAAAAATGAAAATGTTAGTATATTATATTTAGTATAATTCTTTTCTTGAACTTATTATACAAGGAGTTAATGCCATACTGTTGTATAAGTACCTAAAATACTGAAAATATGTTGAATATATGTGGGGGCAATATGTTCTAAAATAAAGCATCAGAATTCCATATCATCTGACTAGGATAGTGCATAACATCCAGTCTTAGAAACCCTGACCTGTTAGTAAATTATACAATTCAGAATAATCCTGTTATGAGAAAAGTGAAGTTTTGAGTTCATATTGAGTTCATTTCATAAGCCATTATAGAGGATTCTACTTACTATTTTAAATAGTTTTAAATGCATTTATATACTCCATGCCTGGCAAAAGGAGATTTTTATCACATCTATCAGAAATTATTTATCTTGCCATAGTACTTTTAAAATCAGTAATTTTGCACCAAGAGCCTAAAGAGCCTACCATTTTCTGGTATTGGCAACATGCTTAGGAAGTGTAAGAAAAGCATTTCACAAGGTCTCACTTTTGTTCAAACCTTTAAATAGCTCCTGAGTGCTTAGCTTGAGCAATTAGATCAGTGACAGTGAAGGAAGGGAGAAGCCAAAAGAGCTGCCCCATCACATCACAAAGCCAGGTGAGTGGAAAATTGCATTTTGTTGCTTTGAGTTAGGTGAGCTATTACCTGAATATGTATGCACATATTTATCTCCTCTGTTTATTAATTTGGAGTTCTTGACTTCTCTTTTCCCCTTTCTAGAGTCCCTGATACAAATAAAGTTGATATTGGGGTTTCATTTCTTTAAGAGCCACGGCATTTCTCACAGAGTGAGGTTTTGTTCACCTCATTATAATATCAATTAGTATTTCTGAAGGTGCCCATGTGTGAACCCTGTGCATTAGTTATGCTCCACAGTAAAAATGATGTAGGAGGCCTCTGCAAGCATGGAAATTCTTCTAGATGGCAGAACCTCCAATGAATACAGCACTGCTGTGCATACAGTCAGATAGCAATGGGCCATAGAGCCTCCCAGGTTTGGTTATTTCTGTGTCTGCAGGCACAACCGGGATGTGCAACAGACCAAGGTGTTTCCCTTGGATCCCACAGTCCCATGAGCCGATTTCAGGGATCCATTAACAGGATAAAATTGGGTACAAAATCGGTGCAAATAATCACATATGTACGTGTTTGAAAGGGCAGCAGTTGCTTTTGGCTGCACTCACAGAGATTTCAAGTACCTAGAAAACATGAAGCATTACTGTTTAAAGCCAGAAAAATCTGTCTTGACATTTGAATGCATGTTTTAGCAGACTTAACAGGACACACGTAATGCAATCCAAGGCCAGAAATGCAGGAATGCGGCCCGCCTCCATAGCCAGTCCTACAGATCTCCAGAAGGGTACTGAGTGCTGGTGTTTGTTGAGATGCTACTGTGAGTCAGGAATTGTGTCACATGCTTTTCAGATCTCATTAGATACTAACTACAGTTCCACGACCTGGTTCTCCTTTACTCTATTTCATGGCTGAAAAGTGTGAGGGTCAGGAAAATTAAGTACTTGGCAATCAGGCTTCAACACTTATTGAGGCAATTATGTGCCATGATCTCTGCTAGTCACCGTTTCATGAATTAATTCATTTAATCCTCATAGTGACACTAAAGGCAAGTGTTATTTTTACTCTATACATGAGTAAACTGAAATTTAGAAATTTATGTAGCTTACTCAAAATGACACAATGATGAACAGAACAAAGATAAATTCAAACGGTGTATGAGCTGGGCACAGTGGCGCATGCCTGTAATCCCAGTGACTCGGGAGGTAGAGGCAGGAGGATCCCAAGTTCGAGACCAGAGGCAGTCTGCGTAATTTAGCGAGACTCTATCTCAAAAAACAAAACAAAACAAAACAAAACAAAAAAACTAAAAAAATGGGCTGGTGGTGCAGCTCAGTGGCACAGAACTTGCAAAGTATGCAAGCATAAGGCCCTGAGTTCAACCCCAAGTACCGAAAAAAAAAAAAAAAATTCCATGGTCATCATTACCACTGGATATCAAACTTGAATCAAATATTCATGCTACTTCTACTGAAAGAAAATTCCTAAAAATGTAATGATGAAAGATTCACGTTTACTAAAATAATTGTACATCTTAAAAGAGATGAGTGGCAGAAGAGAATGAATTTCCTAGAAGAATTAAAAGAATAAAGCCAAACTCTTAAGATGAGCACAAGAGATTCCTATAGGCTTAGAACTTTTAGAGTTAAAGAGAAAGAATCTGAGTACAACCTAGCCTAACCAGTCTCTGAAGTTGAGTCTCTCTTGTTCTATTTTCTAGGTCAGCATCCAGCCTTTGCTTAAAATTCTCCATGGGTAGAAAACTTGCTATTTCTCACCACAGCCCAACTTAACATTTTAAGCTTTATAGCGGCTCTATCTATGGAACAAACTATTTCTTGAAGTGGAAAACAATTCAACCAGCCTGGCAACCTAAGCCTAAACTCATTCAGAGCATGTTCCTTCCCCTTAAACATCCAGCCACTCTTACTTAGGCTGAAAATATCCTCATTTGTTACAAAATTATTTTTATTGATAGAAGATGTAGGTGCCACATGTCAAATATTTGTACTCTTTGTTGTTGCCTGCCAGCAATAAATCAACCTCTTCTTTGATTTTCTTGTGCCATCTATGACTCTTAAAAGCCTGCCCCCACCTGGCACAGTGGCACACTGCTGGAATCCCACCACTCAAAAGGCTAAGGCAAAAAGATTATAAGTTCAAGTCCAGCCTGAGCTACACAATGAGAGTGTGTTTCAAAAAATAAAGAAAGGAATAAAAATAAAGAAATAAAATCCTAACCTCTTTTGTTTGCTGCCCTTAATATTATGCATAAATAGTACTTCATTTATTCATCAAAAATTTATTAAGTGTCTCAAATATAACAGGGTGTCTGTTAGGAGTAGATAAAATAAAGATCCACTTCCTTCCCTGAAGTACGTATCATTCTAATGGAGGAGACACACCAGGATATTTGTGTCACTGGAGCTGCTGACATCTCAGGAGTTCTGGAGATGCCACCAAAGCCAGGCTGTGGCTTCCCAGAAAGATGAATTCGGGAATGCTAGTTAGTGGCTTTGTATGTCTTACCATGCTGTGCGAGACTTCTGTACTTACCCTACTTTCTATGAGTTTCTTTCAGTCTTTGCTACTTGTCCTTTGTTGCTGTTGTTATTGTTGTTGTTAGGTGCCGTCAAGTCAGTGTCTAACTCATAGCAACCCTATGTACAAGAGATGAAACACTATTGTCAGCACTTCTCTGCTATTCATAGGGTTTTCAATGGCTGTGGGAATGGGCTGTTGTGTCCTCCCTATGCCACCTGGTGTTCCCAGGCGGTCTCCCATCCAAGTTCTAACTAGGCCCGACCCTGCTTAGCTTCTGAGATCTGATGGGATTGGACACCACAGTGGTACAGCTGCAGGCCACATGTCCCTTGGCCCTGTAAAAATCCAAATTTATCTGAGTGCACCATGAACAGACGTGGGCTTTCTCTGCAAAGCTAATCCTTCTCATACTTGGCAGAATCATTGTTGACTGCAGAGTCAGAACTGCATTTGTGATAACAATTTCACCTGTTAGAAGTCTCATGACACATTCCGATATAATTCACATGTTTACTTTGTTAACAAAAATAAATCATAAAAAGCATATTCTCCCTCTCTTCTCAATGACTCGTTTCCTTTTCTGATATCTCTGTGTGATACCAGGGTCACACAGTACCTTGTCATGTAACAAGAAAACAGACTGGACTAAGAGACACGGTTGGCAAGAAATTCAGAAGAAATTAAACACAAATGGCCATTAACGGTGGACTATTTTCCCCAGGGTGAAAATAGCATACAAAGAGTGAGCAAGACCTACTGAATTTTAATCCATGCCTTCCTGCTTTGTTCATTGTCATCGTAAATCTGATAATTTATTGATATCTTAATCATTGTGACATATATTTATGAACTTAAACCTTGAGAATCTGATTTTCTCCTCTATTCCCAGAAGACATTTGTAGCCCAAACTTCCAGACAAGTCACAGTAGAAGCTCCTATATGCTGTCTTTCTCTGTGCCATCTAACATCTCTTTGGAAGGGAAGGGCTAATAGCCTTTATTAAGTGTAGCCATCCTTAATAAAAAAAGAACTTCACTAGGAGTCTTACCAACACCTTTTGTATGTCATGACAATTTAAGTTTCAGCTAAAATGTAGCTTTTTGTTTACATAATAATAGTGTACAGCAATCTGGTTCCATCTACTTATTTTCTTCCAAATCCCTGAAAGGGCTTTCACGAATATTATCTCATCTCCTAGATATGAAGTGTAGGTATCATGACCACTGTTTTTCTCTCTGGAAAGATTCCTATAGCATTCCTTTTCTCATTGGTTCCAAACTAGACACTGTATTATCTCCTATAACCAGAAATGGTGTAATATTTTGCTTTTATCTCTCTTTTCCTTCCCAATACACTGTTGCCCAATATCTTCTGCCTTTTATATTATGCCGAGAGTGTATCACCTTTACCATCTTGTTATAGCCTTCCACAGAGCAAACTTCATAGAGTATCCGCTTCCAGCTCCCTGCATCCTGCATTTTATCCATGACCTATTTCAATCTACTTTTTATTATCTAGTCAAAGTTGCTGAGGGACATAAAACAATTTTCTTATGACAGATTGACTATATTAAAATTGCTGATCATATTCTTCTATATATTTTGTTAAATTTAAAAACAAAATTTAAGTTTGTTTTTCTATACTCTGCAGGGATAAGAAATCAACTCTTCCTTTTCCTTGGTCCCTCATGGCAGCCCATCTTCACTCTTACATGTACTGATCACCCACATGGTACTGGGAAAAGAGGAATTTTCTGTCCACCTTCCTGCTTTGATGGAATATAGCCAAGGTGTGTAGGCCTCACTTCCCACTAACTTTCTGGAGCATGCTGTTATCTAAGCCAGAAAAGGCAAGAACTCTTCCCTCTACAAAGAGAAACTTTTAAAACTTCATTAGAAGGTATGCTCTTTGAGAACAGGCAAAGCAGGGGAAGAATATGGCCAAAAGTAAATTCCCAAAAGGAAGGCACAGAGCCAGCAGCCTGGAGTGGCTAATGTGAGATCAGCCAGGAGGGCTGCATAGTACTGTCTTCAAAGCCCAAACTTAAACTGTCACCAAGAAGCAGGGAAATGACATTCACATTTAGATGGAAATTGCAGTCAGTGACACTGTCCATTTAAGTAAGATGGGTTTATTTTGGTTGGGGGAAATATAAATGGAAACCCTGTATTTTCTTTTAGAAAGACTCTTCCCCCAGAAAGTAAACATAAGCTTGTCCGGGATATGTCATGAAGATACAAAGGCCATCCCCTGCCTAGGGGTCATCCTGTTTAAGAGAAAAGTAAAGCAATAAGGTGATCTTTAGTTCTCCTAAGAAGCCCTTATGGGAGAAGGATGTGGCAATCCACTCCTAAGGCAATCTCGAAAAACAGCCATTGAAAACCCTATAAGGGTTGCTAAGAGTCAGACACGACTTGATGGCACCTAACAACAACAAGAAGCCATTGCTTTGGAGGCAATGACGAGTGTACAGAACAGTAAAAAAATTATGGGCCCTACAGACAGTTCTCTCTGATCCCTACACGCCAGGTAAGCACTACTATGTGCCCGAGGGGCTAGGGATGTGGTTCTCAAACCTAAGAGACTACAAAAGAATTTGAAATTCATTTGACTTCATTTTCTTTCTCCTGATATGAAACAAAACAAAACAAAATAACAATTACAATAACAACAACAAAACAATTACAATAACAACAACAATTACAATAACAACAACAAAAACATTTGCTCTCGGAACTTCTTTTTCATAGAAGTTCTGAGAGCAAATAGTTCTGTAATTCCCATAACATTGTTAAAGTATTCACAATCATTATCCTAAGAAAGCGTCAAAGACCAACTGTAACCATTGCTTCTTCAATTTAATACATTGACTAAAACCGTCCTCAGCAGAAACCTCAACAATGATCAACCATCAAATCCTTTACAACTGCATTTGCCTCTTTCATACTCTGTGCAGTTCTCCTGCTGGCCCCAACCACACTGGACAAAGGGTATCCTCTGCCTCTCTCGCTCCCTGGATTGAGCACTCCTTGGTGGTGGGTAATGTGCCTTTCTAGTATCTATTGCAGTATCTAGAACAAAGTAGGTATTCAATAAGGGCAAAATTATTGTTGTGGTGGTTATGCCCATTATATTGAAACTAAATACATGCAAGGATTTTAGATATTAAGAGGAATTTACTTCCTACATCCTTTCTGGAATTCACCAATATTCTTTACCAATAGGAAATAAGTAAATGTTTTGTGGTTATAATAATAATACAACTTTCCAAGTTGTCCTACTATAATCTACCTATAGTATAGTCTTTGTGACTGACCAAGCTATAGCCAGGCTGGGTGTTGGCTCAGTCAGAACAGCTTTCTCCCCTCTGCCCGAGGACCTGGGTTTGATCCCCAGCACCACAAACATGGGAGAATAGGCCCAGCAGTGGGCCCCTTGAAACAAATGGCCCCTGAAGCCCCTAGGCTTAGCAGGGCAAGTAGAAATGTCTATGTTTTATTGACTATGCAAAGGCATTTGACTGTGTGGATCATAACAAATTATGGATAACATTTTGAAAAATAGGAATACCAGAGCACCTAATTGTACTCATGAGGAATCTGTACATGGACCAGGAGGCAGTTGTTTGAATAGAACAAGGAAACACTGCCTGGTTTAAAGTTGAGAAAGGTGTGTATCAGGGCTGTTTCCTTTCACCATATCACTTTTATTTATATGCTGAGCAAATAATCCGAGGACCTGGACTTTATGAGGAAGAACTTGGCATCAGGATTGGAGGAAGACTCACTAACAACCTGTGTTATGCAGATGACAAAATTCTGCTTGCTGAAAGTGAAGAGGATTTGAAACACTTACTGATGAAGATCAAAGAACACAGCCTTCAGTATAGATTGCAACTAAACATCAACAAAACAAAAATCCTTACAACTGGGTCATATACAACTTCACAATAAAGGGAGAAAAGATTGAGGTGGTCCATGATTTTGCTTTATTTTGTTCTACAATAAACACCCATGGAAGCAGCAATCAAGAAATCAAAAGACACATTGCTTTGGGAAATACTGTGGCAAAAGATCTCTTCCAAGTATTGAAAAATAAAGATGTCCCATTGAAGATAAAGGTGTGCCTGACTCATGACATTGTATTTTCAGTCACATCATATGGTTGTGAAAGCGGGACATTGAACAAGGGAGACAGGAAAAGAACTGATGCTTTTGAATTATGTTGCTGGAGACAAATATTGAATATAGCATGGACTGCCAAAAGAACCAACAGATCTGTCCTAGAAGAAGTGCAACCAGAGTGCTCCTTGGAAGCAAGGATGGCTAGAATGCATCTTATGTATTTTGGACATATAGTCAGGAGGGGCCAATCCCTGGAGAAGGACATCATGTTTGGGAGAGTAGCAGGTCAATGAAAAAAGGAAAACCCTCCACTAGATGGATTGAGACTGTGTCTGCAACAATGCGTTTAAACATAAATAAGATTGTGTGCCTGGCACAGAATCAGGCAGTGTTTTGTTCTGCTGTACAGAGGGTCGCTATGAGTCGGACCTGACACAACAGCATCTAACAACAACACAATTATAGCCCACCACTGGGGTAATTTTGGAGAGAAATAAGTGCTACTTGACATTCACCACACTATTTGTGTGCCTCTTTCCCTACCATAAGCATCAGGGGATGGGATTTTGTTGGAATGAAAATAATCAAGGCAATCTTTATTTAACAATAAAAACAACTCAGATATTACTAACAGCAGAAGTTAAAGAAGGGATAGTGTTAAGTCTGTTTCTTTAAGGCAATTTCTCATTGCTTTCAAGATCTTAGAAATTTTCCATTCAGTGTCAGCTGATCAAACCACCTCTATCCCCTCTCCACTTTGGCACCCAAAATGGTTTGGGGAATCTCTTTTTTGGGGGGAGGGGTACTGAAGGTTGAACCTAGAGCCTCGCACTTGCATGCTTCACAGTGCTGGACCACTGAGCTGCAACCCCAGCCCTTTTTTTTTTTTTTTTTTTTTTTTTTACTTTTTGAGACAGGCTCTTGCTAAATTAAGCAGAATGCCTCTGGTCTTGTACTTGGGACCCTCTGGCCTCTGCCTCCCAAGTCACTGGGATTATAGGTGTGCACCACCATGCCCGGCCAGTTTGGGGAATGTCTCTCTTCAGGCTTGCCACAGCAAATATACTCCAAATTACTGTAGACCTCTCCCGGCTATATCTTCACCATCAAGATGGTTAATTCATTCACTCAACTAATATATTTTGATTCTTTATCATATATCAGACATTTTTCTGGACACTAAACAATGAATTGAAATGACAGATTATTTGAGATGCAGTTTACCTTTAGTAGAGACAGATAATAAATATATCTGCAATAAATATACATTATACGGGGTGGCAATAAGTATTATGGTAGAATCTAAGCAGGGCATTTTCAGTTTACACAGAATGAATTGGAAAAAGGGAACAAAATTGAACAGTACGATTGCCAAAGATCTTTGATGAAATTTGTAACAATTGTAAACCCTGATATAGCGATTTAACAAAAATATTTTTCCAATATAATTCCATAGCTTGACATCTAGTCCTTTGTATATTCTGAGGGATGTTCAAAACATCTGCTTTTCCCTGCAGAAAGACAGATCTGTGATACTGAGATAAATGTATCTGATAGTTTTTCACTGATAAAAGTTGAAGATTATTTGTGCCCTCCAGCTCAGTTTTAAATTAATCACTCTGCAGCCTGAAGTTAAGATACCTTTCACTGTAACTCTTCTAGTTGAAACTACATAAACTTATGTGTGCATAGAATTACTAATTCCTTTCAAAAAGGAGTTACTTTTTAAAAATTGAGATTAATTAGATGGTTAAAATAAGGAAGTCAATAAATTTTAAATTTATTATCCTCACAGGTTGTTGTTGTTGTTGTTAGGTGCCGTTGAGTCGGTATCCGACTCATAGCGACCCTCATAGGGTTTTCAATGGCTCAGTGCTTCGGGATTGCCTTGGGAGTGGATTGTCAGGCCCTTCTCCCATTTTTGCGGTGCTGGGAATTGAACTCAGGACCTCAGAGACTGCAGTGCAGCGCTCTACCAACTGAGCTAACTCCCAGCCCCATCCTCACATAGAAACTATAAATTTTATCATTCACTATTTAGGAAAAAACACCTCTTTGACTTTGATGTTTGAAAGATACTCTACTTACATATTTTCACTTAAAATAAAAATACTGCCCTGTTAATGTTGCATACGAAATAGAGAGAAGAACTCTTTGCTGTGGTCCCATTCTAGAAACAGTGAATGAAGGCAGATGTTAACTTGGAAATGGAAATTTTACTCAAAGATATGTGAATATATGAGTGTGGATACTTTGGAAAAAATCATATTGGGTATATTCAGGTGTAGATATTGGATATCATTTGGTTCAAAAGGTATGTTAAGTACTGAGGCTGGGATGTAATTGAATGGTAGAGCACTTGCTTAGCATGTACAGGCCTTTGGTTTGATCCTCGGCACTGAAAAAAATAAAAATATGTCAAATTTAGACCAATTTTATACTAGCCTTTAAAGGATGTTATGTTCCAAGTTTTACTAAACTTTATTAGTTTCAGCAAAGCCTCAGCAAGATGAATAATGATTACCACCCCTCTCTTCCAAAGTCTTGAATCCAGGTCTTATGAAGATAGGAGACAGGAATAATAAGCATCTTTTCTGATGTGAAAATCTTAGGTGAAAAAAAAAAATCAGTTGGAAGTCAGGCTGGTCTTTTGATCTAGCTTAGAGCCTCTAGAGACTCGAGGGAAGTTCCCAAGGGGACGTGTTCATTTGGATAGTTATTGGAGGCCAATTTGTTCTTGATGACTCCCTCCTTAGATTAAGAAATCCAACTACAGTCAGACCTTGGTCCAAAAGAGATTATTAATACTATATGCACGACCATTGGTAATCCCTTAATCAATCGGGCAACAATTTTTCATATTCAGAACCTGAGGTTCGAGAATTGGTGTGGGGGTTGGAGAAAAATCAGTTCCATTTCTATGTTTTCATCCTTTATATACAGCCTTCTGCCTCAGTAGTTACTAGTTCAATCAGGCAATGTTAAAATACTTTCCACTTCAAAATCTTGAAAACAATAATCATTTGACTGGCACTTCTGGTAGAGTGAAGAGCCACATAACAGTAACCATGGGAACGAACACCATAGAAACCAGTTAGAGAGCCACTGTACACCACTGGATGTATGGCTATCAGGAAATGATTTACATTTGCATCACTGTCTTACAAGGCCTTTTGGTATAAAATTAGCATCAGTGTTTATGGACAATACACACTATGCAGTTAGTAAGTAATCAAAATAAAAAGTTCACAATAAATCAATATTTTTATATAATAGGAGTAAGAACAGTCTATGTGTTTAACATATGCACAGAAACTTTATTATCAAGAACATTTGTTTAGTCTTTTCTGTTAGCTTTTATTGCTACATTGATTGTGAAACTATAATAAAACCTTATTGAGACTTCATTACCAAACAAAATGTACTGACAAATCAATCATCTAACACATAGATGTGATGGGTATTGACAATTATATGTTAAAGACCACAGTAAATATATCTGATCAATAAATAGACAACTACTTACTGAATACTGTGTTAGGCACAATGGCATTATAAAAGATGTAAATATATTCAACATGTCTGCAGCCACAGCACCCTGGCACCTGATCCCACCTGCTCTTGGAAGCTAAGCAGGAGTGGCCTGGTTAATCCTTGGATGGGAGACTGCCTGGGAATACCAGGTGCTTCAGGCTAAGGAGAAGGACCTGCCAACCCACTCTCAAAAAACAATCTGCCATTGAAAACCCTATGAGTAGCAACGAAACACTGACAATAGTGCCGGGCATGGCAGAGTGTTGGGGATGTTTTGTCTGTTGTACAAAGGGTTGCTATGAGCCAGCTCAACAGGACGGCACCTAACAACAACAACAATATATTCAATACACTTGTAATATTGAAATCATATCATAGAAATAGATCTACTATCTCAATGAATATGTTGTAAGTTGACATGACGATACAGATAATAAACAATACATGAGTCTTGATATTTGAATAATCAAAACATGCTTAACAAGGAAAAAATGCACTTGAGGTAGGGTTTAATGAATCATGAGGATCTGGAGACATGCAAAGGAGAAAGAAAGGTGTTTGAAGACACGAGGCAAAGCCCACAGGCAGTTAACAGGTAGGAAAAAGATTGCTGAGTTTTTACAAAAGGTGAATGAGGCCAGGCAAGGTGGCCCACGCCTGTAATCCCTTGGCCTGGGGAGGCTGAGGCAGGAGGATCACGGGTTCTAGGCCAGAAACAGACAACATAACTAAGCAAAATCCTGACTCAAAATAATAAATGAAAAATGGGCTGGCAGTGCAGTACAGTGATAGAGCACTTGTAAAATAGTCATGAGGCCCTGGGTTCAATCCCTAAGTACCGCCAAAAATAAAATAAATAAGTAACTAAATAAAAAAGATTAGTGAGAAAAACTTAGGCTGTGTATTGAAGGGTCCTAAGTGAATTAAAAAGATTTGTTGTTGATAAGTGCCCATAGAGATCAAAGAGCAAACCCAAGGTAAATACAAATAGATTTATCCTTCTTATGAGACAGAAATGAAATTAAAATGATAGTGAATATCCCTTTTGCAAACATTATGTTACCAAAGTATTAGAAAACTGGGTAATAGCAAACAACGTTGAGATGTTAGGAAGGAACCAGGCATGCTGAGGCCTGACAGAGGGAAATATCCACTAGAGCAGCCATTTTAGGAAGGAGGAAATAATGTCAGTTAAACTTTAGTGCCAAAAAATTCATTCCTGGTTTCATAATTCAGAGAAACTAGTACACAAATACAGTGTAAACATTTTGTTATTGTTCTGATTGCATTCTAATAGCAGGGAGATGAAAGTAGTTTGAGTATCTAAACAGGTACTTATAGTAGTGAAAGAGGTAGGTTGTTGTTGTTGTTAGGTGCCGTGGAGTCGGTATCCAACTCATAGCGACCCTCATAGGGTATTCAATAGCTGACTGTTTCGGGATTGCCTTGGGAGTGGATTGCCAGAAAGAGGTAGGAGGTGATGGAAAAACCTCTGAGCTATGAACTGTAGAGCTCTGAAATATGAGGCAGCCATTCTGATAAATCTGACCTACGTAAACATAGGGAAGAAAAACCATCAGATTTCAAGCATAATCCAATTTATATAAATTTAACCTACTTCTATTGAAACAATACTATTTTTATTTTTAAGATGTTTTTAATTTTTTTGTTCTTAATCTCACTATGAATTTACAAATTACAATTGTATATATTTTTGAGGTATAAGGTTGGTCTGGGTCTGGGACTATAGCTCAGTGGTAGAGCATTTGCTTAGCATGTGTGAGGCCTTTGGTTGAAGCCTCAGCACTGCACAAAAAGAGAAGACATTAGCATAAAATGTGGAATGGCTAAACCAAGTTAATTAACACATTTATCACCTCAAATCCATACCATTTTTGTGGTGAGAACATATGAAACTTATTCTCTTAGCAATTTGAAATATACAAAACACGATTATTATTAACTACAGTTACCATGCCTGCAGCATGGTACCATGCCTGAAGCCCTGTGGCGTCAGATCTAGAAAGCTAAGCAGGGTTGGGCTTGGTTAGTAGTTGGATGGGAGACCTCCTGGTAACACCAGGTGCTGTAGGCTTAGGAGAAAGACCCAGCAACCCACTCCCAAAAAACAATACACCATTGAAAACCCTATGAATAGCAGAGAAGCACTGACAATAGTGTTTCGCCTGTTGTAAGTAGGGTTGCTATAAGTCAGATACAGACTCCACAGCACCTAACAACAACAACATAGTTATCATGCTATGCCATATATCTCACAAAATGTATTTCATTTTTCTAACTGAAACTTTGTACCCTTTAACCAACACATCTCCATTCCCACCTCTTCCCCTAGCCTATGGTTATCACAATTCTACTCTCTGCTTCAATGAATTCAACTTTTTAAAATTCCACATATATATAAGTGAGCTTCTGTGGTATGTCTTTCTTTGCTTGACTTGTTACACTTGGCATTATGTCCTGTAGGTTCATCATGTCATCCCAAAAGACAGAATTTCCTTCTTTGTAAGGATGAACAATATTCTATTGTGATATATTTCACATTTTCTTTATCCTTTCATGAGTTGTTGGGCACTTAGGTGGACTCCATATTATGCCTATCATGAATAATGCTACGGTGACTTTGAGAGTATAGATATCTCTCTGATATGAATCCTTTGGATATATTTTCAGGAATGGGATTGTTGGATCTTAGAGTGGCATTGTACTCTTGGTTTTTGAATAACTTACATACTATTTTCCTTAATGGTTGTAATAATTTACATTTCCAACAATAATCCTGTAAAAAGTTTCTCTTTTCTCTACCCTGTTCCTGGCACTTGTTATCTTGCTACAAATTATATGTAATTTTTAAAGATTCAGACATATCCTAAGATATGCAGCAAACACAGGAGGACTTCCTTACAGTAGAAAGAGAGTAAAATGGAATAAGCTTGTGAGATGAAAGAAAAATAAAACTTAGAGAAGGATTTGCACAGCTAAAAGATGAAAAGAACCACAAACTGAGGAGTACTTAACCTTCAACCATGGGGCCTTCAGAAAGGGAAGCCACACAGCTGGCCTCTAGGTTTCCTCTTTCTTTTTCTTTTTTTTTTTTTTTTTTTTTTTTGTGGTACTGGGGGTTGAACCCAGGGCCTCGCACTTGCATACTCTGCAAGTGCTGGACCACTGAGCTATACCCCAAGCCCAATTTTTTTACTTTTTTGAGACAGGGTCTCGCTAAATTACGCAGACTGCCTCTGGTCTCAAACTTGCAATCCTCCTGCCTCCGCCTCCGGAGCCACTGGGATTACAGGTGTGCACCACCGCGCACGGCTGCCTCCATGTTTTCTTAACATAAATTATTATTCTAAGCAAAAGTAATTAAATTTGGTTTGATATTATCTTACATGTTTTAATAAGCCCTTTGAAAAGTGACTTAAATCAGCAAGATTATAAACCTAGGTGGAAGCCTAGAGCTTTCTTTTCCTAAATATGGGCTCCAGAAAAGGAAGACAAAACCAACCAACCACTGGGCTGGATATGGTGCACACGGTGCTGAGGAGGTCGTGGCTCAGGGTTGGAAGAGGCTGAGAGGAACAGGCCAAGGCTGAGGGGAGGAGAAATTGGCCAAGTCCTCCCAGGACATGGAGGCAAAAGCAGGTTCGTCAATGGGGAGAAGAGCCAGAGCAGGTCGTCGGTGGGCTCTAGCCATTTCTGACCACACTGAAAGTTGTCAGGGAGGGTTTCTGGCTGCCAAGGAAATATTCATTTTTTAACCCCTGAGTTTCAAATGGCTGTCATGCTTGATTCAGGACACAGTGAAGGTTTTTACCTGGGTCCTGCCACCTGCAGGAGGCTGATGGAGCGAGGGAAAAACACCTATCCATGTCACCTATAGCCAGAAAGTGGAGACTACTTGAACAGTCCTGGGAGGAGTAAAAGGGATGTGGGTAAAAGGGGAACGTTTTTTCTTTATGCCCTCACTTGGTGGCCATTTTCTTTAAATTATTTTCTTGTCCCAGGTCTTTGGCTGAATCTTGTGAGAAGATGAATGCAAAGACCAGACTGTTGGGAACTGCGCCACAAGACAATTGCCCAGAGCATGCAGAGGACTTGTGGTCAGGCCTCCCTTAGGGACCCTGAGGGAAGCCACAGCTCCCAGCAACCTGTGGTCAAGAATTGGGGATGGATTTTACACTGAGCAAGCATTTGGTTGCATTGGTATCTCTTGGAAACGGGGAGGGGGGGTGTGGACGGACAGAACGGTGAGAAAAGGCACACCGAGTGCCCCCTGATGTTCATCCCAGTCACTGGAACTGTTTCCCAGGATTATTGGATTATTTTCTTTTAAATCAAGAACAGGGATGGTGATGTCCCCCTCAGCTTTCACCCATCTGCCTCACAATGTGTTTCTTACCTCAGAAATGACAGGAAAACCGACTTCAAGATTGTCCTCCAGCTCCTGCCCTGCTCAAACCTATTCCTAGAGTATCTTGAGAGCCCTGTGTCTTTCCTTTAAACATCACACTTAGTTCTTGGCCTAAAATTCCATCCTCTACCCCTACTCCAAAATGGTACCCTCCATTCTTAACTTTCTGATTCTATTATGTTGAATAATTGTCTGTGCTGCCTTTTTTCCTTTCTTTTCTTTCTTTTTCTTTCTTTCTTTCTTTTTTTTTTTTTTCAGTAAGTACTGGGTAGTTGAACCCAAGGCCTAGTACATGGTTTTTGCAACACTCAACAACTGAGCTGTACCCCCTCCCAGTTTTTACTTTGTATTTTGAGACACTCTTGCTAAGTTAGGCAGGCTGCCTCTGGCCTCAAACCTGCACTCCTCCAGCCTCTGCCACCTGGTTACAGGTGTGTGCCACCTGGCTGTCCTTCTGTGTCAATAGTAGTTTACCCTTCACCTCCCCCCATTAAGCTCCAAGCATTTGGGGAGTTGGGAAAACACTCAGCTGATGCTTTGATGAGGGGCATTTGTGGAAAATGAACATAAAGAAGAATCTCGCATGTAAGGTACTATTTTGTGTGGGAAAGAGACATATTTAGAGAAATGTTGGTGGTGAAAAGTGTCAAATTAGATTTATTTCTAGCCTGGAAAATAACTGAAAATACTAGTTTGTAAAAATTATTTGAAAACCAAACTAACGATAAACTGCACAGCTTTCATTTAAGTGACTTTATTCATGCACATGAATACATTGTATAATACTTCCCTTCTTTTCTTTCAGTTGATCTAGTCTATGAATTGTTTTCATCTCTTGAATGATCAGAATTCCCAACCCTGCTTGAGCAGACCCTAGCCACATCACTATGCCAGGGGGCTGTCAAGACCTAATGAATTCAAACTGTAACAAAAAAAATATGATTATTGACTTTCATGTGAGTTGCTTACAATTTTATATCTAATTACTATGCAGTACAATAATGTTTATGTAGACCATTCAATGTTTTCATTAACATTCTATATCTTTTATTTGATTATTGTTGTTGTTGTTAGGTGCTATCGAGTGGGTATCCGGCTCATAGCGACCTTCTGTACAACAGGGGAAACACTATTGTCAGTGCTTCTCTGCTGTTCATAGGGTTTTCAATGGCAGATTGATTTTTGGGAGGGGGTTGCCAGGTCCTTCTCCCAAGCCTACAGCTTCTGGTGTTCCCAGGCGGTCTCCCATCTAGGTATTAACCAGTCCCGACCCTGCTTAGCTTCCGAGATCTGACGAGATCGGATGCCACAGGGCTACCGCTGCAGGCTTTTATTTGATTAGTATAGCAAATTCTACTTCTGTGGGCTCTGTGTTCATAGTTTATTAAATATGCAACCTGGTTTTTGCCCAAATAGTGGATCACCCTTACTATAGACATAAATTGAAAAATATGGAGTGTGGGTGTTTCCAAATCCTTTTTTTTTTTTTTTTTTTTTTTTTGGCCTTATTTTGGAGCAATGAGGAGTAATCGCTAGAAGAAGTTGCCAGAAATTTCATATGAATATGATGCAATAAAACTGATTCTTAAAAAGTATTTATGGAAAATGAATACTTTGGGCACTTTGATAAATGCATTGAGTCCTTTGACATTTCAGCTCCACAGCTTACTGACATGGAGCTTGTGTGTGAAGCCTTCACTTTGGGTTATATAGTTCAGCTATTTTGAGGGTACATTAATTGTCTGCATGCAATTATAATGGTGACAACTAATAGAAGCTTGTCATTCAAAGCAGTGTTATTTCTGTTATTAAAATCACACCAAAAGTTACCAAATATAAACCATTTTAAGAAGACAAGTGGAGCCAGGCACAGTGGGGTTTGCCTGTAATCCCAGAGGCTCAGGAGGCAGAGGCAACAGGATAGCAATTTTGAGACCAGCGGCAGTCTGTGTAACTTAGTGAGACCCTGTCTCAAAAAGTAAAAAAATGGGCTGGGTTTGTAGCTCAGTGGTTCAGTACTTGCAAAGCATGCAAGTATGAGGCCCTGGGTTCAACCCCCAGTACCACAAAAAAAAAAAAAAAAAAAAAAAAAAAAAAAAAAAAAAAAAAAAAAAAAAAAAAAAAACAACTGAAAATTGAGATTAAATCACTTGTTTTGTTATATTGCCAATTTAATGGAGATTATACTAGAATCCTCAGATTTTAAAATCTAGTTTTTGTTTAGTCTTTGGATTTCATAATTGACACTGACATGGATCTGACTTTATTTACTCTAAAATCCCTTTATTTCTCACTTATACTGTCATTCTCTTTTGTTAGGTTGCTGATGTCCTTAATTTCTCCATAATACCAGGGGTGGCAAAAGGTACACACATTGAAGAGATATTACCTTTACCTATGTGTTATTTTTCAAAATTGAATTGAATTATGGTAGCAATGTGTATTATGATGTTTGCTCAAAAGACAGTGTTAAATGAATGCTAGCACCACCAGGCAACAGGCAGGACAGTCAAAGAAAATGGCAGAATCACAGCTGTCATTGGAGTGCTGAAGGACCATTCTGCAGTGGTATGTGAGATCTGAGAGCACTGTGGGAGCACAAGGACAGTGGAGGCCTGAGGAGGCAGCAGAACCCCCAGCACCCCTGCCTGCATGCACTCGGGGTAAGTCAGAAGCCCATGGTATTGTGTGACATGCAGAAGGAAAGATCTGGGGCACCTCCCACAAGTCCTGTTTCTGTGACAGTAGCCACTAGCTGGAAAAGTGTTATGAAATAATTTATTAAGCAAATAAATGGAGTATTTGAGATTAAATTTGGTAGTATTCAAGGTAGGAGTTGGATGTGAGGTATATTGGTAAATATTTCTCATCCAGTCTTCTGGATCATAGCCCATCACAGCCAACCACTAAAGGGTCTATACTGTAGGTAATATGAGCGCTCAGTAGTGCTGATCAAGGAAGTATAAGGTTATGGCACAACCACTGTGGAGGTTCACAAGATACAAAGTCAATACCCAGAGCAATTACTCAGTTTAGCTGTTGCTTCAATTTAATCAAGAGTTTGTTTGTGGCGTCCACCTGATGGTGACCTGGGATTCTACTAAATAGGGATTTGGGTCAGGAATAATCTTTTCTGCCCCTGACACATGGTTTTCTTTTCTGAAAAAAGTTCAGAAAAACTTGACCGTTCCTAAGAAAAATGTTACACCTCAGGGGTTGTAGTAAAAGGTGTTTGCAAAGTATATTATGTGAAAGATAAACCCTAAGAAGAGCAAAAGTAATAACTAATTTACTATTCCAGGATGGAAGTGTTATAGTGGCATTAATGTAAGCAAAATTTAAGAATGAATAGTTTTAGGCAATGCATTTGTCATTCAGATACAGATGACAAAATTCCCAAAAAGTCTATCAGATCTGAATGTTTCCATATAATTATTACCCTGGGTTTGGGGAGTTAGCTTAGTGGTAGAGCACTTGCTTACCATGCAGGAGGCTGTAAGTTTGATTCCCAGTACTTCCTAATAATAATAATAACCCTGAAAGTCAGAGATATTTTACTGGTTAGTATATGAAAATATTTTTAAATAATTCCCAAATGCTTTACTATTTTATAGGCTGAGGCCTCTAAACAGAAATGCATTAACATTTACTTTAAAAGTGCCTTATTAAAATGTTCCTGAATGTATAGCCTTAGCCGTTTACCTATTTTTAAAAAATCTTAGTATTTACAGTATATCTATTACCTAAATTTAAAGTATCTATATAGTATAATATCACTGAATAATAACTTGTGCTTCTTTAATATGGCTTTGGTTATTTGTTTCTTCAAACTATAGCAATTATGGCACAAAACATTTTCTGTGCAACTCAAGGAGCTTTGTATTATTTGAGTCAACTCTAAATTCTTTATAAATGCTAAGTGAAGTGTCAATCTCAAAGGTCGGTCCACTTATAACATCCTGGGTTGGATGCAGGTCATATTATACCTATTGGGTACAATATGGCATCTGCTATATGGACTATGGGATGCAAGGACAATGAAACAAAAGCACAGGAGCCCCCTCAATGCACTTTTACGGCATTGGTCATGCCTTAGGTAGCTCCATACAACAGGTTTTTCTAGAGACAACAGAGTGGTGGCATTAGGGTGTGACATGTTGGCTAAATTGTAGGTTGCCACGCTTAAAATTCATTTGTGACCTTAGTGGTGGGTGCATAAATTTGAATAATAGTCATATTAACTGGCCTTCATTGTAGGCATATGGATATTATTCTATCACTGCCATTACAAAGTTAAGGAACTAAAAAGAAGATTTCAAAGGGTAGCTGAAGAAGGCCTAACATACGGATTACATAAAATCACCTTTACCCAAATGTCCCTTTGGTGTGTATTTAACTGGGTCTTGAATGCTATCAGTTTCACAAGTCAAACCCAAATCTGTGAAAAAGAGCCTTTCTCCATCCCAAGAGAAAGGACCACAGTATTCTTTATTTGTAAACCTCTCTAGAAATGTTTCTGTGAGTGGGTAGGAGGAGCACATCCTCATATATAATTGGAGCTATTCTTTACCACATCTGCCCAGAGCTCTTTCCTGTCACTGATAATGTTTTTCCCTGACCTTGTAACATGTGCCCTCACACTGTTCCCTCAGAAGTCAATTTGGAGGGAAGCAAAACAATAGTTTCTCCTAAGGAATTTGGTCTGGTAGAAGAGATGGGTGGGAAGACAGACCATTTCCCTCCTAATTGATAAGTATTGTGATTGGAATAAGTATAGAGAATTCTGGGAGCAGAGAAAGGTCATCCAATATGTTTAAGAAGAGCTACTCAGAGGAAGCAGTGTGTCAGCTGAGACCTACAGAGTGATTAGTTGGAGGTTAGAAGTTGCAGGCAGGGGACAAAGCATGTGCAATGGCTCACAACAGTATGTTAGACCAGAGAAATATCAGTTGTTTGCTAAGGCTCAGAGAGTACCAGGTCAGAAGTGGTAAAAAGTATAGGGGAGCACCAGAAGATAGACATAGCCAGATCAAGAGGGCATTGGAAACAGGGACAAGAGCCTGTACTCTACCCTGAAAACATTAGAGAGCTCTTAAGGGTCTTAAATTGGAAGTGATAGGATCACTTTTCTACTTTAGAACTCTAACTCTGGCTATAGATAATGAAAAAGGATCAGACAGTTGAAGACCAAAGACAGGGAGACCAATTTGGATGCTACTGAAAATTCTTAATAACACCAATGACAGATGACAGTGTTCTGAATCCGAAGACAGGAAACAAACCTTGAAAGAGAAGTCATAGTTTCACACATTGTGAAAGATCTGTGGGTTGATTTGGATTGAGGAATAACGCAGGGGGAAGATTCTTATTTAGGTTTCTGAGTGAATAAAAGCTTCTTGGTGCTGCAGGAGAATCCACACGGGCCTGAAGGAGGTGGACCCACGGTCAGGGATGCCAGGACGAGGTGGGTGCACTGAAAACCTGCTGCACTGCATGAGCCCAAAGAAGATGCCAGCAAAGCTTTCATGGTGCTGAGTGGAGAGGCTTCTGACTTCCACAGTTCTAAGGACAGGTCTAGGCATAATAGTATCCCCTAAGATACAAGCCAGGCAGATCACTATGAGCTCTTTGTATAGCCATCCAAGCCTACATCTGTAGCATCAATTTTGTCTTTATAATCTGCTTAAGAAGCCAAGTCCACTTCCTCTAGCATATTTCCTTCCCAGAAGCTCTGGAGCAACTGTGGCTGGTGTTCTTTTCCAGAAAATGGGAATTACTATGACTACAGTAGTCACCACTCTTAGACTTCTGTCCCTCCCTCTTCCTTAAGATGTCATTTGTGATAGTCTGTTTGTGTCTCCCTTAAAATTTATGTTGTGGTTGGTATCAAGGGCAAAGACTTTGGGGAGGTCACTAGATCATGAGGGGATGGCTCTCATAAATGAGATTAGTGCTTTTACAACACAGGACCAAGGGAGCTTGTCTGCCTCTTATGCCATATGGGAGGTGACATGGCTTGGATATGGTTTAAATGTGTATCCCAAGGGTTCATGTGCTGAAATTCAATGCCCATTGTGAGTTATTAAGACAGAAGAAACTTAATCCAAGTATGGTGTTTAGACATGGGGTCTTTGGAAGATAATTAGGATTAGATAAGATCATCAATGCCTGCAGGCCTAGCCTGTGGCATCTGATCCCCTCAGATCTTGGAAGCTAAGCAGGGTAGGGCCTGGTTAATACTTGGATGGGAGACTGCCTGGGAACACCAGGTGCTGTAGGCTTGGTAGAAGGACCTGGCAACCCGCTCCCAAAATCCATCCTCCATTGAAAACCCTATGAACAGCAGAGAAGCACTGACAATAGCGTTTTGCCTCTTGTACGCAGGGTTGCTATGAGTCCGATACCCACTCCATGGCACCTAACAACAACAACAACAACAAAGTCATCAGGGTAAAGACACCAGGATTAAATACTGGTGGCTTTATAAGAAGGGAGGGAGAAAGAGAGAGAGAGAAGAGAGACACATATTCACACACATGCTCCCTGTCTGTTGCCATGTGTTTTGGTCAGCTTTGCATCACTATAACAAATACTTAGGATGATCACTATATTAAGAGAAAAACTGGGGAGAGAGGCTAACCATTTCAGAGGTTTCCATCCATGATAAGTCAGTCCCATTGCTTTGGACCTATGGCAGCAAAGCATAGCAGAAGTACACAGCAGATCAAAAGTGCTCATTGCATGGTCAGGATGCAAAAAGAGAGAAGAAGCTGGGCTCGCCTATAATCCCAGTGATGTGAGAGGCTGAGGCAGGTGGATCATGAATTTGAGGCCAGAGGCAGCCTGTGCAACTTAGTGAAACTGTCTCAGAATAAAACATAAAAAAGGGTCTGGGGGTGCAGTCCAGTGGTGGAGTGGTCCCTCAGTACTGAGGAGAGAGAGAGAGGGAGAGAAAGAGAGAAAGAAACTAAGATCCCCCAAATACCTTCTAGGCCATAGCCCCAAAGACCTACAGATCTACAGACATCCTAGTAGGTCCTATTTCTTAAATTTTCCACCACCTCTTAAGAGCAGCAAGTTAGGGTCCAAGCTGCATTTAACACATGGGCTATTGGGGTACATTCCAGGTACAAATTGTTATCACATGTAGCACCTTGAAATGTCCTGCTCTCTATGACAGTGAAAAGACCATCACCAGTTGTATCCTTTTGACCTTGGGCCAAAACTGTGAGTAACAAAAACCTCTTTTTAAAATAAACTTACCAAATAAAGTTACCAATCCCCAGGTATTTCATTATAGTAATATAAAACAGATGAATACATAAAGACAGCAATAAGTCAGTGCTCTGTAAACCAGAATATGGAACCTTTACCAAACACTAAATCTTCTGGTGTCCGGATCTTAAACTTCTCAGTTTCAAAGCTGTGAGAAATAAAATTCTGTTGTTTATAAGCTGTCCAATCTATGGTATTTTGTTGTAGCAGCCCTAAACAGACTAGGATAGCATTCAACATCTCTTCTGGATATAGTTACCTATGGTCCCTATAGCAGTCCTTGAAGAATTAGCATCAGGCTCCCATCAATCTCTCCAGACTAATCTTGTCATCAGCCTTGATAATTTTGATCCTCACAGAAGTCATATTTCCAATGGCTTGGCTTCACAAGTCCTTGAGTTTTATCTTCTCAAATTCTTTTGCTACTGGTCTCCTTCACTCCTACCTTCAGTTACACTCTGGAGCTTTCTGTCACCTTTAACTAAATTCTTACCATCATCTTAGTTTCAGGGATCCTTATCTTTCACCACTATGCCTTTCAGTTCATCATTTCTAGTTTCCAAAATTCTAGTTCCCTTGATTTTTTTACTTCACCACAACTGACAATCCACTCTACCACCTGCTCACTCACTCCATATAACCCCTCATTTCACTTCCTAACAAGCTACCCTCCACAGTCCATCAAAATAAGCAATTTCTTATATATTCCCTTAACCTTCTTGCACATATCATTTCTTCCTCATTAAGTCCACCAAATCTCTGTCACTCCATGCCTATTCACTCCATGAATAGGTGTGTGAGAATGTGCTCTCACCATCTCTAGTCTGCCTTGAATCCCATAGTGCCCACCTCAGGTCGGCTTTCACCTGCCCATTCTCTCTTCCACACCCCCAACAATAGATTCAGTGCTTCCATTTGTTTTCAAACTCCCAAACTCTCTCTCTTCTCACTCTTAGATGTCCTTTTGTCTGTATGTATGGTTTTTGTTTTATAAAAACAGAGATGGAATGGGAGAAAACTTATATATTCTCCTAAAGCCACATTTCTCAACCAACTTGGCTCCAGAGCCACAGGCTTGGCTTTGCCGCAGATGATAAATCCCCTACTTGTTTTCTGGAGCCCAGCTCTTGTTATCTCCCTGCCCCTTCTCTGCCTCTGCATTCTCAATAAATAATGTCTCTATTTACCCAGTTTCTCAGGTAAAATGCCTTTCTGTCCTTGATTCCTTTTTTACACTACAGGTTTAACTAAATAGCAAACTTGTCACTGTACCACCAAAATATATCCCCCAACTATCCGCTTTCTACCATTTCCTCTACTACCAATCCAGCCCAGCCTCCATAATTTACTGCAAAGATATCTGTGATAGCTGTTCCTTGCACAGATCATGACCATTTAACATTGACTTTTTGTACAAAAGCAGAAGTCCTCTTTTAAAATATACATCCAAGTATATGAGTTTACTGCTCAAATTTCTCCCCTGCCTTCCCCAATACTCAAATAAAATCCTAAGCTCTTCCCATAGCCAACAAAGTTCTGCAACGTCCAATCCCCATTACTCTCTGCACCAACATAAAACTCTGCCCCATGGGTTCATATTTAAAACACTGGCCAGTTTTCTCTTCCTCAAACTCTCATTTCTACCCCAAGTTCTTTATCATTTCTCTGAAGACATTAAAATTACTCTTTAATGTTACTAAATCAGTCAGAGCTCAACTAGAGTAACAGCAGAAACACAGTGAGAGAGAAAAAGAGAGAGTCAGAGACAGAGAGGCAGAGAGGGGTTTTTATTAGAAGACATGGCATGTGCAATTGTGGGGCCTGGCTTGCTTATCAAGTCTATAATGTATAGGGCAGATCATCAAGAAGGGAAGATCATGAGTTTGGTAACTTGATAGAAGCTATCACCTTTGGGCAGAATTTCTCCTATCTCTCAGGAAAGCCTCAACTCTGATTTAAAGGCCTTCCAACTAATTAAGTACATCCAGAATAGTCACACTTACTTATTAGTAACATTAATTATATCTGCACAATTTCTTCACAGGATCTTTTAGATTACTGTTCAATTGAATAACTGAGGATTGTAGTCTAGCTAAAGTGTCATATCAAAAAGCCATTCCAGTCAATTATTTAGAAATGTCTTCCATAATCATTACAGCCTCAATAAGACCCTGCCTATTTTCTCATTCTCTATCTCCATAACCTGCTTCACTTTTTTCATATCACAAGCTGAAGTTATACATTTATTTATTTTATGATTCCTTCAATAGCTCCAAAAAGTGGATGGCTTTGGCTCATTCATGACTCCAATGTTCAAGAGTTTTTGAGATGAATGATTGAACTAATTAAGTGCCCACTATAAGTGTACTATCAGAAAGAGTTCTTCAGGGTGGGGTATAATTCTCTACGCAGAGATCTGTCTCTCATTGCTTAACAGTGAGTGTGGCTAGACCTTTTACTAAGGACTTGTTAGGGAGAAGATGATTTGAGAGTATTCTCATCTACAACCCAAAGTGAAAAGCAAAGACTGGTCATGATCTGTTTTACTTTAGTCTAAATTGTTTTAAAGGGATTTGATTTTGAGCATATGACACTCTGACCAGGATTTCTGACTTTTGCTAACATTTGCTCATTACAACTCAAGTCTTAGTTTCTTTACCAACCCTAAAAGAACATCCCTCCTGGGTACAATTGACCATATAGTTTTCAGATAAAAAGAAAGAAAAAAGAAAGGAAAGAGGGAAGGGAAAGATAGGACAATGGAGAGGATAGGAAAAAGGCCCTAAAAATATCCTATTGTTGTTGTTAGGTGCCACTGAGTCGGTATACGACTCATAGCGACCCTCAAAGGGTTTTCAATGGATGACTGTTTCAGAATTGCCTTGGGAGTGGATTGCCAGGCCCTTCTCCCTTTTTTTTTTTTTTTTTTTTTTTTTGGTGGTGCTGGGAATTGAACTCAGGACCTCAGAGACTGCAGCACAGAGTTCTACCAACTGAGCTAAATCCCAGCCCCCACCCCCCAAAAAAATCCTATAGTCAATTTCAATTTATTTTTTGTTGTTATTTGCTCATTTTTTTCATTTACTTTATATGGGCAGAATGTATAAATGAGACTGCTTTTACTCATATAAGAGTCTTTAAAGATGTAAACAATAAGACTGGGTGTGGTGGTGCCTGCTGGTAATCCCAGCACTCCAGAAGCTGAGGCAGGAGGATCAAGAGTTTAGGACAGGCCTGGGCTATACAGAGAGACTCTATCTCAAAGCAACAAAGTCTGGGGATGAAGCTCAGTGCCAGAGCCGTTGCCTAGCTTGCCTAGGTCCTGGGCTTCCTCGCCAGCACTGCCAAAACAAACAAATAATCAAACAATACTGTTGCCTATAGATTTCACGCTATTCTGTCTCCTGCTAAAGGAATTGGACTACATGGTCTGAAGAGTGAATTGAGTGCCACAGTTCTTAAGCCAACTGTTTTGGAGCATACACTGGGATCCTACCAGGTGACAGGCACTTAGTAGGTGATGCAAGGGACACAAGAATGAGAATATGGCCCCTGCTTTTCTGGAACTCATTTATAACATGTATACATACTCCCCACATTTTTCTCTGAACTAAGGGCATTCCCTTTGCCAGACTTTAATTTGTTTTGCAGTTAACTTTGTTGTGGTGGTTGTTAGGTGCCATTGAGTCACTGTCCAACTCACAGAGACCCTATGTACAACAGACAAAACAGTATTATTGTCAGTCCTTCTCTGCTATTCATAGGGTTTTTAATGGCTGGTTGTTTTTAGGGAGTGGGTTGCCAGGTCCTTCTCCCAAGCCTACAGTACCTGGTGTTCCCACATGGTCTCCCATCCAAGTACTAACCAGGACCAACCCTGCTTAGCTTCCAAGATCTGAGGCCACAGTGCTATGGCTTCAGGCCACTGTGACATAGCTTTTGTAATTACATGTTATGGGATGTTTTGGGGGGGGCGAGGAAGCAAGAAATGTGAGTCTATGGAAAACCAAGGATAGGTAAGATTTCAGAAAGTAGGGAAGAAGGTAGAGGAGCATTATGAGCTTGCACAAGTAGGGCTACTGTGTGCATAGTTTTGCAACACAAAAAATCAAATTAAAGTTTTACTCCAGGGAGAACCATTTGCACAGACTAAAATGTCAATATGTCATTACATCTTATTTCCTGGACTTGTAGCCTAGCAGAAAATAGCCCATACTTCCTTATTTTTCTCTCAAAGCCCAGCACAAGGTTTGCAATTTAGAGTATCAGAGCTTATTTAAAGCCTAAGTGGCCAATTCCTTCCTTAGTTTGGGATGAGGCCACCCTAATAGAATCTCTTGAGAGTCCTGAAGGTCACTAGCTTTCTATGCTTTGGTTTTGCTGATCTAGCACTTAAAATTTTCATTTCCATTTTGAAACCAATAAATCAGCATATCTTGCCAGAGGAGTTTTAACCTCTTAAGATGCAATCAAATTGCTCAGTCAGAATGACTCCTGAAAATTGATCTGCAGGTGGCTGAGAGTAGAAAAGAACTTTCATTTATCTTAGAAATATATATTGCTGATTTATAGGATAATGCTCTCTAGATCTTACTAGATTGAATAATGCTGTTGTAATTTGAAAAATCTGAGTTTATGTACAACAGATAGGACAGAAAGTTGTCCATCAGGAACAATGGCCAATTTTATATATACAATTGTGTGTAAGAGAAAGAATTTTCTTTTTCTTCTACTCATCTAATGTTGATTGGCTGGGATCCTGCAAATTAGACTGACAAAAGACAAATTAACAAGAGAAAAAAAACCAGAATTTTATTGATGCACGCAGTTTTGTTACACAGGGAGCCACACAGTGATCAGTAACCAAAAGGAGTTGTCAAAATGTGGGGTTATATAGCATCATAACAGAAGACCAGCAAATATTTAGAGAAATGGAAACCCAAAATGAAAGGACTTTGAATCTCTGGGCACTGTGCTAGGGAAGGTAGGGAGTTAAAAAAATTGAGGAAGAAGGCAGATTTCAAGAGACGTAATGGGAAAAACCTAAATTACCTGAAATTTATTTTCAAGAGCTGGCCTTCCATTGCTAGATTAAAAATAAACCAATACTTGTCTTTCGGTAAGTGATAACAATCCACAGGTGTAACCAATAGGGCAATTTTAACTGACCCAAAATACAAGGTTAACTGACAGCAATAAACACTGTTCTTCCAGACCGAAAGCTAAAAGGTAACAGATGACAATGAAATCCATGTTATTGTCCTCTCCTATCTCAGACACATTCTGGGTCCATGGCAACACTAAATAGTTCTTGTCTCAAAAGGAAGAAATTTAAGCTAAATTAAATAAGGTTAATTATTCTATCTCAGTTGCCTGGGCAGGACCAAACAAAAGTTTCATGTCTAAAAGCTTACATTTCCTTGGTCAGGTACCACTTTGGTCTCTTCCATAAAAACTAGGGGAGAACAAAGCTTGGGGCCAATCTCTTGAGATACCCACTTTGTCTCTCTGTCTTCAAGGTATATGTTCTTACTTTTATTAAAATTTTGATTGAAGCCAGGCTCCATGGTGCATACCTATAATCCCAACTACTTGGGAGACAGAGACAGGAGGATCATGAATTTGAGCCCAGAGGCAGCCTATGGAATTTGCCAAAACCCTGTCTCAAAGCAAATTTAAAAGGGGCTGTGGGTGTGGCTCAATGTTGTAATGGTTGCCTAGCATGTGTAAGGCCCTTGCTTCAACCCCTAATACTGAAAAAAACATGATCCACTTGAGTGTGTCTTTTTCTTGACTGGTGCACCATCCTAATCTTGGGTCAGTTCACTCAAAGAACTGAGACTTTTCCAGGCTTTCTCCAAATTTCTCTAGGTTTCTTCAGACTTTTCCAGATTTTTTCAGTTTCCCACGTAATAGTGCAGATTGTGAGAAGGTAAATATATAGGGGAACTAAATATAGATGAGGACTAGCTAGTAAAGCTTGCTCAGTAGATTCTTTGAGTGCATCCTGGGTTGACAAATGTGCAAAACTTACTTCCAGTGATTCACTTCTGTCTTTCCTGGTAGAAAGAAGAAGGGAGGACAACTTTAAAAATTTATATCCTGCTTTTAGGCAAATGAGGGTGGAGGGGAGAGGAAAACAGGTGTTTTGTTTTGGTTTTGGTTTGTTTTGTTGTTTTGTTTTGTTTTGTACTGGTAAATTGAATCCAGAGCTTCACACATGGTTTGCAAGCACTCTACCAATGAGCAGTATCTACCGCTCATTTTTCACTTTTCTTTTTCAGTTTTTTTAATTGGTAATTTTTAATGTACAACTTAATGGATCTCATTATGACATTTTTGTACATACATGTCATTGTACATTGCTCATTGCCTCCTTATGACCCTCCAACCCCCTCCCTCCCAGTCAATGTTACTTTTTATTTTGAGACAGCATCTCACTAAGCAGGCTGCCTGGCCGTGAACTTGCGATCTTCCTATCTCTGCCTCCCAAGGAGAGTTTTTCTTCTATTTCCTTCTTCCCAACTGACTTCAGTTCAAAATAATCAGTAGGCCAAACAAATATATTTTTGGTGACCTATTCTGCTACTTTTCATTAGATGACTACTATAATTAATGCATTAACTGCTATATTGTTTTATAATTATCTTCATGCCAGTTTAAATGTTACCATCTTGGATCAATGCTAAAACTCATGATGCAAGTCAGGCACATTGGCTAACAGCTTTAATGCCAGAAATTCAGGAGGCTGAGACAGGAGGATGGCAGGATTGAGGCCAGAGGCAGCCTGTACAACTTAACCAGACCCTGTCTCAAAATTTAAAAATAAAATTTAAAAAAAAATGAAAAGGGACTGGCAGTGTGGCTCAGAGATGGAACACTTGCCCAGCAGGTATGAGGCCATGGCTTCAACCCCCTACTGCTGAAAAAAAAAAGTGAGGCATAAAATTTATCTTTATTTTCTGAAGCATGTCCCTTGATGCTTTACTTAAGTAGTTGTTTTTTCTTTTCTTCAATCATAAAAGTTTTGTCCTAATTTTTTGAACAACATTATCAGTACATAATTTTTACAATAATCGAGTCTTTAAATAAAACTATTTGCTTTTCATGGAAATTAAAAGTACACTGAGATCCCATCTCACCCCAGTCAGAATGGCTAGCATTAACAAAACAACACAAATGTTGGCGAGGATGCGGCGAGGAAACAGGAACCCTTTTACGCTGCCGGTGGGACTATAAATTAGTACAGCCACCATGGGACTCAGTATGGCCATTCCTCAGCCCACTAAAAACAGAACTACCATCTGATCCAGCAATCCCACTTTTAGGTATATAAGAGAAAGCTAAATCATTATACCTCAGAGACTCCTGCATTCCATGTTCATTGCAGCTTGTTCATAATTGCAAGGATGTGGAATTAATCCAGATGTCCTTCTAGAAGAATGAATTTTAAAACTGTCACATGCACACACACACAAATACACATACTATGGAATACTATTCAGCCATAAAGAAGAATTAAATTGCAGCAATTGCAAAAAAAAAAAAAAAAAATGAATGGACTAGGACATCATCTTGAGTGAATTCCCCCCCAAAAGAAATATCTCATCTTTTATATGCAGAAGTTAGACATAGAAGATTGATTGTTCTCTAGTTGTTTGGTTAGGCATTGTAAATCTTTACTGATTATTGTTAAAAAAAAAAAAGTTAAATCATGAATAAGTGGAAAAAAGAAAAAAGAAAAGAAAAGAAAACATCATTGGCATCTGTCACATGCCTGGTGTGACAGGATGCTCCAACAGTGCCTTATCTCTTTTAAGTCTTTGCAAATACTGTATTCCCTCTGTATCCACGGAGGATTGGTTCCAGGATCCCCTGGAGGTACTAAAATCCTTAGGTGCCCCAGTCCTTTATATAAAATAGCCTTATATTTGCATACAAGCTATAAATATCCACCCATATACTTCAAGTCATCTCTAGATTGCATTTACTACCTAATACAATGTAAGCCCCATGTAAATGGGTGTTATACGGTATTGTTTTGGGAATAATGACAGGAAATGTGTAAAAACCTATTTGCATTTCAACATATTATTTTCATCATTCAATAAGTAGTAATATGTTGTATTAATGTATTTTTTCCTCAAGTTTCCTCATTCCTATTTTATCTTTTTCTTTGGTCAGAATTGGCTCAGCCTCACAAGAGAATCCAAAAAAGATCATTTATTTTCCTGCTTAAACATTAGGGGAGGATTGAGAAAAGACCACCTCTCTTGACACCATTCTTCCCTCTCTGATGAAGCAATATCTACCTGATTAATTTAATCCAACTATCACAAAGATTAGCGAGGTAACATGTCCCAGGTGCCCTGTGTTATTTAGAGAAATGTATTAGAGAAAAGAAACAGCCTGATTTCATCTGTGCGTTATTCCCTCAGCCCTTCAGTTAGCAAACTGGTTTTCAGCCTCGTTGCTCAGAATCAGTGAGCATAATGCCAATGGAGCTATGGTGGGACTAGGAAGCACAAACGAATTGGCTGCCACCAAGATCACTAAGTAATATCTGAAGCTTATGAACATGAAGAATCAGTCTGCTATTGGGAAATCTAAGAACAGTATCTTTTTCTTTCTTGCAGGGTTTAGCATTAATTTCTCCCCTCTTCATCTGCTGAGTGTCCTGTGAAATGTAATCTGCACACGTTTTGCTGAACTAGCAAGGCAATTGGCGCCGGTTTCTGTCTCACTATCGACAAGAATCCAGCTTCCCCATTGTAAGGGAGGCAATCAAGTAAGTCTAATGGAGCAATCCTTGCCTTTTGAGTTTTGTATTGTTATGAATTGAAAATAGTAATTGTTTTTTCTAGTGTCATCACCAGTTCATGTAATGATTGCTAAAATATAAATGGACAGAGGGACTTGAAAATGGAGCAACTCTGCAATGCACTAAATTGCAGTTTGTTTCCAAGTTTTTCTCAGAATGCTTAAGGGACAAATGTAGGCATATCAGAGAAGAGGGGCAAGCTGGGCTAGGCATTTTAAATTAAAGTATTTTCAACTTCTCTACATCCATCCATTATGTTCCATGTGCTCTCTGTTGCCCAGAGGGGAAGGAAAGCAGAGTAGAAACTGCCTGCAGCCAATACTCCCCACCTTAGCTACAAACCCTCAGGAACACTCTGAGACTTTGATCTTGCTCTGCCATTTTGGCAAGGATTTTTGAGGATTTTCAAGGGAAAGTCTAAAGTACAAACTTCTGATATCACTTTACCCAGAAGTTGTTTTCATCACAAATTCATTCTTGGGTCCTTAAGAACTACAGAAGTTGAAGCTGATATTAGGAGATATTTCACCCTCAATCACTGGCATGAACATTTTAAAGTAAAGCACCCACATAGAGTGTTGGGGCAGTAGCTCTTGTGAGTTGCCATAAGCCCAATGTTATATGTGTAGGCATTTAAAAGGCCGGTTGTTAAACAATTGGTAGCTTTAAATCAAGCTTGGAAGAGTATTTACATGATGGAAATTGATATCACAAATCTGCTCCCTAGTTTGCCAGCATCCAAGTATGCTGGAAGGAGAAGCATCTAGAGTAATGGTAGAAGCTGTATTGATCTTATACACTTTAGTATTTTTACTTTAATGAAATCATTCTAGCTGAAGAAGGTTAATGTAAACCCACTGAATGTTTATTGCATGAACTCAGAAAGTTAATGAATAATAGGATGACTCAGAAGAGGATAATGCCAGAAAAAATGTCTAGAAGTGGTCCAGAATGGTTGCTAACCATCCATGACTGATAGCCAGCCATCTGCTATAGTTTGAATATTTGTGTTTCCCTAAAATTCATGCTGAAACGTAATCCCTAATGCAATAGCATTAATAGGTGGGGCTTTAAGGAAATGGTGAGGACATGTAAGCTATGCACTCATATCTAAGATTGGTCCTCCTGAGGAAGTGGATTCATTCCTTTCATCTCTTCTATCCCATGAAGACACAGCTCTCATCCCCTCTAAAGGATGCAGCAATAAGGTGCTATCTTGGAAACACAGAGTGGGCCCTTACCAGACACTGAACCTGCTGGTACTTGGGACTTCCCAGCCCCATAAATGAGAACTGCATTTCTATTCTTTAAAACTGTCTAGTCTATGGTATTTTGTTAGAGTGGTAGGAATGGACTAAGAGGTCCTCACTAGATAGGAAACTTGGCATTTAATACCACCACATCTGATTGTTTTTTAATTACATGTTACACAAATTTGCATGTAATTTAACCAAACTGTCTCTCCATCTATTACCCCTGCCAAACAGTTCTCTTAATGTCTTAAATGGTGTTCTACAGTTCAAGTTTCAAAAAAAAAAATATGTTTTGCTAAACCAACACCAACCTGAACTTTATAAATATCTCTACTTGAGGTTTATGAAGTGGGAATCTGGAAGCAACTCAGGTTCTCAGTACCAGCTCTGAGTACCTGAGAAAATTTAGTGTTAGATTTATATTGATGAGTGAACACCTATAAGATATATAATCAACACAGTTTTGAAATTATAGCTAACGCTTTGTGCTACTTACTATATACCACATTTGTTAACATACTTAAATCTCTCAAACTGTGAAGTAATCACAGCTACTTTAGAGATAAAAACCAAAACAACAACAAAAACAAAAACTTGAGATGCAAAGCCCTTCGTTATCTTGCCTATCATTTCACGTTGATAAATTTGAAGCTGGTTTTGAATCCAGAGAGTCTGACTTCTGAGCTAAGAGCTTGATGAGTACACCACTGCTTTTCATGGAACTGTAACATTTATGGTATTTAAAGTGCTCCTGAGTAAGAATACTACTGTTCAAGTGTTTCTTTAGCTAGAATGAACTGTATTTTATACATTCTCCTCTTGTTTATAAAGAATATTAGTGTACATGCAAAGATTTTGACATTTATATCAATTGCTATGATAATTAAAGTCTCTCATGAAAATGTAAATTTAATACAATTCAGTTTGATTTAATAGATGGTTAAGAATTTACTAGAAATTGAATATTGTATAGAAACTATGAAGAATATAAAAATAGTGCTAACATATTCACCAGAGATTATTATAATAGAAGTTGAAAGGCAACACTTAATACTCTTGGAAGATTTAGAAACTGGAATAAGATAATATACAATCAAGTGCTTTTTTTAGGAAATTTGATATGAGGCACTATTAAATCTGTGTGAAATCCATAAAGATTCTTGTAGAAAGAACAGAAGGCAAAATAATTAGATGCTAGTGAAATAATGAGAAAATGTCACTTTAATAGAACATGCTTTTGTAGAATTATATGAAGGATGAACAAAATAAATTATGATGATAATAAAAAGATTTTCCTAAAGAAAATAGAAAAAAGAAAAACCTAACTAATAGAAAATGACAGAAACATTACACAGAAGGCTGACTAATTAAAAAACAAAGATGTATAATGCAAGAAGAAAGCAAAGCTACAAATACAATGTAAGGGAGAAATTTTAAAGTAGAAACTCAAGCCTTGCCAAGATTTGTTTCTGTGGGCTGAGGCAAATGCACTAATAGCAGTGAAAATTCTAAGAGTGGATAAAAAAATGACAAAAAATCCTAAACAATAAACATAGTTTATTTATAGTGAATGAGGAAAGATTTTACAATAGTACTAATGAAAAAAATATTTTATCATTAAATGATCTTTGGTGATTGCTTTGACTAAGTGAAATATCAATATAATTATTGAATTTAACAACTGAAGTCAATCTCTTAAATGATGTTCACAGGAATGGAATGATTGAAGAGCTACTACAACGCATGTGCAAAATGAATAGAGAAATCAGGATTCAGTGCACTTTGAGAAAGAAATTAACTCAGAAAAGAAATGGTGAAATTGAGATATAGCAAAGTATTTCTCCAAAATAGAGAAATGGATTCAATCTTTTTTTAAGGCCTGGAGATACACACAAGAGAATATAGTCAGGATAGCATATAGGGAAACAAATTCTAGAGGAAACAAGCAACTTTTATGATAAATTTGGATGCTTTTGCTTTATCAGGGCATTTGTAGTCGAACTGATAACAAAAAACAATAACGAAATGCAGAAGCCTATTACTAATTCAATTTTATGTCTCTTCAGTCGGAAGCATATAGTGATTAGGCTGGTGGGCATAATGTATTAGAGTAAGCTATGCTATTTGTTGCAAGAGAAAAATCCTGAAATTTCAGAGGCATTAACAAAGCTAAAAGTCCGGTGTGGTTCAGGCAACCCTCCTCTATCTTGTAGTTGCACTATCTCTAATGCTTGCCTTCCAGGGTCATGACAACATGGAAAATAAAATCAGGAAATTTATGCAGAATCTTTGAAGTCGACGCCAAGGAATAACACACATTATGAGTGTCCACATCTCATTGGCCAAAGCTCAACCTCCATGACATGACCCAACAGCAAGGAAATACAGTCTTTCATGTGCACAGGAAGGTAACATAGCACTGTTTCAGCCACAAAATATATACTTAAATACAATAAAAAATAAATTTGTACTTATAGCATATTCTGCCTCCTACTTCTTATGACAAAGAGAGAAAGCCTCACAATGGGATTAATTGGAAAACTCATAGATCTAGAATTCTACGCAGAGCCTGGCAGAGTCTGAACAATGGATGTTAAGCCAGTCTTGGGAGGAAGGACAATGCTAAGCAGTAATACCAACAATTTTGCTTACCAAATGTCAATTGTTAGAAGCAATTATATACAATCTCTCTATATACATACTACCTATACATCCTTTAGTCTCTATGAACATGTACCATTTTAGGTTCATAATTTGGCCTCTCAACATTTACCAAGAGGTCATCTAATGTAGAATTATCTGATCATTTAATGAAGAAATATCATAAGAAATAACTTCATACTTATTTACAATCTTTCCAAATTTTACTGTAATCTGCAATTAGTTTTGATAACTACAGCTTACTTCTTGAACCTTACTGTTGTTGTTGTTGTTAGGTGCCATCGAGTCGGTATCCGACTCTTAGCGACCCTCACAGGGTTTTCAATGTCAGACTGTTTCGGGATTGCCTTGGGAGTGGATTGCCAAGTCCTTCTCCCATTTTTTGCAGTGCTGGGAATCGAACTTGGGACCTTAGAGACTATAGCGCAGTGCTCTACCAACTGAGCTAAATCCATTCCTCCCAAATTACTCGTACCTTTATTATATAAAGAAATTTACCTTTGGGCTAGTGCCTTCATAAATTAGAATACTCAGGGCCATCACTTTTCCCAGCCTCAACCCCCCAAAAAAAGCCTTATGTTTTTGCTAGTTTCCTCACTATTTAGAAGAAAGAAGTGTAGTAAATAAATGTGTAAATATCTTTTTATTTTACTGAATGAGAGGGAGGAAGGGAGGAAGATGGAATGATCTGGCAATCTTGGCAGATCAGAGAATGCAATTCCCTACAACAGATTGAGGATGGTCATATTATCCTAGCATGGCCCATTATTTATGCCTGGAATGTTTCTGAAACTGTCAAGCATAACATAGTCTCAGCTCATTTCCCAAGCTGGGCGATAATACACGTCAATAGATAGAACAGTCATTCTACAAAATTTAGAAAATCTAAGAATGAATTCAACACAAGTAGATAAAATAGTTGGGAGACAGAAAAGGAAAAGCAGGAGGAATGGGGGGGGAGAGAGAGAGAGAGAGAGAACTGAATCCTAAATTGAATTCTATATTCTTCCAGGATTGAAGCCACTTCTAAACTTTTTGATTATTGAACTAAAGTGTCCACACTCTCTATTTCAAGCCATATGAAAGGTTATACCATGATGAATATGTATCTGTTAAAAATAAAAATTTTAAAGTCTACAAAGTAAATGTGTACTTAAGTAAAAATGAAGGGTGAATATCAACAAGTATTGAATTTCAAAAAGCAATATTTTATGAAAGTTTTTGCATCAGGTGGTATCTTAGTTCATTTTGTGCGACTGTGACAGAATGCCACAGACAGGGTAATTTATAAAGAACAGAAATGTATTTCTCAGAGGTCTTAATGCTGGAAAGTCAGAGATCAAGGCACCATCTTTTGGTGTCAGGTGGAGACCATCTCTGCTTCCAGGATGAGACCTTTAATGCCGCATCCTCTGAAGGAGAAAAATTCTATTCCTCCCACAGAAGAAGTGTGCAAGAGAAAGAAGACACTCCTTCAAGCCTGATTTGTAATGGTGCTCATTCACTCATGAGGTCAGAACTTTAAAACCTAAACATTTGCCATTAAGACTCACCTCCCAATATTGTTACATTAGGGATTAAATTTCAATATGATTTAGAAGGAACAAAAACATTCAGACTGTAGCAGATAGTATTTAAAACACCTTATATTTATAAAGTGCTTTGTAATTACAAAGGCTTCCCCATAAATTAGCTAATTTTACCTTACATAATCATGTAATGATTATTACCATCACATCCCAAAAGCAGGAAACATATGGCCCTCAGAATGAAAATGATGTGCTTAAGGTCATGTAATAACTTGAACAAAAACTCAGACCAATGCACATGGCTACTGCGTGGTTCCCAAGTATTCATCTTAGAACTGAGAACTATAAACTCTAAAGATAATTACATACAGTCAAGAAAGGTTACTTCCAATTCAAAAAATAATTAAAGAGAAAAGCTTATCTTGGTTTGAGCTCACTTGAATCTACAATCACAGAATCTAAAATAAAGCCTGGTGTGTAATTATTTTATTTGGAAGACCATCCCAGGAAGCTGTAGTGAGGAGTGGGGAAAAAGAGACAAGGAAGGAGAAGGAAAGGAGTGAATTGTTGCACTTAACTATGATAGACAGCTTTTGATTGATGTGCAAAATACCTGATTAAGCAACTGAGAGGAGGAAAGATTTATTTTGCCTCACAGTGTCTTAGGTTTTGGTCCATGTTGTGCTGGATCCATTGTGTTTTGCCATGTGGCAAGGCAGAAATATCATGGCAGAAGGGGATGGTGGAGGAAAGCTGCTCTCCTCGAGGCAGCCAGGAAGGAGAGAGACAGAAGAAGCTGGGACAAGCTATGCCCTTCAAAGGCACACCCCCAGCAGCCCACTACCTCCCCACAGACCCTGTCTTCCATTGTTTCTGCCACCTTTCAATAGTCCATTCAATGATGAATCCATTAGTGGTTTCACCTTTTGATGAAGTTGGTACCCTCATGATTCAATTACCTCTCAATAGCACCTGTAACAGGGGAATCAAACCTTCAACACATGAGATTTTGGGGGGACATTTCAGACTCAAATGATAACACTTACCATCAGTGGGAGCAACTGGGGCAAAATCCCATTCAGGACTCTGACAAATTCTATTACCTATACACAAAATTTTGCTGAAGGATTAAAGATTGTGGCTTTTATCTGGCAACCTAAGATTCCTTTTTTTTGAAGTCTGTCTCTACCCCCTTGCTTGCTTTAACACTCCTAGGAACCCCTGCAGGCTGTGCCTACATGTGGACCAAGACAGCTTATCTCTGGTGCTCAGAGGCACAGGGACTGAAGAGCTCAGATAATAACTGCAATAGGGCTCAGATGGAGGACCTGGAGACCTGGCAGAGAGAACCAACAGTTTCTGCTATAGTCAGTGAATGTGTTATCATTAGGGCTAAGTTTTGATATGAACTTGGTAAATACAGGAAGTCTATATCAGCTCTCCTATCTACTATTAATAAGGAGACATGTTTTTCTCTTTTCCAATTAAAGTTTAGTACACATTTCTCCAAAACCATTTGCAGTTCCCAAAAGTTTCAACTTGTAGCATGAGTGATAAAGAGAATTATTCATAACCAAAGCATAAAAATGAGTAAAAATTATATATGCATATAAATACATTTCATATCTTTCTTTGATTCAAAGTTCTAATAACACCACTACAAATGTGAAAACTTTCCTAGACTAGATTGTCATTAATACATACTCCAAGAGGTTAATTTCTATTGGGAACAAGACAAAGAAAATTGTAAGTATGTCTTCAGAGAAATGCAAGAACTTCTTAGTGTATATGATGCTACATATTAAAGGTAGAATAAGTCACGTTGTGCTAAATTTTAAATTTGTAAAAGAATCAAATTTGTGTAGTTTTGGAAGAAATTTGATTGGTAGCAATTTGTCTTTCTATTTAAAATACTCTGTTTTCTTTGATAGCCTTAAAAGTCTTCATAAGCATCAATAGTACCTCCACAATGTTTTTAATATTTGCAAACATGTCAGGACAAAACTAATGCAAAGAATTACAGGAGGTTTTTTATTAGTTAAGCCATTTATCAGTAGTTAATTTTTTCCAACTTGGTACTGCCCATTCTAGTCACCACGTCTCCATTCATTATTGCATTATGCTCCTATTGATTTCAGGAGTTAATACTACTTCCAACCAGAAAATTGCTTAGGCATACCTCCTAGAACAATTTAACTTGTAGTAAATTAGGCTAAGCAATTTTAAATATCAGAGGAAACTATTAAGCAGAGGTAGCATTTTAAAATGCAACATTTTTAAGCACAATACTTGAAATTGATTTTTTAAATCTCTCCTGTTAAAGTACAAAAAACCATACAGAGCTACAATGCTAGAAATAGGAAGACTTGGTTTCCAATATATTCCATTATACCTGTATAGAAATACTTCACATATATTTTTTAAATTTAATTTTGAGTTATATTCATATGACTATTATTCAAATTTATATATGCGCCACTAAGGTTACAAATGAAGATAGTGAAGATTTTTACCAGCTTCTGCAATCTGAAATAGGTCAACATGGAATCAGGATGTAATCATAATTACAGGTGACAAGAATACAAAAGTTGGAAACAATGAAGAAGGCTTAGTAGTTGGGAAATATGGCCTTGGTGACAGAAACGATGCTGGAGATTGCATGATAGAATTTTGTCAGAACAATGACTTTTTCATAGCAAATACATTTTTCACCAACATAAATGGCAACTATACTCATGGAATTCACCAGATGCAACATATAGGTACCAAATTGACTACATTTGTGGAAAGAGATCATGGAAAAGCTCAATATCAAATGTCAGAATGAGACCAGGTGCTGATTGTGGGTCAGACCATCTACTGCTCATATGCAGGCTCAAATTGAAACTGAAGAAAATTAGAAAAAGTATACAAGAACCAATATATAACCTTGAGTGTATCCTATCTGAGTTCAGAGACCGCCTCAAAAAAAGGTTTGATTCATTAGAGACTAATGTTTGAGGACCAGATGAGTTGTGGCATGATATCAAAGACACCTTTCCTGAGGAAAGCAAAAAGTTATTCAAAAGACAGGAAAAAAGAAAAGACCAAATTACATGTCAAAAGAGACCCTGCAACTTGCCCTTGAACATCAAGCTGCTAAAATAAAAGAAAGACATGATGAAGTCAAAGAACTAAACAGAAGATTTCAAAAGGCAGCTCAAGACAAAATCAAATATTATAATGACATGTGCAAAGAGCTGGAGATAGAAAACCCAAAGGGGAGAACATGCTCTGTTTTTCTCAAGCTTATTGAATTGAAGAAAAAATTCAAGCCTCAAGTGGCAATAGTGAAAGATTCTACAGGGAAAATATTAAGTGACATGGGAAACATCAAAAGAAAATGGAAGGAATACACAGTCATTATGCCAAAAAGAATTGGTTGTTAACCAACCTTTTCAAGAGGCTGCATATGATCAGGAACCAATGGTACTGAAGAAAGAAGTAGAAGCTGCCCTTGAAAGAATTGGTGAAACCCCAGACTCCAGGAATTGATGGAATACCCGTTGAGATGTTTCAACAAATAGATACTGCACTAGGGGTGCTCACTTGTTTATGCCAAGAGATTTAGAAAACAGCTACCTGGCCAACTGACTAGAAGAGATCCATATTTCTGCCCATTCCCAAGAAAGAAGATCCAACCAAATGCAGAAATTTTTGAATGATATCATTAATATCTCACACAAGTAAAATTATTCCAAAGATCATTCAAAAGCACATGCAGCAGTATATTAACAAGAAACTGCTGGAAAATCAAGCCAGTTCAGAAGAGGGCATGGAGCCATGGAGATCATTGCTAATGTCAGATGGATATTAGCCAAAAGCAGAGAATACCAGAAAGATATCTATGTTTTATTAACTATGTTTTATTGACTAATGCAAAGGCATTTGATTGTGTACATCACAATAAATTGTGGATGATATTATGAAAAATGGGAATACTGGAGCACTTAATTTTATTTATGAGGAATCTGTACATGGACCAGAAGGCGCTTGTTCCAACAGAACAAGGATATACTGCTTATTTTAAATTCAGAAATGATGTATGTCAGGGCTATATCCTTTCACCATATTTCTTCAATCTCTATGCTGAACAAATAATTTGAGAAGTTAGATTTTATGAAGAAGAACATGGTAGAAGGATAGAGGAAAGATTCATTATGAATTTGTGATATGAAGATGGCACAACTCCACTTGCTAAAAATGAGGATTTGAAACATTTACTGATGAAGTGCTTCTCTGCTATTCATAGGGTTTTCAATGGCAGATTGATTTTTGGGAGGGGGTTGCCAGGTCCTTCTCCCAAGCCTACAGTATCTGGTGTTCCCTGGCGGTCTCCCATCCAAGTACTAACCAGGCCCGACCCTGCTTAGCTTCCGAGATCTGACGGGATCGGATGCCACATGGTGGCACACACCGGTGAACACGGAGGCTGAGGCAGGAGGATCATGAGTTCGAGGCCAGCTTGGGCTACACATTTGG
>VMDO01001436.1:124197-208895 GCA_007922755.1 Pedetes capensis
GGGCCTGGTTAGTACCTGGATGGGAGACCGCCTGGGAACACCAGAAGCTGTAGGCTTGGGAGAAGGACCTGGCAACCCCCTCCCAAAAATCAATCTGCCATTGAAAACCCTATGAACAGCAGAGAAGCACTGACAATAGTGTTTCCCCTGTTGAACAGAGGGTCGCTATGAGTCGAATACCGACTCGACTGCACCTAACAACAACAACAACAACTGATGAAGATCAAAGAACACAACATTCAGTATGAATTCTGCCTCAACATCAAGAAATAAAAAATCCTTACAACTGGGTCAGTACACAGCATCATGGTAAATGGACAAAAGATTGAAGTTATCCAAGATTTTGCTTTACTTGGTTCTACAATCAACACCCATGCAAGCAGCAGTCAAGAAATCAAAAGACACATTGCATTGAGAAAAGCTGTTGCAAAAGACCTCTTTAAAGTGTTGAAAAGTAAAGATGTCACATTGAAGACAAAGGTGAGCCTGACTCATGCCATGGTATTTTCAGTCACATCATATGTTTGTGAAAGCTGGACATTGAGTAAGGGAGACAGAAGAAGAATTAATGATTTTGAATTATGGTGCTGGAGACAAATATGGAATATACTATGGACTGCCAAAAGAACCAACAGATCTGTCCTAGATTACCAGATTACTTCTCGAAAACCAGGATGGCTATACTGTGTCTGATATATTTTGAATATCTAGTCAGGAAGGACCAATCCCTGGAGAAGAAAATCATGTTTGAAAGAATAGCAGGTAAAAAAAGGAAAGCTCTAAAATAGATGGATTGACACAGTGTCTGCAACAACGGATTTAAATATATTATGCCTGATACAGAATAGGAGAGTGTTTTGATCTTTTGCACGAAATGTCACTATGAGCCAGACCCAGCTTGATGGCACCTAACCACAAGAACAACAAGAATATCCACCCTTTTATAGTGTAGTTTGATAAGTTTTGACAAATATATTCCTGTAAATACTACCAAAGTCAAGATATAGAACATGTGCATCACCGCTAAAATCTTTACTTGTTCAAGCAGTTAACCTTCTACCACCACAAAAACCTGGTACCCAGGGCCAACTCGTAGCGACCCTACATACAACAGACAAAACGCTATTGTCAGTGCTTCTCTGCTGTTCATAGGGTTTTCAATGGCTGATTGTTTTTTTGGGAGTGTGTTGCCTGGTCCTTCTCCCAAGCCTACAGCACCTGGTGTTCTCAGGCGGTCTCCCATCCAAGGACTAACCAGGCCCAACCCTGCTTAGTTTCTGAGATCTGACAGGATTGGATGCCACAATGGTACCATTACAGGCATACCATAAGTGTTTTTATTAGGTGCCCTCCAGTTGTGTTCTACTCATAGCGACCCTCAAAGTGTTTTCAATGGCTGATTGTTTCAGAATTGCCTTGGGAGTGGATTACTGCAGGCTTCTCCCATTTTTGTGGTGCTGGAAATCAAACCTGGGACCTCAGATACTGTAGAACAGCACTCTTATCCACTGAGGTAAATCCCACTGTACTTTACCCACTATACCCTAAGTAGGAACAGAAAATATGAAAATAAACCTTTCCCCTTCTTTCTCTCTCTTGCTCTCGCTCTCACACTCTCTCATTTTGAATGGAGGGGAGGGACTATGTGGCCAGGAGCTCAGTTTTTTTGTGGAAAGTTGATTTCTTTATGGATCACAGTAGCTTCTTTTGCATAATCATGTGATCTCTAGCACAAAGGTGAGAACAAACACATTGCTATGAAGATGGAATAGACTAAAGTCATTAAATGTTACCTGGAACATAATCTCCAAGGTGGGTCACTCCTTGGTGTTTTTACTCATATATTTCAGCATGCAACCATTTATAGAATTAATAAACTCAGATAGAAATGGGCTATACAGAGCAGACATTCAAGTCAGGAGCTTAGGATAAAGGCCAGGATTTTTATATAGGTTTGCATACCATCCTCCTATGGTTTCTCTCCCACCCAGGAAAAGAAAGGAAGAAATGTAGGAATAAGACTCTAGCATCTGCTCTCTGGAGATGATATCCACAACTGTGTATAAGGCCATGAGGGGGCTGGTGGAACGTCTGTGTTTAGTGAACACATCTTAAAGGACAGGAGGAAATGGCGTTAACTAATTCTTAGAAGGCAGAATTTGTGACAGATATATGTGGTAGGAAAGATCTAAAATTCCTCAAGGAGACGCTAAACAAATTGAAAAATAGGCTGAGTGAAAAATAGCGAAGACTCGGCCAGAACACAGAATCACCCCTTGCATCCCCACCCGACAGCCCCACTCTCTGGAGCTCTTACTTTGCCCGGGGGTCCATAGCAATCCTTAGTTTCTTGTTCCACGTTTTCACTTTATAGGTCTCTCTACCACTAGGAGAGACTCTGGAAAAATAAAGTTCACTTGCACATTATCATTTTTCATTTCTTTTTCAAGTGCTCTGTTTTAAAATTTGCCAAAATCTAGACATTTCTCTTTCCGGACTAGACAGTACTTTGATTCATCCAGTCACAATGAACAAAACATCTCAGAGTAATGACAGACAAAAACTGATCAAAGGGTATCATATAATCAGTCATTCCCTGTGAAAGCTCAAACAACATTCTGATGGTACCTATAGAGCTCTCAGTTCTCTGACTGAAGAGGAGAAATTTCAGTTTTGTCAGTTAATCCTGTGCCCTGAGCAATAGTTGCTTGATGATAATGATCAGGGACAGGGCAAAAGGAACCCAATGGGAACACACATGAGAAAGTGGGATTCTCAACCTCTAATAGTTTTCTGGGGAAGAAGCCTTGGGCCCCCATCTACTTCCCCATTCATAGGGCTATGTTCATGTAAGTTCTCATCTTGCATTATTTTTTACTATTTCTTCTTAATCTCGCAGGGAGGAATCCATACATAAAAAGAGCAAGCCATCTGGGTTTCTACACAAAGGAATTTTAAACGTGGAATTTGCATGTTATTTATTCTCCCTCACTAAAAACATGTAAATGCCTCATGGGAAAGTTTGTGATTAACTTTAAATATCTTACCTAAGTGTTTATAATGGTAGCATCCTCTATTCCCATAAAAATGAAAAATCATGCAATGTCAAGACATTTTTGGAAATCAAGTGAATACTTTGTTTCAATACTGAGAATCCCTACTAAACTTCCATTTTCTTAGTTTTTTTTCTTCTTCTTTGGCCTGTGGTATTTCTTCAGATTGTTACTTGTGCAATTATTTCAACCTATAATATTTAAGAGATCCTGAAGTCTGTCACTGCAATTTAACTTGAAGATCTCTGTCTCTATCCATCAGATACTCCTGCCCCTCTTCCCTCTGAGAACTCTTGTTCTTTCCCCTCCTCTCCCACATTCCCTCTCATCTTCTTTTCAATTCAGCACATGGCAGCTGCTGAAGCACAATGAGCATAATAGTTGAGCACAGGGAAGTGCATAGGAGAGCAGAGGAAAAATTAGAAGCATTAGCATTTGTGAGAAATAAAGAAACCTACGGCACTAGAGAAAAAGTAATCACAAAGGTGAGAGGAAATGAAAACTGAATATTCAGGTAACTGAAAAAAATCACTGGAGAAGTAGTAAAAGTTAAAACTCATGAGTTGATGGGAACAGGTCTTGGATGCCCATCACTGTGAGGCTGAGGGGTTTGGATTTATTTCTATTGGTTATGGATTAAAATTTCACCTTTCAGCATGAAGCAGGTATATGTTAGCTTCTACTGCTGTGACAAGACACCTGAGAAAATCAACTTAAAGGAGGAAAGATTTATTTTGGCTCCTAGTTTCAGTGGTTTCATTTCTCTTAGGCTTGCGGTGAGACAACAGCATGGTGGTGGGAGTGTGGTGGAGGAAGCTGCTCACTTCATGGTGGCCAGGAAGCAAAGAGAAGAGAAAGCCCATTATCCCCTTCCTTCAAAGGCACGCCCCAGTGGCCTACTTCTTCCCTATCTCCTAAAGTTTCTACCAGCTCGCAACAGAACCACCTGCTTTGAACCAAGCTTTCAACACAGAAGTCTCTGGGAGACATTCCAGACCCTAATGTTAATAGCGTACGGAAACATAAGAAGGTTTGTTTTAAGGAGGCAGATCTGAAATACACTTGTAGCATGGATTTATACACCACAACTTATCTTAAAATGCTTCAGCTGTGGTGTGGTGTGGTGTGTGTGTGTGTATGTGTGAGCATGAGCGTGTATAAATTAATTTTAATCTATACTTCAAGGGCTATTGGAACCAGACATGATCGTGGTGAGACACAACTCTAATCCGAGCATCTGAGGGGCTGAGGTAAGAACATTATGGGTGTGAGGCCAGCGTAGGCTACATAGTGAGACCCTGTCTCAATTCATAAAAAAAAAAAGCAGTTGGTTAATTTGAATGATCCTAATTAATAACACAGACTCCAGATGGGTGTGGTGGTGCACACCTATAATACCAGCTCTAGGGAGGCAGAGGCAGGAGGATTATAGCAAATTCAAGGCCAGCCTGGTCTACACAGTGAGTTCTAGGGCAGCTGTGGCTATATATCAAAACCCTGTCTCACTTAAAAAAAAAAGAAAGAAAGAAAAAAATCACCATGATGATTGATTTGCAGATGGTGTCCAAATTCCTGAATTCACTAAACTTCCTTTCATTATCTTTAGCTCCATTTGCTCTTGCAAGTTTTTTAACTAACACAAGAGATATTAGCAATATTTTTCTTTGGTAATGTGTATCATTCAAAGCATCTTTACACAGGTGGTGCTTTTCAAATAATACCTTATTTCCAAAACTTCTATTAAGCTTGTGGTTCAGACTTTTATTTATTTTATTATAATTATTGTGTGTGTGATACTAGTGACTGAACACAGTACCTTGTGCATGCTAGGCAAGCACTTTCCCATTGACCTGCATCCCCAGCCTCTTTGGAGCAGGGTGGCTTTGGCCTCAATTTTCCAATCATCTTGCTTCAGACTCCTAAGTTTCTGAGATTGCATGTGTGAGCCACAGCACCCAGCTTGGTGCATAATTCTTCATGAAGAATTAGGTCACCATATTTCAATCTGAAGGACAACTGAATTTTGCTGCTAGAAAATTTTGAAATATGCCTAGAGTTCACTTTTCATGCAAGAATCTCAGCAGAATGCCTCAGATGATAATGAGCTCCATTGAACTCCCAAGAAAAAGTTATTTGGCTTTTTGTCCTGGTTTCCTTACCTGAGTAGAGGTATTCTGAAATTTGCTTTTATCTTATCTGTTATCTGGTAGCAGCATTGTGAAAAAAGAAATTTGTGGCTCTTACTTAACTAGTTGGGCTGGGATTTAGCTCAGTTGGTAGAGCGCTGCGCTGCAGTCTCTGAGGTCCCGAGTTCAATTCCCAGCACTGCAAAAATGGGAGAAGGACCTGGCAATCCATTCCCAAGGCAATCCTGAAACAGTCAGCCATTGAAAACCCTATGAGGGTCGCTATGAGTCAGATACTGACTCGACGGCACCTAACAACAACAACTTAACTAGTTATTGATGGGTACTAATACCCATTAAACAAATAAAAACAACCTAATGATTGCTGCTGTTGTCCGGTGCCAGAGAGTCGGATCCCACTCATAGAGACCTTCATAGGATTTTCAGTGGCCTATTGTTTCCAGATTGCTTCAGGAGTGGATTGCCACATCATTCCCCTGGTTTTTTGCGGTGCTGGGGATTGAACTCAGGTCCTCAGAGAAGTACAGAGCAGCACACTACCAGCTGAGGTAAACCCCAGCCCCAACCTAATGATTAGGAATGGCCAAACTGGATTGGGAAAACATGCAGCACAATGAAGAAGTTAGGTCAATTTGGAAAGAATATTAACCCCTTGGAGGTTGCAGAGGATTCAAGAGATCCAAACACTTTTCTTAAAAATTTCTAGATTGCAGCTGAAAGTAAATTTAAAATAATGTATTTTATTATATTTAAGATGTTTAAAAATTTTTTTTTGCTTTTCAGCACATTCTAATAATGAATGGATCTCTTTCATATCAGTGACCCATGCTGTAATTTTTTGACTGTAACCTCCATAGAGTTAATGGTGTCTATCTGAAGTAATAATGGTTTGGACTAGCTTATATGTAAAAATGTAAATACTTGGAAAAGGTTAAACTGAAAACCTGTTTGCACATTTTAAGCAAAAGAACCTTCACTTTACATATAACTAAATTTCCAATTTAAAAATTACCTTAATATAAGAACCTCAAATTAAGAACATTTTTATAAAGTGTAAAATGTGTATTTCAAATTTTTATTTAGTAATTTTGGTTAAAATAGTAAGAATTAGTAAGACAGTAGAACTGGAATAGTATAGTAATTAGAAAGAAAACTGTAATTAGATCCAGGCAAGAAAAAAAGAGGCACAACTTCCAAGACTGCCAGCGGTTTTTTTGGTGGCATATTCCAGATCGTCTGGCAGAAGACCTAAATACTGTGTGGGAAGATCCAACTGCATCGCGTTATGAAAACACAGCTGCACATCCGGGTCTCTGTAAAATGTTACTTCTAGTGTGACAGATTGCATGTAGGTGCAATGTATACTGAGTTTGTTCCTATAAAGGACGGTTTTATACTTTGCTATTTGTAACAGTATTTAGTCCATTCTAAAATTGCTCTTTCATTCCCAAGGAAGAGAATTTTGGATTGAAATGTTTTCTTTAAAAAAAGGCAATTCTGCATTTGCATATATAAACAAAATAAACATCATGTATCACTGTGTGCAATCTTCACTTAATGAGGCTTTTGCCCAAAGTTTAATTCATGCTTTAGTAAGCAGAATTAAAACTGCTTATGTTTCATGCCTTTGGTAGCTCCAAAACCATAAACAGTCCTCCTTCCCCCAAAAGCATTTCTAAAGTACTCAGTATTGTTATGTTGTTACAAAATGTTATAAAATGTGAAATTATGACTGGAGCATAGTAGGTATCAATGAGTAAATTTTAAATTAAAACGTGTGCGTTCAGATGAGACGTACAGGAAAATATAATTAGCTCCTGTTTACGGATTAACACAGGCTAGTTTATAACATTAGCAGTAGTTTCTTCTTAGAAGAATTAAGTCCCTAATTCTAATAAAGAATGGCAACTTGGAGCCTGTCTGAAATTGAAACAACTATCTGGGGAGGCCAACTCTGAATGGGCAGGGCAGAATCCAGGAGCTCCCAAAAAGTGAACAGGCAAAACCCAAGGATGAAAATTTAATAATGTCAGGTTCAAAGTATTGTCATATTAGAAAATATTGCACAAGAAAAATGTTTACATTTCTTTCTTAATATAGAAAGAAATAAAATGTATCCATTGCAACCACTTGCTTAAGTCTTCTAATTATTTTAATATTCCAATTTTAGTTGTTGAAGGTTAACATAAATTCACTTGGAGCATTCAATTCTCATTTATCCTTTAGGTTTATATTTCTTGAATAAGATTTTAACAAGATAGATATTCATATGATTCAACAAAATTTTATAGGATGGTATCTTTTTCTCTTCTAAGCATAGACCTGACAGTGAATAAATTATAACACCAAGGACATTCATACATGCCAGAGCACTGTGGATGTGAGCACTCCTTCTATAGCTAGCTAGCTAGATAGATAGATATAGATATAGGTATAGATATCTTTCTATATAATAGATCATAATATTTATATTTAAATAATTACAAAAATATACTTTGTTTCTTGCCAAGATTAAATGACAGAGACCAGATTTACCTTTGTCTAAAGGATCCAATAATTCAGAAACAAATACATGAATCATTGGATATGAACAACAAAGGACAGTGATCCTTGAAAGATTGAAAGATGAGAAAAAGTGAGAGAGTCCACTTCTACAACTACCCAACTTACTCCCTACAGAAAGTTTCCAGGCTGCAGCACAGGGAGAAGGAACCCACAGAAGAGCCTAGCATATTCTCTAAATTGAGAAGAAACAGGGGAACCAGAAAAAAAAGCACTGGAGCTGGAATTCACAGGGCAGAGGAAAAAGGGGGAGCTAGCTGCAGAGAGGAAGTGAGCCAGAGACCTGCAGAGGATCCTCATCAAGTGCGCAGTTCAGTGCTTAGTGGCAGAGGTGTGCAAGACTTAAGGGAGAAAGGACTGCCCCTAACATTAAAGAAATGATTTCTAAACATCCTGCAATGCACAAGGGAACCCCCCACAACAATGAATTATCCAATTTAAAACGGCTGGAAGTGCTGAGGGCGAGAAACTTCACAGAAGCCAAGACTGTGGCAGATTCTCAGAGGGCTGGACCAGGACTATTCCCAGCATTTTCAGTGGGAAACCTCAGAACTGAAAAGACAAGAAGCTGAATAGAAATGGGGGAAATTTACTCAGGAAAAAATTCCAATCCAGTTTTACTTAACAAAACACAAAGCAAACCCATACTAAAAACAAATAACCAACTAAATAAAATAAACCACTTTCAAGTACTTTAGCCAGATCTCAAGAATATTTTCAGACATGCAAAACACCCAACTCATGGACAAAGTAATATAAATAATGTCTATAATTCAATGCAGACTATGTCCTAGCTAATACAGTAAGAGAAGAAAAGGAAGTAAAAGGTATATAAAAAGAAAGAAAGAAAATAGTCTGTGTTTATAGATGACATCATAACCCATGTAGAAAACCCATAATAACTGCCAAAAGAAACTCTGGCAACTAGTAAGTAATTCTAGTAGGGTTGAAGAATAGAAGGCTAATATACAAAATTCATTCATTTTCATATGAATTAATAATAAACAATGGAAACTAAACTAAAAAACACAATACCATTTATATTATCACCCCAAAAATGAAATACTTAGGTACAAACCTAATAAAATATAATGACATATTTAAAAGAAATATTTCAAACTTTGATGAAAGGAATCAAAGAACTAAATAAATGAGGAGATATAAACTATAGACTCCGGGTGGTAATGATAAGTGAATATATGTCCATTAGTTGCAACAAACATACTGTTCTTGTGGAGATTGTTGATAACAAGGAGGCTATGTATGTGGTGGGGGCAGAATATACACAGGAAATCTGTATCTTCTACCCAATTTTGTTGCAAGTCTAAAATTACTCTAGAGAAGAAAGCCTTTAAAAATTATGATTTTCAAACCAGAATAATATAACATAAAGAGAAAAAATAGTTGATCAAAATTCTCCTAGAAACAACATACTTGAAGTACAGACATTAAAAGTAATGATTGCAACTGCATTTCATCTATTCCAGAAATCAGAGGAAAGATCACACATGTTAAGTAGAAGCTTTAATTTTTTTTTAAATGCCAAAATCAAACTTCTAGAAATAAAAATTATAATTTGATATGAAAATTACTCTGGAAGGGATTATTGGCACTTGGACTTTGTAGGAGAAAAAAAACCATGACCTTAAAAAACAGTAATAAAAATTATTTGAAATGAAACATACTGGGAAAAGTGACTTAAAAAAAAAGACTGTGAGTTGAACTGTGGGAAAAATTTCAGAGGACAAATGTATGTGTCATTTTAATTTCCAAAGAAGAGAATGCAAGAACATAAGGTTTTTTGTTTGTTTGTTTGTTTGTTGAAAAATTGATAGTATGTTTCTAAATCTGATGAAAAAAAATAAAATCCAACACCCAAGAATCTCAGCAAACTCTAAACACAGCACCAGAAACATGAGGAAAACAATACCAAGGCATATTGTAATTGAATTGCTTAAAACTGATGAAAAGAGAAAACTCATAAAAGTAGCCAAAGGAAAAAAATACTCATCATATACAACAAGAACAAAAATAAAGATGACAGAAGACTGTCCACCAAAGTAATATGAAGGACAACAAAACATATGCCGCTTTGGCATCTTGATTATTTTGAGCTGAAGTAAATGGAAAGGACACATTTGCCTAAAGGTAAGACATAAATTTGTAAAGGTGACACACCCCCTTACCTGGAAAGACTGTATGTAAGCACCTAATCACCAGAGGCATTTCCAGAGACTTTTAATAATGCAAATATCCATCCATAGATGAAGTTGGATAAATTAACTGGGATAGGATTTTCAATGGCTAGTCCATGATTTTGCTTTACTTAGTTCTACAATCAACACTCATGGAAGCAGCAGTCAAGAAATCAAAAGACACATTGCTTTGGGAATAGCTATAGCAAAAGATCTCTAAAGTATTGAAAAGTAAAGATGTCACATTGAAGATGAAGGTGCGCCTGACTCATGACATGGCATTTTCAGTCACATCATATGGTTGTGAAAGCTGGACATTGAACAATGAAGAGAGGATCAGAATTGATGCTTTTGAATTATGGTGCTAGAGACAATTATTGAATATATCCTGCAGTGCCAAAAGAACTAACAGATCTCTCCTAGAAGAAGTGCAACCAGAGTGCTCCTTGGAAGCAAGGATAGCGAGGCTGCACCTTACATGTTTTGGACATGTAGTCAGGAGGGACCAATCCCTGGAGAAGAACATCATGTTTGGGAGAGTGGCAAGTCAATGAAAAAAGGAAAATCCTCCACTAGATGGATTGACACAGTGTCTGCAAAATGGGCTTAAACATTAATAAGATCATGTGCCAGAATCGGGGAGTGTTTCATTCTGCTGTACATAGAGTTGCTATGAGTGGCACCTAACAACAACGACAACACCTGGGGTAGATCCATACAATGGGAAAGTATTCACAATAAAAAAGAATGAATAATTTGATACATATAATACTGTGATTTGATGGAAAAATAACTATACCAAATACAAGAAGCCATATTCCCTTCCCTTCTAAAAAAAAAATACGAGAAACTCCACCTACTGTATTTTTATCTGAAATTCTAGACAATGGAAGTTAATCCGTACAGAAAGAAAGCAGGTCATCCATTATCTGAGGATGAGGGATGAGTGAGAAGGGCTAGAATAATGGATTATAGAGCAGCATGAGGACACTCCTGAATATGGTCATGAATATGGTCACTCCTGAATATGGTCATGATCTTGACTGTGGTGATGGTTTTACAGATCTTTATCTACCTACCATCCCTTAGCCATACCACTGTTGCCACTGATCCTGTCAGATCTCAGGAGCTAAGCATGGTGGGGCCTGGTTAGTACTTGGATGGAAGACCTCCTGGGAACACCAGGTGCTGTAGGCTTGGGAGATGGACCCGGCAACCCACTCCCTAAAAAACAATCAGCCATTGAAAACCCTATGAGTAGCAGAGAAGCACTGACAATACTGTTTTGCCTGTTGTATGTAGGATGGCTATGAGTTGGATAACAACTCGATGGCACCTAACAACAACAATCTACATACCTACCCATATATGTGTGTTTATATGTATATATATATATATATATATGTATATATATATATATATATATATATATATATGCACACACATAACTGTGTAGGTTTATATGTTAATATGTCTACACACATATGTATATGTTCATATCAACACATTTTACAAGTTATACATATACAATTCACTGCATGTCAAATTTTCCTCAATAAAGCTGTTGTAAGAAATATTTTCGAGCCATAGGATCCTCACATACCTGAGGTTCTGCTATAACAGTGTCTGGCTACAACACTCATATACCCTTTAACCTCATCCTAGAAAAGGAGTCATTAAGACTGAAATTATGCAACACAAAGTCAAAGGATGGAGGTAAAATGATAATTTCAGGCTCTTGAAGGGAAGCACTATAAACACAAACACTAAACAACAGAAAGATCATTTCTAGAAATTACTAGTCTCAAAATCACAGGAAACAGAAGGGAACTCATCATTAAAGCTGACTGCACACTGATCTGTGAATTGAAAGCACAATCAGGAAATGGTAAATTTCTTAAAGTGTTGCTTTTTTTTCTGCCTTTAGAAGGAAAATTGCTAAAATACAAATTGAAAAGGCTGTATTTTCTACTGCAGGGTAAACTTAAACACAATCACTTAGCAGTAACTGAGGAAGTGGTTACAGAGAGATTAAATGCTGGAAGATATTCAGAGGGTTTTCTAGAAACAGCAAATACCTGCAGGTCCTAAGACTGCGTCAAGCATAATGTGAGCTGCCCCTGTAAATGCCCAGGTGGTGCAGGAAAGCTCCAGGACCCTCAACAGATTTTGTGTAAGAATATGAGGTTTACGCCTATGGAAATGAGTAAAAGACACCCCAGAACTACTGCAAATATAAGATGTAAATTAATTTACAATACCTGCTCATTCTTGAAGCCAGGGCCTGAGGGGATAGGGATCTTGTTCACAGTTTTGTTTTTTGTCTTTTAACTAGTGATAAGCACAGTTATATTAGTGGTACTCAACAAATCTTGGTTAAACTATGTTGGGGTAGGCTTCTTTTCTAAAACCCTAACAGACCCTGGTTTTATTTTCTAGCACGTTTAGATTTTATATCAGGCAATATTAATTTAATTTGAAAATGCTTCTTTTCTCAGGCAGCATATTTCTGCTCTTCCATCAGTGAGATTAATAAAGTGAGTTCAGGACAACACAAGAGAAACCAAATACAATAGTGCATCACCAAGACAACCAGAATGAAGAGGTTTATTAGGACAGAAACTAACAAGCCATAGAGCTAAAGCATGACAGAAAAGCAATAGAATAGTAGAGAAGGTAAATAACCTCCAAATTAGTAAATCAATCTGGTGCATAGATTCGCAAGCCTTTCATAATTCCAAGGTGTTGCACTACTTAGAATAGCAATAATGCAGAGTAAGGAAGTAATGCAATAGTCAAAAATTAATACGCTGAGAAGCCTTATGATCTCAGTTATAAATGACAGTGAAGTTGCTAACAAGCAAGGAATAACAAAGAAAGGATCTGAGGGAAGAGGTCTGGTAGAAGGTGGCAAGAAGGTGAGAAGGAAGCATCTTCAGGAGAAGGGCTCAGGTGGCAGCCTGGGAGGTACAGCCGCTCAGCCTGGGCTGCTGCTGCTCAGGAGTATTGGAGGGCACCATGCACAGGAGCAGATCTGAATAGAGCGGAACAGATTCCCCAGGGGGATTCCATCCTGTGGCCAGGGAAATATGAGAAACCTGGAGAAGCCTGCGGTCACCTGGAGGAAGGGGGCCAAAACATAAAAAAAAAAAAAAAACCCTCAGTTCTCTGGCTGAAGGGACCTCAGGTTAGGACACTTTCCCAGGCAAAGGAAAATGCACAGATGAGAAATGAAGTCAAGCAAGCACTGAGTAGAAAGGTATGATGGGTATGCAGGGAGATGGCCCCAGGTTCGTGGTATCCTTTCCCCGAGTTTTATGGAAGTGAGAGTAAAGCTGCATTTGGCCCAGAGTGACTTGGGTCTTAGATGTGAAATTCTAGTTTGGCCTTTTTGAGCAGATGAGGAGGAAATAATTATCCTCATTTAATTTAGTTTAACTTTGTTTGCACTAGGTCATGAGTGATTTAGCATGGCCTCTTCGAGCTGAGGGGAGATCATTATTTGATTTTACTTCATAGTCAGATAAGAGGTTTTGTTGTTGTTGTTGTTTGTGGTATTGGGGGGTTGAACTCAGGGCTTTATGCATGCTTTGCAAGTGCTGTACTACTGAGCTGCCCCCAGCCCATTTTTCACTTTTATTTTGAGATAAAGTCTTTCTAAGTTACATGGACTGCCTCTGGCCGAGAACTTTTTGTCCTCCTGCCTCTGCCTCCTGAGGGTCTGGGACCCTAGGTTTGAGCCACTGTGCCCAGCTTTAACCAACTGTTTTCATTGTCATCAGTTTACCTTTCACTTTAGGGTTAGGAAGGAACACCATTTATTCCTTGTTAATTTACTGTTTAGTTTTGAGTCTATTAATATCATCTGATCAGCTAGATATAGCCTGTAGCTGTACCATGGTGGCATCCGATCTCATCAGATCTCAGAAGCCAAGCAGGGTCGGGCCTGGTTAGTACTTATATGAGAGATCACCTGGGAACACCAAGTGCTCTCAGTTTGGGAGAAGAACGCGTCAACCCACTCCCTAAAAAACAATCAGCCATTGAAAATCCTATGAATAGCAGAAAAGCACTGACAATAGTGTTTCGCTATAGTGTACAACAATAGTGTTGTACATAGGGTCGCTATGAGCAGACACCAACTTGATGGCACCTAACAACAACAATTAGTTAGATATGAACAACCTGAGATCCTTTATTATCTACTGAAAGACGAGCGTTGCTTTCTTTTCAATCCAGCAATGGAAAGCCAGTGTTTGAAAGAAAACTACAAGCATCTTAGGGGGTTTTCCATCACAGCTCCTAAAATCTGGTTCCCTCTCCAATTTTTCTAACTCCTCCCCTACCCCAGCTTCTGTTTACATTACAGAAGATAATTATTATTGTTTTTTTGGGGGGGGTTCTTTTGGTTTATGGCTGCATTAATCCAATCTCTGCCTTGGTGGTTAGACTGCTTTACCTTCCTCTGCGTGTCTGTTTATCTAGTTACTTGTGATTGTGTTCAGGGCCCATGCACATTTCCAAGACAAGCATCTCCTTTTATGTTCCTTCCCTGAATAACACTTTTGCAAGATTTGGTAATATTCACTCTTCTGCCATATTATTTGATACCTACAAGTTCTGGGAATTAGGACATGTCTTTTGGGGCAGGCACTACTTACCCAGGCTACAGCCATGCCACCATGGTGTCGGATCCCATCTGATCTCTGAAGCTAAGCCAGGTGGGGCTTGGTTAGTACTTGGATGAGAGATCACCTGGGAACGCTATGTGCTGCCTATTAGGAGAAGGGTCTGGTAGCCCACTTCTGAAACCATCGGCCATTGAAAACTCTATGAATAGCAGAGAAGCAGTGACAGTGCTGGGCATGGCACAGTGTTGGGGAGTGAATTAGACTCAACTTGATGGCACCTAACAACAGCAGCAGCAGCAGCAACAACAACTACTTACCCAACCCACTATCCACCAGCTCTCTGGGGAAAATGGACATGTATGTGGAGTGCATTTCTATCAGGAAAGTTGACTGACATTTTAGTTCATATTATCAAGTGAGATGAAGATGAAATAATGAAGACAAATAATTGGACATTAACTCATTCATCAATGCAGTGAACAAATTCTTGCTGAACTAATAGTTTTTGAATACTGAATCTTTCCTCAGTTTAGGGGGCTAGTTACAACAAAACAGGTACAGATAAGAAAGACTTTGAAGTTTAAGCTGCATTATTAACATTTTCTCCATTACTTTCTTAAATGTAGATAACCAACAAAGAAATAAATCAAGTCCTGATTTGTATCATTTTCTTATTTCCTTGGTGTAAATATTCCCATCATATTGGAATTCAAACTACTACTTGTGAAGCCACTATATGCAGAGTTGAGAAAAGATTTTCAGTAACACCTACATTATAGTATTTCCACATTAAAGGACACAAGATTGACTAACCTCGAAGCTGAAAGCTTAGTAAAGTACATTAAGTAGGAAGGGATGAGCTTTGGTATTTGTTTTCTTAGTTTTCAAATTCTAAGTGTATATCACTTAATTTCCAATAATGACTGTTTATTACCTGGCTGAATTTAAGTTGGCCTTTTCAAGTTATTGCAAGCTCATTCTGGCACATGAGGATAAAGAGCAGAAGAAACATTTCAAATCTTTACATCAGTTATACTGAAGATTATTGACACATGCCTCTTAAAGTCTTCAGTCTTTTCTAGGACTATTAAAATAATCCCCATGCAGGTCTAACTCTCTTCTGTTAAATTTATCAAAAATTCAATTCTAATGAGCAGAATAAGAAGTGAAATTTCCTGCTCTCCATTTCAAATGGTTTCTGCTATTCCTGCTGATGGGTCTCCAAGTACATAGACTTCATTTAAGAGGGAGCTCACTGACGAGCTCTAAGTTAGCCTGACTCCATTCCCACCTGCAAGTTCAGAATTTTGCTGTATAATGTTATGCAAGTTACTTCTTTTGTCCTGATGGTTTCTTAATCTGCAAAATTAAGATGCCCTGCCTCACAAGGGTATAGTAAGCTATTACAGATTTTAAAAGATTACATACCCAAAGTGTAATTACACCATTAAGAACAATAATTAAGAAAATTAGTAGGAAACAATGACAACTCCTTTGCAACCAGGCCATTAATTCTGAAGTGAGGAAAGGAACAAGCATAGCGGATTAGCTTCCTCACCATCTTTGCAGCCTCTCTTTGGGGAGGAAGAGATCATCCAACAGGTGCACACCCACAGGGACAGACAGAGAGGCCCATGACCCCAACCTGTTTCTATTATGCTGGCATCAGTAATCATTAGGTGCAAGTGGCATTTTTAAAAATTATATTCTGCAAAAGAGTCCTGAAGAAACAATAACTGTCATTTAGTGGGATTCACGGTGGCACAATAAATATCACTGCTCCTACCACCTGAGTTCAGAACCAAGCAAAAAAGGCAGATGGGCCCCAGAATATCATCTTTACTACTAATCGCAAGAGGAGGCAGCTTTTATCAGTGGGAGAATGGGCTTTCTGATAATGAACACCGTAATAAAACTGGCTTACCCACCTTTTCAAAGCCAGAAGATAACTACTAGAATTAAGCTCTTATAATTAATAACTTGGGGGGTTGAGATAAGATACTTGTCAAGGCCACAAGAACCGTTTCCAAGAGAAAGAGAGATTTGGCCCCAGGTCCTCCCTCTTCACTAGGGTATACAGGGATGGTGAACTACAAAAAGTCCCAGAATGCTATGCTAATAGAGTTCCCTTTACATGGATGGAACCTTCAGGAATCTTATTTATCCCTATGATCATTCAAAATGACTGGTGTGGGAAGATAGAGTTGGAGGTGTGTTTCTGAAGTGTGTTCTTCCTCAGCAAAAAATTCACGATCAAGAAAAAGGATAGTGACGTTTAGTTTACCCTGCATTCAATCCCTAGCCCTGTACTAGGTATTCAGAGAAAACAAAAAATTTATGTAAGATCTCACATCTACCAGTGATATCTGATCAGACCTTGTCCTCTTTGAAAGTGGAGATTAAACCTTAAGAACTGCTTGACAACATGTGGTTTATTAATAGCCTGGAACATTATAGTAAGTACAGGGGTACCAAAATGCATAGACATCTTGAGAAAGAAAAGCACTATTAAACGTGTAATTAACAACAAACAAAAACATGTAATAGTCAATATATACTAATACTGATAACCAATGGGCTGGGATTTAGCTCAGCTGGGAGAGTGCTGTTCTGCAGTCTCTGAGTTCCCAAGTTCGATTCCTAGCACTGCAAAAATGGGAGAAGGATGTGGCAACCCACTCCTAAGGCAATCCTGAAACAATCAGCCATTGAAAGCCCTATGAGGGTCACTGTGAGTCAGACATGACTTCACAGCACCTAACAACAGCAACTGATAACAAAAGATGAATACAAGTCACATTTGACTTTGGCCAACACAGAAGCACTCAAAGTGGTTACCATGGCAGAAGAAGCAGGACTTGATGTGCAAGGCCTCCCATATCTTCCCTTGTGCACGTCCCACACAGTACCATGAGTCTCAATCTTATCACAAATGTGTGCAATTGTTAGGTGTAGTGGAGATTCTGTCACACCTCCACACCTCCATTGTCATTGAACTTCCACAACGTTCTCAAATTTCAAATAACTCTTCAAAATACTCTCTCTCGCTCCTTGAATGACATGTACCTCCACCATTTTCTTTGACTGTCCTGCCTGTCACATGGTGGCGCTAGTATTCATGTGATTACTGCCATCTTTTGAGCGACCATCTCTATACTGCACATTGCTATTGTAGTTCAATTTAACTTCAAAAATTAACACATAGATAACATCTCTTAAATTTTTTGGCATCCTTGGTGTGTATACATTTTTGGCACCCCAGTATTTGTATAAGGAAAGAGGGAGGGAAGGAGAGAAAGGAAGACAGGAAAGGAAGGAAGGATAAAAGGGGGAAGAAGAGAGAGAGGAAAAAAGTAGAGAGAAATATATTCAAGCCCAGTCTGACTGACTCCAAAAGAAAAAAATCTTTTCACTGCTCTACACTGCCTGTCCTACATGCTATAACGAGGCTGGATGAGTGCTGGAGTGTTATCAGCTAGGAGGGAGGCACTCCAGAATGATTATATTCTCATTCTTAAGAATATAATGTCTCTTTAAGGGCACTGGGCTCAGTGTTCTAACTAGCTCAGACACCATACTGACTGCATGCTGAGATGATATATAATCTCTTGGGTCCTCAAGCCAGACTGAGGAAAGCAAATGAATGGCATCTAATACATAATGGTATTTATAATCATACTTATGATCAGCATGTTCTGCCATAAACAACTGTGTAACTATAACCTTGCATTAGCATATTTTAGACATTCTCTCTACCCAAGACACAAGGCAAAGGTTGTCATACTTTTGCTATTAAAAATTGCTCTTAAACTGTGGCACATGCCTGTAATCCCAGCCACTCAGGAGGTGGAGGGAGGAGGATCTCAAGTTTGAGGCCAGAGGAAGCCTGGGTAACTTAATGAGACTCTGACTCAAAATAAAAAATAAAAACAGAGTTAGGGTGCAGTACAGTGTAGAGCACTTGCAAAGCATGCATAAGACCTGGGTTCAACCCCCCACCCCCAGTGTAGCAAAAATTAAATAAATAAATAAAATTGTTCTTGTAACATTGACAAACTTTGATCCATGAAATCAATCACTTCAGCTCATTTATTCAAGAGGTGATTCTTCATCATGTCTGTGACTGGATAAGCAAATAATAAATATCATTAAGAAATCATAGGCACAGAAAATTCAAGTCAGGACACAAAGCAAGAGGCTTTTTTCTGCTATTTTCTGGGATTTAAGGGCTTTATTTACAAAGAAAAACTAAGCTCTCTGAGTGTTCAGTGAGCTACTTAAATATGAAAGTAAAATTTCAAAGCACCTCGTATAAGTGGAACAGATACTGAGTCATCTTTTAAACTTACGCAGTCAGGAAATCTGACTCTCTCCCTCTCTGAAGATGCTCACATGAACGTGCCCATGGCCTGCGTTACAGTCACGCAGCGCATTGATGACTGCGGCATGTGGCATGCGGTGGCTCCCGTCTGTCTCAGTCACTGCGTTCTGTCATGAGGGTGGCAACACCTGGCTGTCAGAAGACAGAGGCCTGGAACAAGTGACCTCGTCACATCTTTTATGGCCTTAAGTATGGTGATCTGTGATTATGAGTAAGAAGTGGCAATTTCAGACAGCCGTGGGCGAGGTGGTTAAGTGGTGCAATTGCAGTTATCATCTGGCTGCAGCACTGCGGTCAGGAGCGAGCTGTTCTGCCCTCACTGCGACGCCAGTATGCAGGCACTGGCTGCGGGAATGAGAGGGCAGACACCGCCTAGCACCAGCCTCCTCCTCCCCGCAGGCAAGCCAGTGCTGGTGCTGAGCCCAGCCTCTGCGGGCCTGCGTCCTACTTCTGTTTTCACTGTGGTTATTCACGTCCAGATTATCTTAAACCTCACCTCCTGTGCATGAGTTTCCCATTGCTGCCATAACTAATCACCACAAACAGTGGCTTTGACTTCGCAAATCTGTGATCGTATAGTTCCTTAGGGCAGAAATGCCACCTGGGTGTCAGGGCTAAAGTTGGCAGAGTCATCCACAGAGCTGCGTCCCCTCCAGGGGCTCTAGGAACCGGGGTCCTTGGCTACATGCTGTCCACATGCCTGGAGCGCCACCATCCTCCATCTCCAGAGCCAGCCACACCACACCTTGATCCCAACTCTATTCTCACCTCTCCATCAACCACAACAGGGAACATAGCAGGGAATGCTCTCCATTTTTACCAACCCAAATGATGAGACTGGGCCCACCCACACAATCCAGGGTAATCTCCGCCTGTCGAGGCCGCATGCCCTTAATGACATCTTCAGAGCCCAGGAGGCCATGCAAGTAGCATCTTCCCAGGTTGCAGAGGCTAAAACAGATGCTTCCTGGAGGTGAGAGAGCACCACTCACCTGTCACCTCTATGAAATGTCTCATGATATCTGTCTCTCACTTACTGTGTCTTGCACTATTGTAGCCAATGTGCCCAATAATTTAACAATTCATCAATTATTGTTATTCATGTAATTGATTATTTCAAATATAGTTTGGTAAAGATAAACGTCCCAAAGGCAGAGTTGCTGCATTTTGAAACCTTTGTCTTCTCACTCTATCTCCTCATATTTAAGTGTTGAGCATATAACAACTGGCAGGTCTCTTAGATATTTCATTAAACATGAAAAACAATTTTTAGTGTTTAAGGTATTTTAAGCCAGAGCAACTTTTTTCTTTTTTTTTGTAACTAATATGTTTACTTGCACAAAATAATGAGCTTCATTATGACATTTTCATACATAAACATCATATACTTTGATCATATTTACCCCCCCATTACTCTCAATAATCCCCCCTCACTTTCCCTTGACCCCTTTCCTGTTCCCTAATAGTTGTCCTTCTCCTTGCATGATTTTTTTACTCCTCCTCTAGATTCTACATAGAGAAGAAACATGTAATACTTGCCTAAGTCTGACTTTATTTGGTTAACATGATGATCTCCAGTTCTATCCATTATTCAGCAAATGATATAATTTCATTCTTCTTTATGGATGAATAATATTCATATAGCCCACTCTCAAAAAAATCCCAGAACAATCAGTCTTTCAAAATCCTATGAGGGTTGCTATGAGTTGGACTCGACTGGACAGCACCTAACAACAACATACACACACACACACACACACACACACACACACACACACACACGATTTTATTTATCCATTCATCTACCGTATGGTATCTAGGCTGATTCTGTGAATCAACAATTGTGACTAGTGTCCCAAGAAACATGAATATGTTGGGATCCGTACTGTATGTTGACTTTGATTTCTCTGGGTATATACACAGGGGTGGTAAAACTGGATTACATGGTAGCTCTATTTTTAACTTTTTAAGGAACATCCGTACTGATTTCCATAGTTGGTGTACTAATTTACACTCCCACCCACATTTATAGGACTCATCCCCACATTCTTGCTAGCCTTTGTTGTTTTCCTTTTCTTGATGATAGCCATTCTGACTGGGGTGTGATGGAATCTCAGTGTAGTTTTCACAGTGCTGGGGATCGAATCAAGGGCCTCAGAGAGTGCAACACAGTACTCTACCAACTGAGCTAAACCCCAGCATAGCAACTGTACGTACAACAGATGAAACACTGCCTGACATTGTGCCATGCCTGGCACTACATCAGTGCTTCTCTGCTATTCATAGGGTTTGCAATGGTTTATTGTTTCAGGAGTGGGCTGCCAGGTCCTTCTCCCTTGTCTGCAGCACTCAGTATTCCCAGGTGGTCTCCCATCCAAGGACTAACCAGGCCAACCCTGCTTAGCTTATGATAACAGGCAGGGACAGATACCAGGGTGTTATGGCTGCAGACCATATATCATTAATGACTTTCAAGTTAAGCCAACAGTGAGATATCACCACATACCTATAAAAATGGCTAAAATTCAAAACACTGACAATACCAAATGCTGGTGAGATTGTACAACAGCAGAAACTTCCATTCATTGTTGGAGTTAATGCAAAATGGTTTATCCATCTCAGAAGAGAGTTTGCTATTTTCATGTGTTTCCTAGATATTGACCAAAGTCAATTAAATATTTATGACCACTAAAGAATGAAGGAAATTCTCCCATCCCAAAGGCTCAAGTCTACTGAAATAAATTGATGATAGACAGATTCTCAAAAGACACACAAAGTTGTTAATGTCCATAGGCGCAACACAAAATATGAAACTCCAAGCAGGGCTAGGTGGTTGGACTTAAAACACCCTCTTCATAAAAGAGAGAAGCAGAGTCTGTAGGCAGTCTTCTGGTGGTGCTAAATGACTGTGGGGAGATAAATGGACCTGAAGAACAGACCATGGCCTGAAAAAAGTTCCTCTGTGCTCTAGGTGTTATGTTTGCTTTGCAGGCTCTTCCTTTGTGACATGAGTTTAATCTTCCTTGGTTAATTAAATTTCAGGAGGAAGATTGAAGATGATTATATTTCCCAGTGGTGGATCCAGTCTGCAGATAGATAAGGGAACTTCAAAGAAAAGCCTCATCCAGCATTTGATGATCCTCATGTGCTTTTAACTGAAAACAATCAACATAGCAAGATGCCAAGATTTGGAGTATTCTTCCCTTCCTTCCTTCCTTCCTTCCTTCCTTTCTGTTCTTGGAGGTTGAACCCAAGCCTGCACACAGACTTTGCAAGTACTCTACCATTAGGCTGAACCCCTAGCTTATTATTGTTTTTTATCTTGAGACAGGGTCTTGCTAAATTACACAGGCTGCCTCTGGCCTTGAACCTGCGTTCCTCCTGCCTCTGCCCCCTGAGTTGCTGGGATTATAGGTGTGAGTCACCACAGCCAGCTGGGGTATCATTTTTTGAATCCTAATACCACAAAAAAAGCTGCACTTAAATGTTTATGCCAATTTTACTCATAATTATTAGGACTTAAAAATAACCAAGTTGTCTTTCCCCCATGTGTCTGTCAGCTTGTCCTGTTGTGGGGGCTTGCATGTTGCAGTGATACTGAAAGTTAAGCCATCATATTTCAGATACCAGCAGGGTCACCCGTGGTGGACAGGTTTCAGCTGAGCTTCCAAACTATGACAGACTAGGGAGAAGGCCCCAGCAGCCCACTCCTGAAACAATTAGCTATTGAAAACCCCATGAATAGCAGAGAAGCACTGTCAAATATAGTGCTAGTATATGAGGCCCCCAGGCTGGAAGACATTCAAGAAACAACTGGGGAAGAGTTTCCTCCTCAAATAAAGGTGACCTTAATGACAGGAATGGAGTAAATCCCCTGGGACCTCCTTTTGCTGATGTGGCAGGACTCAAAATGAGAAGAAACATAGTGATTGCAACACTGAGCTCAAACATAAAAAGATCTATTGCATGGCACAGTGCTGGGTAGTGTTCCATTCTGTTGTACATAGGATGGGTATAAGTGGGATCTGCCTGGAGGGCACATGGTAAGAACAACAATTTGTCCTTCAATAGGTGAATAGATAAAACAACTGTGGTACAACCAGACAATGGAATATTGCTCAATGCTAAAGAGAAATTAGCTATTAAACAGTGAAAAGATAGGGAGGAGACTTCAAGATGTAATGCTTATTGTAAGGAGACTGAGAAAATTAAATACTCTGTAGTTGCAACTATGTGACATTCGGGAAAAGATACAACCTTAGAGATTTTAAGAGAATCAGTAGCTACCTGAAGGTGATAAGGGTGAATGGATGAAGGGGTGGTATACATGGGATGGTTAGAGCCACAAAACTATTCCTTATGTAGACCTCACACATTTGGAAAAACTCAGAATTGTACAACACAGAGTGGAATCTAACATAAACTATCTATGGACTTTAGTTAACCATGTATCAATATTGGTTTATCAATTGGATCAAGTGTATCACACTAACATTATTAATAGGGGAAACTATGGATATGGGAGTGGGAGGACAGGGAGCATATGGGAATTCCCTGAGATTTCTATCCAACTTTTCTGTAAATTTTAAACTGCTCTAAGAAATAACACTCTATTAATGCAAAAAAGCAACATCAAGATATGATCTATAGCAAATAAAAAAGTTTATTTTAAAAGAAAAATGTTAATCATAAAGGGAAGAATATATTCCTTTTGGATTGCTTATTTCATGTACTCAGTCTTAATGAGAAAATATAACTCTATGACATTCAACTCATAAATCTAACAGTATGGGAACCACAGGGTAGCAAAGTAATAAACACACTAAAATTCTTTGAATGACGTCTTTTAAAAGAAATATAATGATATGCCATAACTTCTACACATCATGAAAAAAGATTATGTTTTAGTCTCTAAGAAACATAAAAGTAGAATGACTATTAGATATAACATTTCATTTTTTAAAGACAAAAAATCTCACTAGTTTGACTTCAAACTTGTGATCCTCTTGCCTCAGCTTCCTGAGTGCTGACATAATAGGTATGAACCCTGGTTCCCAGCTACCTTTTTAAAACAAACAAACAAAAATAAATAAATTTTTAAAAACTGTAACTTGTTTGATGAACTGAACTAGAGTAAACTCAGTGAAGATTTGGAATTCACGCTGTTCTCCGGTTCCCTGCCTTGCTGCCTCCTCATGCTGGAAAGATGGAATGAATCTCTGTCCTTTACTCACAGTGGGAAGAAGCAAAGAGTTTTGTAAACCAGCTCACTTACTAGTAACTGCAAAGTGATAAATGTTATTTACAATCTCAGAGGGGAGATATGACCAATCCTCTTAGAGTACCTTAGATGTTTGTGACTTGTGACTTTTATTTACACTAATGACAGCTTTTGAGACCCTTCCTTTACTTGTTCATCTACTCTTTCTTTCAGAAATAACACTGGACTTCTGATCACCCACTCTAGGCACTGGTAACTGAACAGTGATCATAGTAGATCAAGTCCTTGTGTTCATCAAACTTTTGTTCTAGTGGGAAAATACAAATAATAGATGTAAACAAATACACAGTGATGTTTTCCATTAATGGAAATGTTATAAATAAAATGAAAGCAAGCTAATGCAATAGAGTGTCAGTAAAGGCAGGAAGTCATTGAAGAAGGGGACTGTAGAGACAATGGAGGCTCTAGGAGGACACTAAAGTTGAGAACAGAATGATATGAATTACAAGTGCTAACAATTATGCTTTCTGCCATCATGATAAAAACCACTGAGATAAACTTATAAGGAGGAACAGTGTACTCAGCTCATAGTTTCAGGAGTCTCTGTCCAGGGTCAGCCAGCTCTGTTGCTTTTGGGCCTGTGGCAGGCACTGTGTCATGCAGGAAGAGCCTGTCAGTGGGAACTGCGCAGCTCACGGTGGCTGGAAAGAGAAGAAATAAGAATAGGAGAAGCCAGGGTCCCTATGGCCCCCTCAAGGACACACTTCCAATGACCTCCCCTCCTTCCTTCCCTTGGGTCCTGTCTCCCAAACGTTCTGCCATTTCCCAAGAGCACCACAGGCTGGGGACTAAGCCTTCAATGTGTGGGGCTTTTGGAGGCCACTTCTCCAAACCATTGCATGACATTCACGCTGAGCAACAGGAGTATACTAGGCACTGCCCTCCCGAATCACAGCTCTACCTTCATGAAGCTGAGAATTTAGTGAGAAAGAGAGAGATAGAAGTACAAATAAGTAAACAGATAAACCACCCAACAGAAACTTTTCTAATTTATATCCCTCTAGCGTGATATATACATAAATACATTCAGTTGGTAGAGTGCTGCTCTGTAATCTCTGAGGACTCATGTTTGATCCCCAGCATGGTGAAAATGGGAGAAGGACATGGCAGTCCACTTCGGAGTCAATCCCAAAACAGTCAGTCATTGAAAACCCTATGAGGGTTGCTATGAGCTGGGCCTGAGTAAATGGCACTTAATAACAACAAACAACATTTCCATCAATGCTAGCCAAGTCATTGTATCATTAAAATCTTTGACCATTGCTAATCTGGCAAGTGAAACATACTATTATTTCACTTTAGTTTTAATTTGCATTCTTTATTTATACTTTTGTTTTTCCTTTTCCTTTTTCTTCTTTCTTTTTTTTTTTTTTTTTTTTCCCCTCCCCCCCCCCCCAGTCCTGGAGAGCTAAACCCAGGACCTCACATATATTTTGCAAGTGCTCTGCCACTAAGCTGCACCCTCAGCCTCTTTTGTATCTTTATTTTAAAATTGAGACAGGGTCTCACCAAGTTACACAGGCTGCCTTTGGCCTTGAACCTGCTATCCTCCTGCCTCTGCATCCCCAGTCATTGGGATGACAAGCGTGAACCACCATGCATGGCTCTATGCTCTGTTTTAACTGCCTCCAATCTTTTATTGCTTTCAAAGCCTTTGTGCATTAATAATTGCCATCATAGTTTTTAAAAATACTTATTTGTCTATACACTCATATATGAGATTTATCCCTTGCTAGATATTCCTTGTTCTTTTCCTTTTTATACAAACAAATTCTTTGCTACATTTGTCAATGAAAACCTATGTGGGTGATGGAGTATAGCTCAGTGGTAGAGTGTTTGCCCAGCGTGGGCAAGGGCTATGGGTTCAATTCCTAGCACCTCACATTTTTTTTCTTGTATATGTATCAAAATGTTTTTATTGGGCTCTCCATCATAAATGATTACTGAGGTGAATAATTTTTTCCCTAAAGACCTTTGAAAATCAGATCTATTCCATTATCTTCTGGCATCTGCTCTTGACAATGATATATCTGCTTTCTGTGTAGTTGTTGGTTCTTGAAAGTGATCTGTCTATTGTCTCTGGTGATATCAAGATTTGTTTTTGCCTTGGAGGTTCTTTAATTTAAATGTATAAAATGTGGACTTCTCCTCCTCTCCTCCTCCTCCTCCTCCTTCTCCTTCTCCTTTTGAGGCAAAGTCTTGTTGGCCTCAATTTCTTGGGCTCAAGTGATCCTCCTGCCTCAGTCTCCAAAGTCACTGGGACTATAGGTGCCCACCTCTGGATATATTTTTATATCCTGCATAGGAATTTGTGTGTGCCTCCATTTTGAAAAGCTCACCTCTTCACCTCTTCACACACTGATGCACCTCATTCCTCTCTCGTATTTCTCGGTCGATGAGAACTATAGAGGAGTTCTCATTCTATGCACCACACTTCAACTCTGCCTTTTCATGTTTTCCATTTCTTTCCTTTGTTGTGATATATGTAGCAGGTACTTGTTCTAACTCACTAATTCTTCCCTCTTTCCACCTACCCTATTTAATTCATCCATTGTTAAATACCTATTTTTAGAAATTTATTCAATATTTACAATATGATTTTTAAAATAAATTTGTCTATTCCATTTTCAGATATCCTTAAATAGCACACAACAAAGTAATAAAAAATAAAAATCATGTAAAAAGATTGGGAAGAGGCTTTTATGTTAAAGAATAGGGGCAAGGTTGACTTAGGTAGAAGAGGTTGAAGGTCTGAGAGGTAGGTAATAGTCACATCATGTACGGTCCTATGGGCTGATTGAAGGAAGTCAGAATTCATTCTGTGCAAGATACCAGTGTTCTATGTCACAACCTGATGTGATTTGTCTTGTGTAGAAAGATGCTCTCTATGAAAATAGGAGAAGGGAGAAGGGTAAAGTGAAAGAGGCTCCTTCAGAGGTACAGAAAGTAGGTCATAGTGGTTTGGATTCTAGCACTGTACTGAAGATGGAGGGCAGAGAGAAATGATCCTTAATATATTTCACCCAATGCTCACAGATTTGCTTACATTATTATGCTTAATCCTTACGACAGATTTTAAATACTTATTGCAGTTTTGCTGATGTGTAAATTGAGGCTTAGTCATGTTAGATAACTTGCTAAATTCACACAGCTGCTACAGAACAGGAAGAACTTCTGACCAAGGTCTTGGTTTAGTGACCCTTTATAGGAGAGAGATAACAAACAAGTGGGCAGGTAAACGAGCTAGGTCTGTGCAGATGTGATACAGCTAGGAAGAGAATGAAGTGAGATGATCCAGGGAGACCAGGGACTAGGGAAATGACAAGAGTAAACAGGTGGAAGAAGGAGCTTTGTGAGGATTTTAAACACAATTTTTATCATTTATTTTGTTGTTATTATTGTAAGTATGGGGGTGTGAACCCAGGGCTTTTTGTATGGTAGGCAAGTGTTCTACCATGGAAAGAACTGTTACCGCCCTTTTTCTTTTTCTTTTTCTTTTTTCTTTTAAGACAGGATCTCGCTAAATTGTTCAAGCTGTTTCTGGCCTTGAACTTGTGATATTCCTGTATCAGCTTCCCTAGTCACTGACACTATACATGTGTGTGCCACAGCACTTTGCTTAAATCATCAATTTTTGTACAACTTTTAGCATAATGTCAGGGTAATAGTAAGGGTCATTCTTTAAATCTGTCTCCTTCTTTTCAACTGTAATGAGCACCATCCTTGTCCAAGCCACCCTGTCAATTTCTGCGTCTATTAATAATTGTTGCTTGTTGCTGTTGTTAGGTGCCCTTGAGTTGGGTTTGACTCATGGTGGCCCTCATAGGGTTTTCAATGGCTGATCATTATGAGATGGTTTCGGGGGCGCATTGCTACATCCTTCTCCCAGTTTTGCCACAGTGGAGATCAAACACGGGTCCTCAGAAAATGTGGAGCAGCACTCTACCAACTGAGCTAAACCCTAGCCCCTCTATTAATAATAAAACCCTGAAAATGAATAAGACACCTTTCCTTGGCTTTGGGAAAAGCAGAGGAGGTTGGCTGTGTGTACATTGTGGATGAAGGAATAACATGGGTAAGGAGATCTGATCCCATCCCTACCTACCCATAGTGCAGAATTCTAGGAAAGGTGGCACCAGAGAGTCCTGAGCAGACACAACAGGTGCTGCCTTCGGGAAAGTGAGCCAGAGGGGAGTCATGGAAGTCTAAGAGTAAAGCCTGGGCTTCCAGTTGTGGGGGAAGGAAGGCAGGAATGTCCCTTGAGGAGCTCACTTCCAGCCTAAAAGAGCATCAATGCGTAAAATGTTGGTCATCTAGGGCTTTATGCTCACTGGCAAATCAACATGTTTCTGAGGAAATTAATTAGCATATCTAACCAACATAACTATAACTTTCATTTTTGGTATTCTTTACCCTGGGGAGCATTCTGTGACAGTTCACAAAGAAAAGTGTGGCCTGATGCACTCAGGATGTTCCTGTAGGGCAATCTTTTACTGACCGGTACCGGTCTGACTGAGCCCCTCTTAGCCTAGTCTTATGGAAATCCTAAAGAAAACTGGACAACCACTACTTTGCCTGCTGGATGATAGGACTCTGAAGAGTGTTCACGTCCTGGATGCTGGGGCTGTGGGCATTTCCATCCAGTGATAAAGCATAAATCTACATCTGAGAATATCTTATACAGTGCTCACTCTCTATAAACCAAAGACAATGTCCTCTCTCATCAATAGCTCAGAAAGACAAAGAAGCTGTCTGGATAAAGGGAGTGAAGGCATTGCTCTGAACTAATGTCCTGGCACTCTGCCCAGAGCTCTATATTCATCTGAAAAAAAAAGAGGCACTTATTCTTTTTTACACACAAGATACGAATAGTACGAAATCCAATCATGCAGTCAGTATCAATAGCCTACATTCTGCAGCCAGTTGGCCAGGCTCAAACCTCTGCCTGCTTCCTGTTGTCAGATGATCTCAGGCAAGTGATGGACTCACACAAAGCTCAACTTCCTCATCAGTAAATGGCTTAGAATCATTTTATCTTTCCCAAGATAGGAGAGCTGGTAAGACCCAACGAGGATAACTTGAATGCTTTTTAATTGTATGTGATCAATACTAACAACTTTCAAAGCACTTTCTTAATATGAGACATAAAAGTAATTAAATTGTTATTCTGTAATGGGAGAGTTACTGTTTATTGACCTGAGTATCAACCTCTTGATTAAAATTATCTACTGGGTTGCATCCAATATTTGTGACTATTTTAATGATATTTGATTTTCTTTAAATCCAAGACCTGATAAACAGCTATAATGGAAGCCACATTATAAAATAAGCTATACACTGTTTCCTAAACAATTATTAACTCAAGAATAAAGATATGTCCAACTCACTACAAATAGTATTTAATTTGGCACTTATATTGATTTTCTGTTTCCTCTTTCTTGAATTAGCAGGCCGTTTTAGCCAGGAAAGTGTAAAGCATCTTTCTTTTCTGGGTATATTTATACCTCTATCTTTCATTGTTGAATCCACTGTTGTCTGTAATAATTCTTCTGTGTATTCAATGCAATGTTAGAACTTTTATACCAATCTCTGAGGTTCTTCATTCCCTCCTTCTTTAATAACTGCTCCATGTAGTGCAGAAATTTAAAAAGATTTTCTCTCCTTCAGCACTTTCTCCCTAAAATGCTGGCTACAGATGTTTACTCCTTATTACACAGGACAGCCCAGGAAATGACTAGTCCTTTGTTTGCAAGACACTGGAGTTCTGTCCAATATCTCTCAGATCAGAATTCAGGATTCTATAGTTTTGACAATGTCATCACAGAAAGGGAGGGATGTGTATTGCTAATTGCTTTTCAGCAAGAGCAAAGCTGTTTTCAGGTGACAGTGACATTTAGGTAGTTAATATTCTATCTGGAAAAAAAAAAGTCATTCTTACTCATCAGGTGTAAAGAACTTAGTAATTTCTACAATGTTTACCATGTAGCACCAACCTACCCCCAGATTTTTCTGAAGTCACCAAGAGTTTAACTGTTAAATTGTTTGTTACATACTTCCACTTTGTATTGCAGTTATATTTTCACAAATAGTAGGCACGATCCTCATAATCACCATGCTGGGTAAGTCCCTTCCTAAGGGACCCCAGGGCTTGAAGGATGCTGGAGATGGCTCTACTAGTAATGGGAGGAGTCAAGATGTGGACTTAGACCGAGAGTTCACATTCAGGATCTGTTCTAAATATCACAACTCCTTCATCACACATTGCCTTTATGAAATACCTGTCAGTTCATTGGTTCCTTGTCTTTAACCTGGCAAAATAAAGCACACAGGGGAAAGGCCTAGTATTACATTTCTATTTTTTCTTTGCCTTTCCATCTCTAACCTAAGTGCTATATGATGCATAAACAACTTGGGCACATAGTAAGGAAACATTTTGTATCATTCCAACCTAGCAAAGAATGGAAATGGTAAGCCACAAAGTAGAATATTACTTCTCTAAAAAGGATGACTTATGATATTATCTACAATAAAAAGGAAAGCACAGATATTAGTGTTAGGGAGGCATGGCTTCCAAGCAATTATGCTTCTTATTTGTTGTTGGACAAGTCAGTGACACTCCCTCATCTTCTGCTTCTGTAAAATGGGGGCTATGACTCTTAATCTGCAAGATTGTTTTAACTATACTACCATATGCAAAAGAGTATGTGGCATACATTTAACATTTGAGAACTATTACCCAATCACAGCACTGCAACCCAACATTGATCACACAATTCAGAAAACCTCAAGTACTGAGAAATCAGGAAGCTTTACAACATCCGATAGTAAGCCACTGCCAGAGCTTGAAGCATGATCCTTGTGTCACCAGACTGTTTTTCACTTCCTTCAAATGAGGTCTGGAGTCCAGTGTCCTTACCTCTGGAAAAAAAAATTAGAATGTAGTCTCTGTATTGTTGTTGTTTGGTGCTATCTAATCGAGTCTGACTCATAGTGACCCTCACAGGGTTTTTCCATGGCTGATTGTTTCGTGATTGCTTCAGGAGTGGATTGTTATATCCACCTCCCTTATTCTCTGTACTAAGTTAAAATCCAGGAACAAGTTATACAAATTTGTTCTACAGAGAAAGACACATTACATTAGTGGTAAATCAATGGTAGAAAGACTATGCTTTATCTTTTACTATCATACATGAAAGTATAAACTAAGAAAAACTACATATTTCTGCCTGCAGCCATACCACTGTGGTGTCTGATCACATCAGATCTCAGAAGCTGAACAGGGTTGGGCCTGGTTACTCCTCGGATGGGAGACTGACTAGGAATACCATATGCTATAAGCTTGGGAGTAGGACCTAGCAACTCACTCCCAAATAGAAATCCGCTATTGAAAACCCTATGAATAGCAGAGAAGCAGTAACAATACTGTTTTGCCTGTTGTACATAGGATTGCTCTGAGTCAGACACCAAATTGATGGCATCTAACACCAGTACCACCACCACATATTTCTAGGATGCTTTGAGCTCAACTCACCTGCAAAATACAGGTATTAGAATTAAGTCTTTACCAATTTAGCCATGTCTTTATCCTACAATTATAGGCATAAAATAATTTCTGCGAAAATAATGCAACATTTTCAGTTGAGAATGACTCCTACCAAATACTCAAAGTATTTTTCATGAATATGGAACTCCAGTTAGGTAGAGTTTCTGATTCATGTAACTACGAAGAAGATATTTATGGCTGCTAACGCTGTTGTTGTTGTTAGGTGCTGTTGAGTTGAGTCCAACTCATAGCGACCCTATGTACAGCAGATCGAAACACTTGCTGATTCTGTGCCGGGCAAATGATCTGATTTATGTTTAAGCCCATTGTTGCAGACACTGTGTCAGTCCATCTGGTGGAGGGTTTTCCTCTTTTGCGTTGACCTGCCACTCTCCCAAACATCATGTCCTTCTCCAGGGACTGATCTCTCCTGACTACATGTCCGAAATATGTAAGATGCAGTTTGGCCATTCTTGCTTCCAAGGAGCACTCTGGTTGCACTTCTTCTAGGACAGATTTGCTGGTTCTTTTGGCAGTCCATGGTATATTCAATAGATGTCTCCAGCACCACAATTCAAAAGCATCAATTCTTTTTCTGTCTCCCTTGTTCAATGTCCAGCTTTCACAACCATATGATGCGACTGAAAATACCATGGCATGAGTCAGACACACCTTCATCTTCAATGTGACACCTTCGCTTTTCAATACTCTAAAGAGATCTTTTGCCACTGCTTTTCCTAGAGCAATGCGTCTTTTGATTTCTTGACTGCTGCTTCCATGGGTGTTGATTAAAGAGCCAAGCAAAGCAAAATCTTGGACCACCTCAATCTTTTCTCCATTTATTGTGAAGTTGCGTGCTGACCCAGTCGTAAGGATTTTTGGTTTGTTGATGTTTAGTCGTCACCCATATTGAAGGCTATGATCTTTGATCTTCATCAGTAAATGTTTTAAATCTTCTTCACTTTCAGCAAGCAGAGTAGTGTCATCTGCATAATGCAGGTGATTAATGAGTCTTCCTCCAATCTTGATTACACGTTCTTCCTCATAAAGTCCAGCTTCTCAGATTATTTGCTCAGCGTATAAATTGAAGAGATAGGGTGAAAGTATATAGCCCTGATGCACACCTTTCTCAACTTTAAACCATGCGGTGTTTCCTTGTTCTATTTGAAAAACTGCCTCCTGGTTCATGTACAGATTTCTCATGAGCACAATTAGTTGTTCTGGTATTCCCATTTTCCAAAGTGTTATCCATAATTTGTTATGATCCACACAATCAAATGCCTTTGCATAGTCAATAAAACATATGTAGACATCTTTTGATATTCTCTGCTTTCAGCTAATATCCACCTGACATCAGCAATGATATCCCTGGTTCCCCACCTTCTTCTGAATCTCACTTGATTATCTGGTAATTCCCTGTCTAAATACTACTGCAGTCACTTCTGAATGATCTTTAGTGGAATTTTGCTGGTGTGTGATATTAATGATATTGTCCGATAGTTTGCACATTCAGTTGGATCCCCTTTTTTGGGAATAGGCACAAATACGGATATCCTCCAGTCAGTTGGCCAAGTAGCTGTTTTCCAAATCTGTTGACATAAACATGTTAACACCTCCAGTGCTGCATCTGTTTCTTGAAACATCTCTGTTGGTATCCCATCAATTCCTGGAGCCTTGTGTTTCACCAGTTCTTTCAAGGCAGCTTCCACTTCATCCTGCAACACCATTGGTTCCTCTTCATATGTAACCTCTTGGAATGGTTGCTCATCTACCAATTCTTTCTTGTATAATGACTCTGTGTATTCTTCCCATCTTTTTTTGATGTTTCCTGCATCATTTAATATTTTCCCTGTAGAATCTTTCACTACTGCCACTTAAGGCTTGAATTTTTTCTTCACTTCCTTAAGCTTGAGAAACACAGAGCATGTTCTTCCCTTTTGATTTTCTGCCTCCAGCTCCTTGCACATGTCATTATAATATTTGTTTTTGTCTCCTCGAGCTGCCTTCTGAAATCTTCTGTTTAGTTCCTTAACTTCCTCATGTCTTCCTTTTGCTTTAGCTGCTCAACGTTCAAGGGCAAGATCCAGTGTCTCTTTTAACACGTAATTTGGTCTTTTCTTTTTTTTCTTGTCTTTTTAAGAACTTTTTGATTCCCTCTTGAATGATATCTTTTATGTCATGCCACAACTCTTCTGGTCTATCATTTGTGTCTAATGCATTAAAACCTATTCTTGAGGTGGTCTCTGAACTCAGGTGGAATATACTCAAGGTCATACCGTGGCTCGCGTATACTTATTCTAATTTTCTTCAGCTTCAGTTTGAACTTGCATATGAGAAGTTGATGGTCTGATCCACAGTCAGCACCTGGTCTTCTTTTGACATTTTCTATAGAGCTTTTCCATCATCTCTTTCCACACATGCAGTCAATTTGATTCCTGTATGTTCCATCTGGTGAAGTCCATGTGTATAGTCTCCGTTTATGATGTTGAAAAAATGTATTTGTAATGAAAAAGTCACTGGTCTGACAAAATTCTATCATGCGATCTCTAGATTCATTTCTGTCACCAAGACCATATTTTCCAACTACTGAGCCTTCTTCTTTGTTTCCAACCTTTGCATTCCAGTCACCAGTGATTATCAGTATGTCTTGATTGCAGGTTTGATCTATTTCAGATTGCAGAAGCTGATAGAAGTCTTCCCTTTCTTCATTTGTGGCCTTAGTGGTGGGTGCATAAATTTGAATAATAGTCATATTAACTGGCCTTCCTTGTAGGCATATGGATATTATTCTATCACTGACAGCATTGTATTTCATGACAGATCTTGAAATGTCTTTTTTGATGATGAATGCAACCCCATTTCTCTTCAGTTTATCATTCCCAGCATAGTAGACCATATGATTGTCTGACTCAAAATGGCCTATGCCGGTCCATTTTAGCTCACTGATGCCTAGAATGTCAATGTTTATGTGCTCCATTTCTCTTTTAACAATTTCTAATTTGCCTAGATTCATACTACGTACATTCCATGTTCCAATTATTAATGGATGTTCACAGTTGTTTCCCCTCATTTTGAGTGGTGCCACATCAGCAAGTTGAGCACCCTGGGGCTTTACTCCATTTCCGTCATTATGGTAGACTCTACTTTGAGGAGGCACCTCTTCCCCAGTAGTCTTTGAGTGCCTTCCAACCTGGGGTGCTCATTTTCCAGCACTATATCTGACAGTGTTTCTTTGCTATTCATAGGGTTTTCAATGGCTAATTGTTTCGGGAGTGGTTCGCAGGTCCTACTCCCTAGTCTGTCTTAGTCTGGAAGCTCAGCTGAAAACCTGTTCACCATGGGTAACCTTGCTCATATCCAAGGTTACAATGGCAGAGCTCTCAGTCTCATCGCATTACACAAGCCCCCACAGTGCGGCAAACTGACAGACATGTGGGGGCTGTTAACGTTACTATTTAGTAAATTGATATACCCTTTTAGCCTTGAGCATGAGTACTGCACACAAGGCAATCAGAAACTGGAAAATTATCAGGCAATTATTTGACCTTTTCTAAGCTAACTATAATCTCCAACCTTAACATGTACACCCTATGTACCATGCTGTGAAACAGGAGGTGCCTGTGGTGGAAAGGGAGCTCCCAGGGGCTTTCCTGGGGGAAAGCCATTTGGAGCATCCCTCTGTAAAAGAGTCAGGGTGAAAATTTTGTTCCGTTTCTTGGATCCAAAGGATTTATTCCCTGAGATGGAGAAATAGAAAAACTGAATTGCAAACTTATTATGTTGGTCTCTATGGGCATTAAAGTCTTCTCCCTTTAATTAGTATCAATTTGTGAACATATCTACCATATCTTAGATTAAATTTAGTTACTTAGCAACATGGAAAAATTGTCCATGGGATTCCTTTAAATAGGAAAGTCATATTTCCAATTTTTATGTAAATAAGCTTGTCAAGTTTAGCTTTGTTGTTGTTGTTAGGTGCCGTCGAGTCGGTATCCGACTCATAGCGACCCTCATAGGGTTTTCCCTGGCTGCTTCGGGATTGCCTTGGGAGTGGATTGCCAGGTGCTTCTCCCATTTTGTGGTGCTGGGAATTGAACTCAGGACCTCCAAGACTGCAGCACAGCGCTCTACCAACTGAGCCAAATCCCAGCCACCAAGTTTAGCTTACTATGGTATAATTATTATAATTATATAGCATATAATAAAATGAGACACAGGTCTAGATCATATCACAGAGGCCCTTCAACCAGCACAAAATGTATGCCTATTAGCAGCTCTGCGATTTTTAGTCTGGGAATTGAAGTCATCCCAGTAGGAAGACCATTGTGTAGGGAAGCTTCACATAAGCTTAAGCCAAGGATACATAACAGTATAAAATGCTTGATTTAAACAAGGCTAGAAGGAGTTACTTATGACTTATAAAATCTACATCAAATGTTTGACATAGTCTTAGCAGTGGGCATTACAGTGTATATAGCCACAATTATTTCCACTGTGGACAGCTAAAAGGACAATTCTACTCCACTAAAAATAAATTTCAGAAGTTTCCTGTTTCCTATGTGATTAATGGTAGCTCCAACTCATTCTCTTCCAGGAATGAGATTGAAAGAGCCACTGGATATTCAAAGACTTGAATTTTTATGTACATTTTAAAGATGACTAATTTGGACATCTGAACCTATAATTTCAGTGTATATGCAAGAAGATTGCAAGAAACTGGAACATCTTAAAACCTTATTTTCTCTAACTGCTATTAATATTGATAAACTTAAACGCATTCATATTTAATTTCCACATATAATAATCTCAAAAGGCCCACCACAATATCAATACTTAAATAATAGCCTTATATATTTTGAGTAAATAATAGATAGTAACTTCAGATATACCGATTTTATGTTGCTTGTCTGTTTGTTTAATAAATGTTTTCCCATCCAGATGTAGGACTTACTTGCAAAATTGCCCTGGCTTATATAAGAAATAAATACACTATGAAACCTTATACTGCATTCAATTCCATTGAATTTGTACTTTCTGAGACTTCATTTTCCACTACACTATTAAGAGTTCTACAGAAAGATGTGCCCCCTTTATAGCCCTAATGCAACGTACTTTTTAGTGCATTTTTGAGTGCATATCAAGCTTGAAATCAGCTGACTTTCTTGCAATTGGCTTTATCATAGCACAGAGGAGCAAAGGAAAGAAATGGCAAAGAGAGAAACACATATGCCACTAGAGCTTCACCACAAGTATCTTTCAAAGAGAGTCTGCCCTTAGAAACTCCATTCCTTAAGAAATAGTTGTGGAACTCCTGCTGGGAGAGTATGCAGTTTATTTCATACAAGGTGTTCCATTGCTTACAGGGCCATCAATTCGTAATCTATGTGAAAACATATTTTCTACACTCCTATTAGGAAAAATATTATATGGCCAGTTCTTCAATAGAACAGTATTTTTATCATTCTTTATTAAAAATAATCCAAAAACGTGATACAAATTAAATTTGTGTTAAAGTAAGAAAGCTATCTTATGTAAGGTAGGTGTTTTGATGTAACAAGTTCCCAATCAAGTCTCCATGCCATTCTAATAGTTGCATCTTTCAGACTTTTACAATTGAATATTTAAAAAACATAAACACACACACACACACACACACACACAAACTGGTGGGTTGAACATGACTACAGAACTATAACAAAACTTTATGTGCTATTTCTCATAGTCCTTTCAAAATTTATTACTAGATAGTTTTTCTTGTAGTTATTTTTATAAAGTTCGATGACTTACTGCACAAAAGCCTCTAAGTTATGTAGTTAGTATGGCTCAGTATAATAGCACGTGAATCTCCAAGATTTTTTTTTTCCTTTGGTGGTACTGGGGGTTGAACCCAGGGCCTCACGCGTGCATGCTTTTGCAAGTGCTGGACCACTGAGCTGCGCCCCCAGCCCCCCCCCTTTTTTTTTTTTGAGACAGGGTCCCACTAAGTTACACAGACTCTTCTGGTCTCAAACTTGCAATCTTCTTGCCTCTGCCTCCCAAGCTGCTGGGATGACAGGCATGCACCAACGCTCCCGGCTTCCGCGATTTTTTTAAGAAAATAAAATTCCTTGCCACTTCTCTCTGCAACCCCCAGTTATCTTATCCCCCATCTACCATGATTGCAGATTAGCAAATAAGCTACTTTCTTTTTTTGTGAAGGGCTGTGACTAGCTTTTCTTCCTATTCTGCTAATAAGAGTGCTCCAGACTTCTTGACCTTCTAGAGTTAGATTTTGGAGAAAATGGAATACAGAAAATTCACATTAATTGCTATATAGAAAAATATGTTTACATTCTTTGGGCTTGATGAAGTTTTAAACTCAAATCTTGGACTCATAGTTGCTTTTGTGGCATCCTGTGAATAGGAGGATTGTGGTATGGACCACACAATCTGTCCTGCCACCTCCCGTGACGTTCCCGGGGCCCATTTCTGCACAGTCCCATACATTCCTGCCCTAGAGGATTGCAATCACTTTGATGTGGCCAGTGATATTGTCATGATCCTTTTGTCTTCTGAAAAGAGACAGGCTGACAGTCTGAGAATAAGGCTACTCTAACTTTCTTGGCCATTGTCAGGTATGTCTTCAAAGTCACTGGGGTGGGGTGTACTGATTATTCTCTTTGGGGACCCTCTCACTAGACTGTGGATTAGGAAGAAGAGTCCTTCCACACTTAGGCTGACTAGATTTAACAAACAAACAAAAGAACAGCCAGTCAAATCTTAATTTCAAGAAAAATACAAATGACACAATATTTACAACAAATTTATACAAAAAATACTTATGATTTATCTAAATTTCAAATGTATAGGAATTCTTATATTTTATCTGACAAAGCTTCTTTTCTCTGTCTTTGAGTAGAACATGATAGTACCTCTCTGCAAAGATGTCTCTTTTCCAATTCTCTTTCCAAACTACACTCTTATTTTTGGCTGAAATCCCAAGAGATAAAAGTAAGGCATTTAGTTCTTCAAATTTCTTTTGACTACTGCAATTGGTCTGTCTCACAACTCACTGCTTCCACAACTTATTTAACACAAGAAATCAACTGTATTTCAATGTCACAGCTTAGATCTTAAATTTAACTTCCTGTTTAATAAATGAAACAAAGTATTTCTATAGGATATTAAGAAAAAGTAGCCTTAAGTCTGATCATATCCTCAGTTCCTTAGAAAGTCAGCTTTAAGCATTTTGAAATCACGATGTTTGTCCATTTCTTATTATTGTAATTTTCAGTCCACTGCCTTAGCTCTTCGAGCAGCCATTGCCTCATTCTTCCTGGATTTGTACTTTCCTTAGCCTCACCTCTATTTTACGTGACATTCATCCTTGGTCATTTTGTCTCAGATTGTATCTCTGACCCAGAGTTGTCCAGTGGCAATTTATATCAAGTCTAAGAAAAATTAGCTAGGCTAGAGTTTTACCACACAAAATTCACAAGTTATAATGGGTGGTATTTCTTACCTTCTAGAGAAAATGATTTCAATAACAGTTACAGAGGCAGCTGAGGCCCAGCTCTAATTATTTGTGTTGTCTAGCTGCTGCTCCTGACTGTCTCACACGTGGGTTGCTCCTTTATTCCACGTTTTTCTAAACTGATAAATTCAATTTTTTTATTGTACTTGAAGTGTGAGCTCCTTTACTTTGCAGTCAATAGGTTGCATAAATTTCAAAACTCAATTTATCACTTTAATATTATATTCAACAAAATACTATTAGTGGCTTTTATAAAGTGTCATAAGATAGGGAAAATCACAAATTTAAAACAGATTGAATAAAATAAATGAGTTAATCCTCTTTGGGGAATATAGTTAGAAGGGAGAGAAAAAGATAAGGTATCACAACAGACATAGTTAACATTTGGTCACACCACACACAAATATAAGACTCACGCAAAATCATTTATAAAACCACATTCCAAATGGGAAGTGATAATGGAGTGAGATTAAAGTTAATGAAGATAGGAAAAGAAGAACTAAGAACACAGGTTCTAATACTTCTTAGGCATGTCATCAAATATTCTTAGAGAAACTTGTTTTTAAAATTTTATTTCAAATACAGGATTGAGTTTAGAATGAAAACCCTTGCATATGCAAACTTTGAGCAATAACATTGTTCAATGCACCTGCTTTCACCCTCAGACTACATTTCTCACCATTGTTGTTGTTGTTAGGTGCTGTCGAGTCAGTGTCCAACTCATCGCAACCGTATGTACAACAGGTGAAACACTATTATCAGTGCTTCTCTGCTGTTCATAGGGTTTTCAATGGCTGATTGTTTTTTGGGAGTGCGTTTCTGGGTCTGTCTCCCAAGCCCTATAGCACCTGGTGTTCCCAGTCATCCTCCCATCCAAGTACTAACCAGGCCCTACCCTGCTTAGCTTCGGAGACCTGATGGGATGGGACACCACAGTGGTATGGCTATAGGCTTTCTCACCATGGAGGGCACATAAATGGAAAAGTCCAATTATTTATTTCACATTTATTTTAGCATTATATCTAATCTTGGCTCTGGAAAATACCTTAAGAAGATGATTCAATCTTCTCCCACTTATTCTTTTCAGAGAAATTCTCTTCATTTTAATAATGTTCCTCCAAGATTTTTCAAGTGTTCTTTTGTTCTGTTTTCTGTGGCACGGATATTAATTGGTTATGTCTGCATCAATCCTAACACACAGTCTAATATACTTACTCTACTTTATTATCCCCAATAATGAGGATATGACATATCAAATTTGAGTCAGGCAAATTTCCTTTCTAGATGTTCAAGCTAAAGTATCTTTTTTTTAGGCAATATATTGTGAGCATAAAATTTGTCTATTTTATCACTTTTTATTTCCTTTTTTTCTGTTATTTTATTCATATTTTTGAAGAGTAGAAGGGCAGCTATCTCTCTAGGACCTATTATTTTCCAGTGTACAATGGGTCACATAGTTTTGATAACCATGCAATGAATGTTTGAAACAACTCTAGTGTATGGAATGCACTTGTAATTTATTTACTATTTATTGAGTTTGTGTTACATAACTATCTTCATTCCAGAGGTTATATAACTGTAAAAGAAATAGAAGACATGATCTGAAGAGGGTATCAAAAAATATGGATTGTAAGAAAAATACAGTAGAAAGTAGCAAATATTTCAATTGGAAAAAATATAAAATTATTTTCTGAGAAAACAAGTGTGCAGCTATTCTATGGTAGAAAAGATAGATAGAATATCATAGATATTCTAGATACATTGTTCAGTAGTGAGCTTATTCATTTTAAAAATCAAGAAAAGTATAAATGTAATCATGAAACACAGAAACCCTCTAGTAAGAATTTTTCCTCTGGTAAGAACAATAGAGGAGAAGAAGGTGGAGTGGAGGATGATATACTTAATGGAAAAAAGGAACAAAGTTGCTGATGAATCAAAAGGAGGGAATTAAATTCTCCAGTGGGGGTAAACTTGGCTTCCAGTGGACATCATTTTTCTTAATAAGTGAAAGTTGGATAATCAGAAGTGTAAAATATCATAGTTAGCCAAGTTTTATTATTGTTATTGTTATTACTACTACTACTACTACTACTACTACTACTACTATTACTATTATTATTATTATTACTTGAGTACAGAAAATAATAGTTATTATAACAAAGGACTTTCTGAAAGGCCAGACTTCAATGCAGATGAGCTAAGGTGAGGAGGAGCTGAGGGCTCCCTAAGTGAAGACTGGAAACTTGTCCTTTAGTTAAGTAATTAACTTAATTAAATGGGGAGCAATCTTTACACTAACACCATTTCGAAGCAAAAAGTGAAATGGGGGCAGGAGTGGGCTGTTAGGGTGAACTGCCTTTAGTTTCTCACAACGTAACTGGAAAGAAAATAATGCAAGTTTAGTTTATTGGTAAGTTAAACTAGTGAATTTGAAGTTGAAGGTAGAGAAAAAAGTTGCCTCTCTGCATATACCATGACAAATAGTTCTTCATTATATTTTTCCTGTTTAACTATTAGACAATGTCCATTCTACTATTCTAATTTCTACTATGAGTTTAAAAAATGTTATAGAATTGGGAAAAAAGTGTGTCTCCGGGTGCAGCAAAGTGAGCCTGTGCTGCTTGTCTTCTTAGCTTTGTTTTTGTTTATGTTGTTATATGTTTTCTTATTTTTTTATGTTTTTTTTTTGTGGGGCACACTACATATGTTTGGACCAGCAGTCTGTAGTCATGGTGACTTTCTCTGCCTCTGTGTCACTCTTGCCCTCATTATCTGCCCCAGCAAAGGCAACCATGCGATCCACATGGCCAACAATGGGGCTGCAGTTTGTTGCACTCAAGGGCATCAGGCCAAGGCAATGAGTGGGGCCTGAAATCTAGCTGTGCTTCTCTTCCCAAGCTGTGTACCTTGGCACGGGGTCCATATGCCCGGAGAAAGGTCACCTTTTTCTAATTTTCATAAAGGCTCCATCTGCTTGCCAAGCTGTTCACCTGCAGGGCTGCCTCTACCTAGTGGGGAAATCATGCGCTCATTTGTACAAAGGCTCTGCAGCCCTATGGGCTTGCAGAGGCCCTGCCAGAGGGAGAACTCCGTCCTCCTTGCTTCAGGATGGACCCAAGCTCAGAGATGATCAGACTCCTCCCCTAGACTTGCACATGGTAATTAGCTTGAAATACCACATTTAAGAACTAAATGAAAAAGATGGTCACAGCCAAACTCCTCACTACTTCAAGAACCTGTTTGTGACATTAGCCAAACACAGACTGGGCAGGATGGCTGAGGGATAAAAATGATAGAATAAGCTCTTGTTCGAACCCTTAGTTCCTTCTCTCATTGAAACCTCTACGGGCATTTCCTCATTAGGCAACAGTGTTCCCTCTCGTAATTAATTTGGTACAAGTTGAGTTTTTCTTTCATGTTGAAATGAAAGAGTTCTGACATACACCAGTGGTATACCGATTAGTTCAGTTGTTAAAATTTGCTGGAAGGCTGTCATGGATAATAGTATGCGGCTGTTGTTCTGGTCACTGTGGTATAACAAGCCTCTGTTTCTTTGCAACCTGAACCTGTGCGTAAAGGCCAACGTCTTCCAAGGAAATGACTGATTAAGCTGGGATGGGATTTATCAGGAAAGGATCTCTGAAGATGAATGAGGGCCTGGGCCTAATCCCAAAGTAATGAGGCTGGATTGGGGAAAGAGAGAAATGGAACATGTCCATTGAGGAAATGGCCCAAGCAGAAGCACAAGGAAGCATTACAGACATACATTATGACTCTTTGAAATGGCAAAGGAATGAACTTGTTAGCTCAATACTGAAGAGGTTCATGAGTCGATGGACTCAGGACTCATATTGGATGATTTTCAGGAATCTCAGTCTTTCTCTCTCTCCCTCTCTCTCTTCTTCCTTCTCCTCTTCTTCCTCTACTTTTCTATAATTGAGAACAACCCTCTCCCTCTCTGTATTATCCTAACAAAAGTTATCGAGGTAGATATGATTGATGCTATTTAGGTAATGGGCTCAAACCTCATTGTATCTGATTGGCCAGGGAAACCTGAGCCTCTGCCCAGCATCACCTGGTTCACATGCTTAACGCTACAGGAGAGAGCAGAGGCAGCAATGCATAACCAAACCCACTGACAAGTTGTGTTGCCCACGGAAGGTGCAGGAGTCATTACTACAAAAATGGGAAAGTAGATGATGGTTAGATAAATATCCAAGGCCTCTGTCAGAGAGCAAACTGCTGGCTAGATGGCAAGAAGGGAATCTATTAGCATAAAAAATGAGGTTGAATACATGAAAGAGGCCAAGCTTAGGAAATATTTAAATGGCTTAGTTATGAAATATCTGAACATTAGTGTTATACATACGAATGGAGTTCACTTACAGGAACCGATCTAGCTCTGGAGAAATGTCTTTGAGCCACTTTTGAGTAGAGTGGTTATGTAATTTACATTCCATCCTGGGACACTTTGAGAGTGAAAGGGAATAATCTGAGTGATAACATAAAATGGGATTTTCCCCCTGAAACGTGGGGCAAATGGTTGCCCTTGTGAGCAAAGTGGTCAGAAAGAGCACACATATGGAATGGGTAGTCCCATCTGACCCTATGATCATAGCCAGAATTGATTCCAAGAACCTGCGACTAACCTCAGGCAGTCACTCACAGCTGAACATAAGAGGGACCAGGTGATTGGCAAGAAAATCCTTCCCAGAATGGGATACTTTCTCAGATGGTGATTTACAAAGCCAGTTGGATCCTCTCCCCTGAGACGTGTTAGATAAAAGGTATCCAGCACAAAACTAGTCAGAGTGAAGTCAAGTTTAAAAGAAAACCCGCATAATGCAAGGCATTGGTTGGTGTGAGCTAAAGCTCTGTAAAAGGTAAAACCAAAAATATGTCTCAGCCAATGAATGTTTACATTTCATCCCTGAAGACTCCCAAAATGGATGTTGCTAGTTAGGGGGAGCTCTCTGCACACACATTCTGAGAGCAGGGTTCTTCCACTTTGCAGCCCTGCTGTCCCCAAGGCTAATTACTATGTGACTCAATAGGACACCAGAGGAGTCATAGAGTCTCTCCAGAGCGACCAGGAGGGGCTCATGTCATGTCCACTCACTTCCAGTCCACAACAACCAACCACAGGAAAAATCTAAGAGCAGAGAGGTAGATGGAGAGTCCTTGGGAAGGTGGACGGCTGCTTTACCTGGATATCAAGAGAACTTCTAGAAGCCAACTAATCATCTCTGTCTGACCATGAGGAGAGCCTTCAGCAAACAAAATCCAACAGGTGCAGAAATGGACAGTTGAAGGAGAGTTAGGTATGGGCATTCCCACAGGAAGTAGACCCAGCAGGCTGACTGCCCCTTAGCCCAGTCTCTAACTGTTGGTATGTCAAGAGTCCTCTTGTGGCCGCATCTTTCTTTTTCTTTTTTCCTTACCTCAGAGTCACAGCATGCTTATATGCATCCATCTGGACAAATTATCACTGAAGTAAATGAGGAGGCCAAGCTTCAGGACCACCACTTTAAACTCTCAAAGCAGCATTGTCCATGTTTGTGAACTACACTACCTTTTCTGTGGCAACGGCTCCTGTATCCATCTTCCCAGTGCAGGTTTTTCTCGAGCTCAGGCCCAGCATGCCCAGGAGCACTGCACAACTCCACTCTGACATGGCTCCAGCCCCCCAACCCCAAGCTCCTGCCCTACTCCCCCACCCTCCCATCCTGCCTTCTCCTCCTGGATTTTCCATCTCTGTGAGTAGTGTCATCATTTAGCCCAGTGCTCCAGAGAAACCTGGGAATCACTCCTGAATCCATTGTTTCTCACCCCTTGGATAATGGGTCACAGCTGGAACTGTGGCTCACAGCTGGGTCTCCCCACACATCCCCAGGGCCCCCGAGAAATCATGATCCAGGCTGTCTCTCTCTGAGGTTTTCACAAGAACCTCCTAACTTGTCCTCCTGCCACTGATTTTGTCCCTGTCCTCATACTTCAGCCCACATGACCTCTCTGTGGGAAACACATAACTAAGTGATAGGCTCAATTTGAAATACTTTCTTTTTCACCATTGCTTTCAGAAAAACTCTGATTCTCCTTAACACAACCTGTGAACCCCTTTTATCAGTCAGATTCCACTCAGGAAGACAAGGTCCACCCAAGGTAAGTCAGAAGAGAAACAAGAATATAGCAAACCGTAGCAAAGGGGTGGGAAGAAGTGAGAAGCAGCACAGGAAGGCTGAATGGCCAGAGGTCAGGAACAGTAACAGGAAGCCCCTACTACTCCAGAGCAGAAGGGGCAGGCCCAGAACCCAGGGTCAGGGCTTCTTGGAAGAAGCAGAAGCCATTGCAGAGACATACTGGCCGGGCGGGGGACAAGGTTGGGAGGGCGTGAGGGGAGGTGGAGTTCTGGAGATGCAGCCACTGCAGGGGAGGGGCAGCAAAGACAACCTGGCTTCTCCTCCCCCAGTCTGCAGCCTCAGTGGGCCTCAGCCACTGCCTTCCATCCCTGAATTTCACCAGTGAGAGCATGAGCGATGTGCTGTGCTGGGCAGAACAAGCAGATTCAGAAATGATTTTGCACAAAATCCCTGCTTCCTTTTCTAGCCTCAGCCCTCTCCACTGCTCCCTTCCCAAACACCCTGGGCTGCACAGCATGGGCCTCATTCCATCTCCTCAGCACACTCTCTGGGGCCTCTTGTTCATGACCCCAAGAATCTCTATTCAGTGGGGCCATAGCGGAAGTCATGCTTTGGTTCTCCTTCCTCACTTGCTTATTTCCTAACCATGCTTTGGATCTTATCATGAATATCTCTCATGTACACAGTTTACTGTAGGTTCTAAAGCTGAATAAGTCACAATGAACATATAGCTCTTAATAATCTATGAATTCCCACCATAATATTTACTTAAAAATTTAAAAGCATAATTTAAAATAGCCTAGGCTTTTTCATTTGTCTTCATTGATTCTGTACATATAGGAAAGGGAATCCATCACTTAGTATCATATGCCCAGTACCTAGCACATAAGAGGTGCTCAACAAGTATTGATTGAGGGTATAGATGAATAAATGAAGACATCTGAGTCAACAAGTAGCACTTGTCAACAGGGTGTGGTACAGGTCCCTGCTCAGGGTGACTATGCAAATTGCCATTAGGGCTTCACTGCTCTTTGATTTTGAAAGACACAGGACTTTGTTCAAACTATTCATGATATCCAAATGTGTGATTTCTACATGAGCTTTAGGATTTCATCTCCACTCTTACAGAATTATTTCACCTCTGTCCTTACAAAGGATTTCCCAATTCCTATACATAGTTAAAGGGCTAGGGTTTAGTTCAGTTGCCAGAGTGCTATGATGCACTCTCTGAGAGCCCACGTTCAATCCCGAGCACCACAAAAAATGAGAGAAGGATGTGGCAATCTACTCCCTAAGCATTCCCGAAACAATCAACCATTGAAAACCCCGTGAGGGTGGCTATGAGTCGGATCCAGCTCAATGGCACCTAACAACAACAACAACAACAACAACAACAACAACAATTTATCACCTGCAGCTATACGACTGTAGTGTCTGATCATGTCAGATCTCAGAAGCTAAGCAAGATCTGGCCTGGTTAGTACTTGAATGGGAGACCATCTCTGAACACCAGGTGCTGTAGGCTTGGGAAAAGGATCCGGCAACCCACTCCCAAATATCAGCCATTGAAAACCCTCTGAATAGCAGAGAAGCACAATAGTATTTCATCTGCTGTACATAGGGTGGCTATGAGTCGGACACTGACCCTACGGCATCTAACAACAACAATACTCCACGAACTGTACTATTGTTTTTGTTGTTAGGTGCTGTGGAGTTGAGTCCCACTTACAGTGACCCTAATGTAAAACAGACGGCACCTAACAACAACAACACAACAATATTAACATATATCATCCTATATGAAACAGATGAAGCAGAAAGATGCAAAAACAAACAAAAAAGTAGGAGTCTAGGTAAATCTAAGTGTGAGACTAAAGGAGAACAAAATTAAGTATCAAAAAGGAAGTCATGGAGATGTGATTTAAATGTGGAAATAATTAATTAAATAAATAATAATTTATAAAAATTTCAAAATAAAAATAAATAAATAATAATTAAATTTTGGAAACATTTCTATAAGGAGTAATTGGAGAAGACTGTGCTTACCTGAGAAATTATTATAAGAGTTTATTACCATTTAGTTTACATGCCCCTGTTTTTGCAATAAAGGAGCAATTCTCATTTGGACTTCTGAGAAAATAGCAAAAATTAATACACACACACACACATACACATACATATATGTGTGTGTGTGTATATATATACATACACATGGGTTACACAATTGGGTTACATGAAACCCAATTGTGGAAAGAGAATGTATGTCTAACAGTTATTTTAAATACAACATCTACCTCAAATTACAACTTAAAGACACTATAGCCTTACTTTTAATTAATTTTTTCCTCAGGCTAGGGTGCAGCTCAGTTGATAAATTGCTGCTCTGCACTCTCTGAGGCCCTGGATTCAATCCCCAGCACCTCAAAACAGGAGAAGGACCTGGAAGCCCATCCCTAGAACAATCCTAAAACAATCTGCTATTGAAAACCCTATGAATGGCAGAGAAGCACTGACAGTGCAGGGCATGGCATAGTGTCAAGGAGAGTTTTGTTCTGTTGTACATAGGGTCACTATGAATGAGCCCCAGCTTGCCAGCACCTAACAACAACATTATTTCCTCATCTTTTGGGTCAACCCTCAGCCTCAATTAAGTCAGGCAGTGTCTCTTTTCTCTATTCTTGTTCTATTTCCCCACACCGTTTCTGTTGCTGGAGGACAGGCCCCTCTCCCGTGAGTGTCCCTGTCCCTCTGAGGTGCAGTGGTCACCAGTGGTCATGACAGTCCACTTGTTGACAGTTTGTTCTTTCATTTAGTTCATAAATATCTTCTCTCCACATAGATTTGTCTTGCCTTTGATATTTCTGCTACTAATTTTGTCAGACATATTGATGATGATGAAACTCTTCATGGCTCCTGATATGATTGACTTCATATGTGAATGTGCTATGCTAGTTTTATCCCTCTGTGTTAGAGATTTCAATTACTGATGGTCCCCAACCCACCATGGTCTGACTCAAGAATTTTACACTTTCTAATGGTACAGAAGCATGCCCATGCAACCATTCCATTTTTCACTTCAGTGCAGTATTCAATAAATTACAAGATATGAATTAGTTTATTTTTAAAAACTAGGCTTTATGTTAAATGAGTTTTTTCAACTATAAGCTAAGGTAAGTATTCTGAGCATATTTAAAGTAGGCCAGGCTTCGCTGTGTTGTTGTTTGATAGGTTATGTCTATTGAAAGCACTTCCAATATTTTGACTTCCAATATTTTCTATTTACACTGGATTTATCAGTATGCAAGTCAACAATCACCTATATACCTATGAACATAACTTCTTCTAGAATAGTCCACAGAGAACATCTCTTGGCGTACAATGCACTTTCCAGATGCTTATTTCTTGTCTCTACACTGCAGTTATTAACTCTAGCAATAAGAGATGAAATCTCTTACTCTGTAATAAAACTTTGCCTCACTAGGTCTTTGCATACTATTATTGGTTTCATATATTCTCAATATTAAATAAAGAAGCAAAGTAAAATTAAAATAGAATTTTCTAAAAAATCATACGTTTGCAAAAGATTGTCAAGCTCAGCCATAAAAAAATATCAGTAATATAGGTACAATGAAGTGTTTTGTATGTTTTCCAGCAAAGGCTGCTTGAACAAACTCATTATTAATTCTGGCCTTGGGATAAAGGATATTCAAAATCAATAATACATAGGCATTCAGATAGAAACTGATAGGAGATTTCCCTCTTATTCAAATGTAAGATAAATAATTATTTTATTTGTAAAATATCATAACAGCTTGAAACTAGCTTTATGAAAATAAAACAGCCCCTCCAACAAGAGAAAGTAATCTGAAAAATAAAGGTTGAGGTCAGCTGGCATGACTTCCTCAGAAATAATCATTATATCATTGCTATCTCTTCACCCAGTTGCCCACACTCTTGCCCACAAAGCAATTGCATAGCCCAGAAAAACAATAACAAATACCAAGATAACCACAAGAGTTCATAGTGGGAGTTCCCAGGCAGAAAGGCATTCTATTGAAGAAGCTGATTTTATGATATCCTCAATGAGAGAAGATACGGTTTACAAACACAGGCATGGCAGAGTGGGCTGAAAATTCTGGCTGGGTAGAAACCACACATAGTTTTATTAATGACAAATATACTTACCTCATAGAGTTGTTATGAGGATTAATAAGATAAATTACATACCTGTTAGGAGTTGAATTATGTTATCCCCAAATTTATATGTGGAAGTCTTAACCCTCAGTTCCTCAAAAAGTGACCTTGTTGGGAAATAGGGTCATTGCAGATGTAATTAGCTAAGAGAAGGTCATACTGGAGGTTAATTCAATATGATTGGTATCCTTATAAAAAGACAGAAGGCAGCAGAGAGTGGTTTCATCTTCTGGAAGCGAAGGAACACAAATATTGCCAGCAAAACATCAGAGGTAGGAGACAAGCACGGGACAGATTCTCCCTCACAGCCTTAGCAGGGCCTGACCTGACACTCCTTGACCTTGGACTGATAGCCTCCACAATTGTGAGACAGTAAACTTCAGTTTAAGCCACCCACTGTGTGGCTCTTCATTTTGCAGCCCTAGCAAACTAATACAGTGCCTGAGAGTGCCAGGCATGTAGTGGGAATTCAACTGATGTTAGTGTGTGAGCAACATTCACCTATGAACACAGGCTTCCAAACTAGGATATAGCATTGTAGGAAGTATTGCAAGGCAAATTTCATGGTAATCCTGAAGACTACAATTCCAGATCTCTATTCTAGTTTCCTAAAGGACAGAGGGAAGCCAGGCAGCAATCTGAGATCAAAAGAAACTGGAATGGTCGGTGGGGACCCAGGCACAGGGCTCATAGGAATTCAGTTGTTCATTCAACTGACAAGAAAGATTTTCAGTCACAAAGAACACTGAAAATTTTTGGTATCAGAATTAGGATCAGATAAGTCATATGTCATTTCTTGATATCCCTCATTTGTTCAAGTATGCTAGGTGAAGGAGACAGAAGAACAAACAACTTACGGCTTGAGAGAAAGTCATAAAATGCCATAAAAACGTATCATGGAGATATAAAGTTGAAACAATTGATAGAAAAATACCTCCAAAAGCTGGGTGTGGTAGCACATGCCTGAAATATCAGCACTCCATAGGCTGAGGTAGGAGGATTTGACATAAGTTTGAGATCAGCTTTTTCTACATAGAGAGTTCCAGAACAGCCTGGGCTACACAGTGAGACTTTGTCTCAAGAAAAAAAAAAAAAAACCAAACCAAACAAACAACAACAACAAAAAAAACACATACACTGATTCAGATGTGACATAATTGTCAGTTTGAAGTTATCCTGAGCCATAAAAATGCTTTCTTGGTCACTTTTCATGTCCTCTGTACAAAATAACTTTGTGGCTATGGCTGTGCTATGAAAATTGGAAATAACTGAGGTCAATGAATAACTGAATGAGTAAAATCATTACAATCTCCCTTCTACAGGGTTTCCTATGGGCCTGACACTTAATGCAAACATGTTTTGAGCAGATAATTTATTTGTTCCTGCTGTCTACTAGTATCCTCATTACAAGTGCAAAAAGTATGAATGGAAATATAAAGTTTGAATATTTTTGCTTACTACTAACTTTTCTTAAGAATTTTACAGCAATACATTCACTGTTACACTGGGCTTAACAATCCTCTCAATGTAGACTGCACCATAGACATTAGCTGTATTTCATTCATAGCTTATATAACAACTTTTCAAATTATACTTAGTAGTTCCACATTCTATGTTTATAAGTAGTGTGTATACTGAGAGGAAACCATTTACTTTTGCATTTCTAAATATATTACCTCTTTGTCAGCTGAATACATTGCTCCATGTAGAGGACCTACATCATGAAGTACATCCTTCTCTTGTTTGGGAAGCAACAATAGAGTAAGACAAAATTAAGGCTGCAGAGGAAGTATCAGGATCAGTGGCAGTCACTAAGCAGCTGCCTTGAAAGAGAGGTGATGATTGTGCTGGTTCTGAGGGAGGATAGGAAGGAAAAATTGGGGGGACATGGAAAAGAAAGGGTTTTTCTCCTCCCAGAATCTGGTCTAAGTCTTATCAGCTGAGAACAGGAGTACAACCAAAAAGAAAAATTGCTTTGGGACCCGCCTGCTCAGAAACCGATGCTTCCCTAAGAATTTCACCAAACCAGATTATGAACTATAATTAAAGCTAACAGACCTAGCCTATTTCCATAAGACTAGATACAATAGGAATTTCCTCAACTAGCCCAATCTAGGCATTTTAACAATGCTCCTTTTCCTAGCTGTAAATCGATATCACAGACCTGTGGGTACTCTGTTGAGCAATGTAACTTAACAAGCCCCAAATCATAGCGGCTCCTCTCCCTCTACATGCCTGCGCTCACCCTGGAGCCTCACCCTGGACCTATCCCCTTCCTTTACCTAATAAACTTCAAACTGCTTCGCTCTCTTATTGAAGTGTCCAAAAATTCTTTCTTGCAACAGAGCCAAGGACTTGGCATCTCTCGTGAATGCAGGTCCCGAGAAGGGGAATCCCTCAACACAGGTGGTAATGTTGGGGTACACCCTCCAATCTCACTGACAGTCCTGTGGTTGGTGGGAGGTAGGCAGGCATGATGACAGAGCCTGGCCCGAGAAGGCTGCATCCTCCCCAGTTGAGAGGCTCACACTGGGGGAGGTGGAGCGCTGGACTGGATGACAGGTCTCAAGGCTGGAGGCTCAGGAGGAGTACTGAGTATTCTGGTTCCAGGCTGTGGATGAAGAACCCAGATGTGCTGCAGGTGGTGGCTGAATGAGTCCAGCTGTGGGGCTGGCAGAGAGAGAAAACAAGCAGATGATTACCTGGACCACAAAACGAGGCAAAGACTCAGCATCCCCAGGAAGAGGGAAGGACAAACAAGAGTACAGAATAGAGTCCAGATCCTCTTCAGAGGCCAAGATGGGTGGCAACAAGTCAGGAAGAATGAGTTACAAAGCAACAGGATTGCAATGGTGTTGATGGTGTAAACTTTCAAAGGCAAGATGGCTAATAATTCCCTTCCCTTCCTGCCAAGGACTAAAAACAGCCTCAAGCTGAGTGGATGCCAGCAAAAACACCTTGTTGATACAAACTATGAGGCTTCCAAAATCAAGGCAGTTGACAACACACACACATACTTACAAAGATGAGAGTAACAGATAGTTTGAAGCTTTTAATTTTTAAAATTTTATTTGTTATTATTTGCGGTCCTTGGGGGCTGAAGCCAGGACTTCAAGCATACTTTGCAAGTGCTCTACTACTGGGCTGCACCCCTGGGCCCTTTTTATTGATTTTTTTTAAATTTTGAGACAAGGTCTCACTGAATTATGCAGGCTGCCTCTGGCCTCGAATTTGCAATCCTCCTGCCTCTGCCTCCCTAGTTCCTGAGATTTCAGGGATGTTCCACTGCACTCAGTAGCAAATTGAATTTTAAGATGGAATTTTGATAATATTCTTGCAAAACTTTTGATTCATGGCATAGCCAAATTAATGTAAGTCATGGTCCAAGGGTATATATGTATGTAAGAGTATTGCTGTTACTGCTGTTACTGATAGGTGCCTGGAGTCATTCTACTACATTTTAAAAACAGCTAACTCATCTCATTTACATTTTAAAATATAAAAACAGATGATGGTGCAGGGATAGCAAGTGTGATATCTAACTGTCTCAAGGAACTCATTCAGTTTTCAGGCTGCGTTCATTCACTAAAACGTTACAGTCAAGCATTAAAATGCCTGGGTAAACAAAAGTATTGAGCACAGATCCTACCAGATAATACTAGAAGCAGAAGAAGGAAGGTGATTCCTCTGAATCTAGAGTAAGATAGAAGAATCCTGAAAATAAACTTAACACTATCCTTGAGTCATTAGGAAAACCAGAGAATCTCTATATATTTGAAATAATAAGCAAATCCTTGATTAAAACAGACAATGGAAACAATTTTAAGTTGATATTTTAAATTAACCAATATTAGTTTAGTTTAGAGCTGTGGTTCTCAAAATGTGCTCCTAGAACCAACAGTACCAACAGTTAGAAAACTTTTAGAAATGCAGATTCATGGGGCCTGCTTCATATTCATTGAATCAGAAATGCTTAGGGTGGGGCCAGAAATTTGTGTTTTAATAAGGTTTCCAGGTACAGTATTGCCAAATTTAGCAAAGGAAGGGCAGGACACACCATAAAATTTGAATTTTGATAAGTATTGAGTAATTTTTAGCATAAGTGTACCCCATGCAATATTTAGTATATGCTTACGCTTTAAAAATACATAGCTTATCTGAAATTCAAATTTGACCCAGCATCATGCATTTTATTTAAAATCCCTCTCCAAGTGACTAATTGCAAGTTAAAATTTAAGAACCACTCTTTTGGGTAAAAATAATAGTAATGCTTAAAGTAGAAGAGAAAAGAAACAAAATGAAACAAAACCAAAAGAAAAGGAAAGAAAAAAAAAGAAGTGAAGAGAAAAGAAGAGGTATCTCCTAAGAGGTATCTCCTATGTCCACAGAGCAGAAGTCTTAACTTATCTGGTGGTTTATTAAATTCACTCCTAAAATATTATCATTTGGCACAAAGTATTTCCTTTTATTTGTTCTTCATGTTGATGTTTGAATTAATTGTAATATATAAAATATGGTGACATTGTTCCATAAAATCAAGCAACAATTGAAACTATTGTTAAATGACCTGCATTGTACCAGTCTCCACCACCACTACTGTGTGTCTCTACCATAAGTCTAGGCATTGTCCAAGATCATTTGTCTATAGCTGGACTGTTTTCATAATTCTAGGTTGGAACTGCATTACTTGCTTGGGTTCCAATAGGCATGTAAGTATGCAATATCTTTTTAAATTATGGAATGTCTTTTAAATTACAGAAGGTCTTTTCAAATGATTTCCCTGAACATATGGAACATTTGTTGTTGTTGTTGTTGTTGTTGTTAGGTGCCATTGAGTCGTGTCTGACTCATAGCAACCCTCACAGGGTTTTCAATGGCAGATTGTTTCAGGATTGCCTTGGGAATGAGCTGCCACGTCCTTCCACCATATTTGCAGTGCTGGGAATAGAACTGAGACCTCAGAGACTGCAGAGTGGCGCTCTACCAACTGAGCTAAATCCCAGCCCATGGAACTTTTAGAATATAAAATATCTCAAAGACTTCACACCACAAACAGTGAAGATATTATACCTATTATGGTATTTGTTGTTAGGTGTCATTGAGTGGTGTCCAACTCATAGCAACCCCATGTACAACCAGTGAGTGAAACACTATTGTCAGTGCTTCTCTGCTATTCCTGGGTGTTCAATGGCTGATTGGTTTTTGGGAGTGGGTTGCCGAGTCCTTCTCCCAAGCCTACAGCACCTGGTGTTCCCAGGCTGTCTCCCATTCAAGTACTAACTGTGTCCAGTCCTGCTTAGCTTCCAAGATCTGACAGGATTGGGTGCTACAGTGGTACGGCTGCAGGCATTTATACCCAGTATATCTCCTAGAAAATGAGGTCACAGAATTAGAAATCAAGATTGTAATTGAATCCAGGCAGAAACAACCTAGTTTAACTTCTGTAAAGGCTAATCTAGGGGAAAATTTATTTAATTTCTATGGTTTGTTTCATTTAAATAGAAAATAGTGTTATATGTTCTCTTGGTGAAAATGCATCTTCCAAATTTGATGATACGTTTTAATGATGAAAAGAAAATTAATGCAAAAATTGATAGTGATTTTTAAAGACTAAAATGTTTTAATTGGAGAATATTTAAGAAGCAAAAACAGAAGCCAATTTGTGCTGAAACTAAATTTTGTGCCATAAAATTTAATCTATAGTATGTACATGCCAATAAAGGACTGTTATTTGCTAATCATTTCTCCATGCCAGCTTGAAATAATCTGTTGACGGACAGCATCAGTAGCCAGCCTTGTCGCAATTTGTTTGTGACACACATCAAAATCACTGTGGCTATTGAGATCACACTACTTAGGTATTGTTTAAGTAATTCATTAAGAACTGAAAAAATGCACCTCGCTTATATTTAATCTAAATTTGTGCCTTCATAATTTGAATTCTGCAAAGTCACTTTCACTTCTAACTTCTGCAGCAGTGTCCCTTTTACTATCTCAAGAGCTTTCCCAGAATAAATCTTTCCCTTTCCAAGCTTGGAGAACATGTGCAATGCTTTGGTGACATATGGGCCTGTCTACAGTAATTAATTCCTACTTTGTTTGACCTAATTGCTCCATGTTGGCAAGGCTTGTTATTTTATTAAAAGCAGCATTGTTAAATATGAGCAGAATTTTGCCAAAATAGTGATTTTTTCCAAAGGTACACAGTTTATTGTTCTTTTATTTTTTATCAATTATTAATTTCTTTGTGTTCACTGGATCTCAAATGCTATTGTATGCTCCAATTTATCTTTTTAATTATATTATGACTAGTTATGTTATGAACCTATTGTTGAAAAGGAAATTAAATTCAATGTTCTTTTCTCATGCTATAATATACTTCTCTTTATTCCTCCTATTAGATAAAGTAGAAAACTTGAGTGTTTCCTATCATATGTATGGTATCCAGGAGAATTCATCACAATTTTGCTTTCTTAAGTATATGAAAAATGTACTTTCACTTAGAACATAACATTATTGCCACAGAGATTGGAAGAGTGACGGGCGGGGTGGGGGGGGATCCAAAGCCTGTAGCTGCCCTTCAAAGGACAGGTAGGAGATAAGGGGACCTTAGCATGTCAGGTACCAGGTTACTTGCCTCCACATCCCCCATCTTACCCTCCCATCTGACCCGTGTGCATAGGAAGAGGGGTTTTGGAAACAGCCAAGGATCTTCCACAAAGCCAAAGACTTACAGGTATGTACCCTTGGGTCTGTTTGGGGGCTGGGAGGAAGGTGGACTGTAAGCTCCTAGTAACAGAAGCCATGTACAAAATCACTGTCTCACTGGGATGGATGGCAGTGCCTAAGGGGGCTGAGAGAAGCAAAGCGAGCTGTGAGATTATTATTCAGATGAAGAGAAATTTTAAATAAGTGAAATGTCAAGGTCAAGAGGCCCATCTTAATGCAGAACTTGAGAAATCACCACAAAGAGCCCCAGCACTAGCTTCATAGGCTCATCCACACTGGTGGTAACAGAAAGTAAGAACACCACAAATCAAGTAGCTCTGGGCCAGGGCGCAGCTTCTGCCCATTCATTTCCCCTGGGAGGCAGCAGATTTCAAAACATCCCACTTACAACTCTGAGACTGTTTCTTGCAGCACCATTTTCAATAGTGCAACACTGGGGAAAATGGCCTACTGAAAATTAAAATTCAGGTTGTCTTCTTCATATAATAGAATACAATATAATTAGCTGTACAGGATATTGGATATATTTGCACAATGTGATACAATTCAGTAAAAATTAGTAGATGAGAGCAGTGTGGGACAACATGAATGAATTTTACAAACATGGTGTCAACCATGAGAAGCAAGATACAAATATATACCTAAAATATGTATTTGTATAAATTCAGATGCTCTAAAGTATATTGTTTAAAATGTACATTTTGATACTCAGTCTGGTTGGAAAACCATAATTTATATAACGACCACAGTTGTCCACAGAGTGGTAGCTCTAGGACTGGGGAGGTGGGTAGTTCATAAGAATACAGAGTGTCTTCAAATGGGTTGGGAATGTTCTTTTTATTTATTTTAATCTGTGATGGTTTCGTTGCTCTTTAATTTATCATCATTCTTCAAGCTTTTTATGTATATTTTTGAAAACTGCTGTAGTATGCAATTAAAATAGAAAATGTATTCAAAGCTGGGGAGTTTTTCAGAGGTGGGTCCTATATCAGGGCAAAGTCTTCTTGTAGCTAAGGACTGCAGAGGATTAACTTGAGTGCCACCACATGATCACCACACCTCAACAGAGTCCCCAGAAACAGGGTGATCTAAATGAGGGCAGATCAACCAGAAAAGACTGTCAACCCCTGTCAAGTGAAGGGGAAGAAAGAACAGCCCATGAGTGGTACTAACTGCAGTCTTCACACAGAGACACCAGCCCAATTTCCCTTAAACAAGAGTTCATTGACAACCCAAGAGAAGGTAACCCTCCACAGAACCCACAGATTATCCAGAAGACACCGTGCTTATGTTTGGTTACCAGCTCCCTCCATCCCATATCACCCTCCAGAACACTTGGATACTATCTTAGAAGTTAACAAAAAGAGAACTCCAAGCCTCTAAAGACAATAAAATTTACCTAACAGGACTATTTAAATGATTGCTTGTACAATGTTTACTGAGCCAAACTAAAATTTAGATATTTTTCTCCACTATACTGAAAAGTATGGGATTGTATGGAAATTCACAGCAGTAACATACAAAATAAACTACATTTTATTTGGACATCTTAATATTGTTGAGTATGCTAAATCTTTAGTCTGACAGTAAATACATGGGGCACATGTAAAGATAAATGGAAAGGAGTCTGCATTGTTTTTAAGTATTTTACCTACCTATGTTGGAATGAAGTTGGAGTCCAACTTACCCCACTAATTGATTTTGCAGACAATTCCCTCACCCAGTCCAACTGTTGTACAGTTACTACATTCAGTGTAGCAAAAGGAGATGTTTCTTTTAGCTGTGGCCTGTATGCACAACTGAACTTGATGATAGTTAACACTCAGCAAAGAGAATATAAAAATATGAATAGGAAATTCACAGCTAAGGTATGTTGTGACCCTACATACAACAGTGTTTCTCTACTATTCATAGGGTTTTCAACAACTGATTGATTTTTGGGAGTGGGTTGCCGGGTCTGTCTCCCAAGCCTATGGCACCTGGTGTTCCCAGGTGGTCTCACATCCAAGTACTAACCAGACCCAACTCTGCTTAGTTTATGAGATCTGATGGGGCTGGATGCCACAGTGGTACAGCTGCAGGCAATCAAGGTATGGATATCCCTTGACATGATTGTTGAAATTTTGAAGATAAGAAAACACATAAATATAATTGTGAGTATTTGAGGGAAAAAAGGCTTTAATGATTTCAACATTCTGTTTAGTATTCTGTTTAACACAAATAATATTCATTCTAATATACACAGTGTAGATGTAACACAGTGAGGGTAGCTGTGCATAGCTCATCTCAGACCTCCTGTGAAATAGGGACTTCACTTAATATACCTATATGTCTTCCAAAGCATTTAAGATTTCAATCAGTATTTGAATGAATTAATGAATGGCAGAAAAAATAATGTAAAATACTGCACATTTTGGAGTTTAGAGTAATAAAATAACCAGGTTAACTGGTTGGATATAAAGCTGTATCAATGCCATATATAAAACCACTAGGGAATTTTGATATTACTGAGTTTAAAACTAGTTTAATAATATTGAGTTTAATTTCCCTACATACTTGAGAGACCCCACATGTCTGTCAGTTTGCCATACTGGGGGAGGGGAGGTGGCATGTTGCTGTGATGGTAAAAGCAATGTTACTGGTGTTACAGATTAGCAGCAGGGTCACCCAGGGTAAACAGGTTTCAGCTGAACTTCCAGACTAAGACAGCCTAAGGAGAAGGAATGGCTAACCCATACCCAAAACAATTAGCCACTGTCAGATATAGTGCTAGAAAATAAGCCCCCCAGGTTAGAAGATACTCAAAGTAGAGTCTACCTTAATAATGGAAATGGAGTAAAGTCCCACAGATCTCCATTTGCTGATGTGGCATGACTCAAAATGAGGAGGAACAACTGCAAACATCCACTAATAATTGGAACATGGAATGTATGTAGTATGAATATAGGAAAATTAGAAATTGTCAAAAGGGAAATGGAGTGCATAAACATTCTAGGCATGAGTGAGCTAAAATGTACTGGTATAGGCCATTTTGAATCAGATAATCATATCGTGTACTATGCCAGGAATGACAAATTAAAGAGAAATGAGTTTGCAGTCATTATTAAAAAAGACATCTCATCTCAAGATCTGTCCTGAAGTACAATGCTATCAATAATAGAATCATGTCCATATGCCTACAAGGAAAGCCAGTTAATATGACAATTATTCAAATTTACACACCCACCACTAAGAGAAAGGGAAGATTTTTACCAGCTTTGACAATCTGAAATTGATCAAACATGCAATCAGGATGCCCTGATAATTACTGTTGACTGGAATGCAAAAAGTTGGAAATGAAGAAGGCTCAGTAGTTGGAAAATATGCCCTTGGTGACAAAAATGATGTTGGGGATCTCATGATAGAATTTCCTCAGACCAATGACCTTTTCATTGCAAATACATTGTTTTCACCAATATAAACTATGGCAATGCACATGGACTTCACCAGATGGAACATACAGGAACCAAGTTGACTACATTTATGGAAAGAGTTTGTGGAAAAGCTAAATATCAAATGTCAGAACAAGACCAGGTGCTGATTATGGACCAGACCATCAACTGCTCATATTCACGTTCAAATTGAAACTGAAGAAAATTAGAACTAGTGTACAGGAGCCAAGATATGATCTTGAGTACACCCCGCCAGAGTTTAGAGACCACTGCAAGAACAGATTTGATCCGTTAAACACTAATGATAGCAGACCAGAGGAATTGTGGCATGACATCAAAGACATCAGTCATGAAGAAAGCAAAAGGTTATTAAAAAGATAGGAAAAAAGAAAAAACCAAATTACATGTCAAAAGAGACTCTGAAACTTACCCTTGAAGGTCAAGAGCTACAGTAAAAAGAAGACATGATGAGGAACTAAACAGAAGATTTCAAAAGGCAGCTCATGAAGACAAAATCAAATATTATGATGACATGTCTAAAGAGCTGGAGATAGAAAACAAAAAGGAAGATCACATACTGTTTCTCTCAAGCTTAAGGAATTGAAGAAAAATTCACACCTCAAGTGGCAATACTGAAGGATGCTATATGGAAATACTAAACAACACAGGAAACATCAAAAGGAGATGGAAAAAAAACACAGTCATTGTACCAGAAAGAATTAAAGGATGACCAGTCTTTTCAAGAGGTTGCACATGATCAGGAACCAATGGTACTGAAAGATGAAGTGGAAGATGCCTTGAAGTAATTAGCAAAATATAAAGTTCCAAGAATTGATGGAATACCAATTGAGATGTTTCAATAAACATATGCAGCACTGGAGGTGTTCACTTTTTTATTCCAAGAGATTTGGAAAACAGCTACCTGGCCAACTAACTAGAAGAGATCCATATTTGTGCCTATTCCCAAGAAAGGGGATCCAACTGAATGTGGAAACTATCAAACAGTATCATTAGTATCACACACAAGCAAAATTTTGCTAAAGATTGTTCAAAACTGATTGCAACAGTATATAGACAGGGAACAAATGGAAAATCAAGCTGGATTCAGAGGAAGGCATGAAACCTGGGACATAATTGCAGATGTCAGATAGAATAGCTGAAAGCAGAGAATACCAGAAGGATTATCTATATTTTATTCAATATACAGAGGCATTTGAATGTGTGGACCATAACAAGTTATGGGTAACATTGTGAAGAATGAGAATACCAGAGTACCTAATTGTACTCATGAGGAATCTGTACATGGACAAGGAGGCTGTCATTTGTACAGAACAATGAAACATTGCCTGGTTTAAAATCAAGAAAGATGTGTGTCAGGGTTGTATCTTTTCACCATGCTTCTTCAATCTCTGTGCTGAGCAAATAATCCAAGAAGATGGACTTTATGAAGAAGAATGTAGCATCATGATTGAAAGAAGACTCATTTAACAACCTGCATTATGCAGATGACACAACTCTACTTGCTAAAGGTGAAGAGGATTTGAAACATTTACTGATGAAGATTAAAGAACACAGTTTTCAGTATGGATCGCACCCCAACATCAACAAAACAAAAATCCTAACAATTGGGTCAGTGAGCAACTTCATGATAAATGGGAAAAAGATTAAAGTTATCCAAGGTTTTGCTTTAGCTCATTCTACAATCAACACCATGGAAGCAGGAGTCAAGAAATCAAAAGACACATTGCTTTGTGAAAAGCAGTTGCAAAAGACCTCTATAAAATGCTGAAAAGTAAGGATGTTGCATTGAAGACACAGGTGCATCTGACTCAAGCCAGGGTATTTTAAGCTGCATCATATAGCTGTGAGAGCTGGACACTGGATTTGGGAGACAGGAGAAGAATTGATGTTTTTGAATTACAGTGCTGGGGACAAATATTGAATATATTCTGGATTGCCAAAAGAACCAACAGATGTGTCCTAGAAGTATAAGGAGAGTGCTCCTTGGAAGCAGGAATGACTAGACAGCATCTGACATATTTTGGACATGTAGTCAGGAGTGACCAATCCCTGGAGAAGGATATCATGTTTGAGAGAGTGACAGGTCAATGAAAAAAAAAAGGAAAACCCTCAACTGGATGGACTGACACAGTGTCTGCAACAGTGGGTTTAAACATAAAAAGATCAGATGCCTGGCAGAGAATCAGGGAGTGTTTTGTTCTGTTGTACATACAGTCCTACCCCAACTCAATGGCACCTAACAATGTAATACTTGAGAACTAATTTAGAAATATGTTTATTATCCTCCATATTCTTAAATCATTCATAAATGATGTAAGGAAGACTGCATTTTGTCCCTATAAAAGAGATGGAAATAAGGTTCACTGTATCAAGGTGGAAGACCAAAATAAGCTATTTTCCACAGATTTTGCAGTGTATTTAGAATATAAACTGTACACTATACCAATGCTATAACACATTTCCTTTGTATTTTATATTTTGAAGGATAACACCATACTCACTGAGAATTTTATAACCATTCCATAACATAGCAAGATGAAGAATTCTCATCAGTCATCTTGCCATGACTGTATCTTATTTTAAAAAAGAAAATCCTTAGCCTTAATCAAATCAATCAAATCAAAGTAATTGATTTATAACTGATTAAAATATCTATTTTTCTGATATTAGTATAAACATTCCAGCTTTTTACAGTAATTTTGCTTGATATATCTTTTTCCATGCTTTCCTTTTCACCTATTTGTGCCACTGAATACAAAGTGGCTCTCCTGTAGATAGTATGCAGTTACACAGAGCTCAGTCTGAAAAGCTTGTCCTTTTGTTTGGATTGGTTGGCCCATTCATACTTATTGCTATCGTTGATGAAGTTGGTTTTCCCTTTTCCAGTTTTATATTTTGTCCCCTCTGTTTCATGTCATCTTTTTCCTCTTCGTTTGCTCTCTTTTGCATTAACTATATTTATTTTAGTGTAATATTTTCTGTGTTAGTCAGCTTTCCATCATTATAACAAATCCTGAGATAATCAACTTATGAAGAGAAAAGGTTCATTTTGCCTCATAGTTTTAGAGGTTTCAGTCCATGATTGATGGGCTGTATTGTTTTGTGCCTGGGGTGGCCTATCCTTGTGGGAGTGCATGGCAGAGAAGAACCACTCACCTCATGGCTGGGAAGTAAAGAGAAAGAAAAAGAGGTCAGAGTCCCACTGTTCCCTTTGAGAGCATGCCCCTAATCATCCAAAGACTCCTACTAGGATCCACCTTTTATATGTTCTACCACCTCACTGCAGACTAAGCCTTTACCACATGGACTTTTGGGGTACACTTGCTATCCAAACTATAGCATTTTAATTCCTTCAGTGATCCTTGCCTATATTTTGAGTTATTTTCTTACTGGTTGCTCCAGAACTTCCTTTATACATCACAACAAATCAGAATCTACCTCAGATTTATGTGAACCTAATGCTAGAGATACAGATAAAATGACATACAGAAATGTTGTTTCTATCTAGTTCCATTCCTTCTTCCCTATTTTTGTACACACACACACACACACACACACACACACACACACACACACATACACACACCAGATACAGAAATATATTTTTATGATTATTGCTTTATATGATTTTTTCTGTTAAAGAAGTTGAGAAAATAAAGCAATATATATTTCACAGTTTGTTATATTTACCTTATTATTTCCTTTTTCCATCTGGTATCATTTTCTTAATTTCAGTACAATTCTGCTCCCGAACACCTTTATGTTTTTGACCTAATAATACACTTTTATACACTTGTACCTTTTCTTTTTAAATAAGAGCAGAAAAGAGAAAAATAGGCACATATACTGTCTTTTATCTTATTTAATCACCTTTATTGGTGCTTGTTGTTTTTCTTATAAATTTCAATTTATATCAGTTTATTTGCTTTTAGTCTGAAGAATTTGTTATAGCTTCTTATAAAGTTGGTCTACTGGGAACCAATTCCTTTAGCTTTTGTTCATCTAATATCTTTCTTTTCCCTTCATTTTTGGAAGATAGTTTTGTTAGGTATAACATTCTTGGTTAATAGTTGTTTTTACTTTGAGAAACCTGCATGTTTTATTTACCACATTCTGGCCTCCATTTCTTCTAATAAGTTGACTGTAAGACCTATTGGAGTTTCATAGTATGTGATCAATCATCTCTATCCTGTTGCTTTGACGGTTTCCTTTGTCTTTAGCTTTTCCCCATTTTTTCCTACAATGTACTTCCATGTGCTTCTTTTTCACTTATTCTACTTGGAGTTTGTTAAGCTTCTTGGATGTGAAAATTAATGTCTCTCAGCAGGCAGATGAGGTCTTCAGTTATTGTTTCTTCATACATATTTTTATGTTAATTTCTCTTTTCTCTGCTATTTCAGTTATACATGTTTTGGTGCATTTATGTCTACCATATATTTCTATGAGGATCTGGTCATTTTTCTTCATTATATTTTCTCTGTATTATTTGGATTGCATTATTTCCATTTATCTTCAAGTTCACTTTTTCTTCTACCAGTTCAAACCAACTATTGAACCCTCTAAGGAATTAATCATTTCATTTATTAGAATTTTCAAACATAATTTTCATTTGTTCTTTTAATAATTTCTGTATTATTGGATGATATGGTGTTTTCATACCTTTGCTTATCCCCTTAAGCAGATTTCCTTTGGTTCTGTGGATACATTTATAATGGTTACTTTCAAATCTTTGTTAAATCAAATATCTGAGCCCATTCAAAGAGTTTCTGTTACCTGCCTTGTCCATGTCTCATAATTTCTTTTGTTCAATGCAGGACATACTGCATAATATATCATAGCAAATCTGGATATCAATTCCTTTCCCTTCTCTGTGGGGATTGTTTTTGTGGTTGTTTGCATGTGTATTTGTTTTCTGACATAACTAGGTTCTTTGTTGTTGTTGTTGTTGTTGTTGTTGTTGTTGTTGTTAGGTGCCGTTGAGTTGGTATCTGACTCATAGCGACCCTCATAGGGTTTTCAATGGCTGAGTCAATGGCTTCGGGATTGCCTTGGGAGTGGATTGCCAGGCCCTTCTCCCATTTTTGCGGTGCTGGGAATTGAACTTGGGGCCTCAGAGACTTCAGCGCAGCGCTCTACCACTGAGCCAAATCCCAGCCCAACTAGGTACTTTAGTGCAGTCCATTTTTCTCACAGTGTAACTCCACTGAGAATGAAGCCTTGGGCATGTCTACACTCAACCTGAGATAACAACAGTCTTGCCAGGGCTCTCTTTGTCTTTTCCCCTGATCTCTCTATTAAGCCATCTGTTTCATTTGACATTATACCCTCTCCAGTAAACTCCATTAATACTGGCTGATTGCTCTATTGTTTCCAACAATGCTCTGGGGCATAAATTGTTTAGCATTCTGATCCAATTAAAACACAATGGTAGTTTCTGAGGACTGTCTGAGATTTTTCTGTCTCCAGTGGGCTCTTTTGAACTGTCTTTTGCTGTGATTCTCTGTGGTAAATTAGATGCCCAATGGTTTGCCTTGCTGGTCTTAATTAAGAGGAGCTATTGCTTTGAGAGCACCATTTAGTTTATATTTCCACATACTCTGTTTTGCAGAAAGACAGTTTTCTTTTTAGTAGATTTTCTGAGCTTACTTTTCTTATAAACAGCCTCTCTCTTTCTGGGCTCTGGGTGGCACAGTAATCTCTGGTCTTCTTGGTTTGCTTCTCCCAATACAAAACTTCTGCTCTAAGAGCAAGCTGGGGTCACGACCCCAGATGTACCAATTTTCTCAGCACATAGTACATAGAGAAGAGATTATGTCCTGTGGATAAGGATTGGGTGGAAAAAGGAGCCTCCCACCTGATGGCCATCCCTTCTAAAAAAATTAACCTCTTCAACATGGATTTGGAGTAGACAAGAAATATTAAGGGCCTGTGGCTTTTGGAAAAGTATGGTAAAACTTGATTGGGAGCTAAGAAGAGAAGGAGCTCTCTTGTCTACACCTACCAACACTGGAGTTTTCATCAAGCCAAGCTTTTTGGGTAGAGAGGGGAAGATCATGGCTCAAATGCCACAGTCTATAACTATGCCTCCTGAGAGAAAGAACATCTATGTTTTTCTTGATCGAATGTTTGTTCATGTGCTATATCCCCTTAGCCAAATTTCTGAAATTCTTTCTTTTTTCTCCCCCTCCTCCTCCTACTCCTCCTCCTCCTTCTTCTTTTTTGTTTGTTTATTTGTTTTATAGTCTCAACAGCTGTGCTTATAGGAGTGGGTCTGCAGAGCTCCTCACATCATCTTCCTATAAATGGAGCCTGTAGAAGCTTATTTATTTATTTATTCATTTATTTATTTTTGTTTAGTTTTATTTTTTTAATCTTGAGACAGAGTCTTGTTGGAAATATGAACCTCATGTCAAAAAGAGATTCTCAGAGAAATGAAAGTATCTAGGCAAGGCAATTTCACTTCTGCTGAAGGGAGCATGGTGGCACAGGGGAGCCAGCAAGCACACCAGTGGGTCAGAGCCCTCAGTTTTATCCCTAATGCAAACCTGTGGCTGGATCTCACCTCACTGGCTGAGGCTTTGACTGTAGAGTCTTGTCTTTATCCAATTGGCTATATTCTAAGGTACAGAAAAGGGGAAGGAGGAAGAAATGGCAGGAGGTTGGAAAGTCCCTAACTGATTTTAGGAAATGGCAGTTGTCAAACATACCCAGAATTGTATGTTTGTTTGAAAGAAAAATCAGTATATCTTTGCAGTCTCGCTAAATTCTGCAGCCTCCCTCCAGCCTTGTACCTGTGATCCTCCTGCTGCTGACTCCCGAGTCCTTGGGATTATAGTGGTGCCCCACAATACTCCATTAAGCTTATCTTTTTAAAGTTTCAATTTCAATGAGAACAAGGAAACATGAGGTGAGATGTGAGGTAGACAAGCATGCTTGATTTGCCATCTTGATGGAACCTCTTTCAAGTCCTTTAAAGATTTCATCACTTCCTCTCAGGTCTCATCCCTCTCCTAGGCGTGACAGATGTTTTCAGTCATATCTCCACCATTTGATAGACCCATTTAGAGAGCCAGGCTCACAGACGCCATGGGTAAACCAGGTTTCAAATCCCAGTTCCTGTATTTAATAGTTGTGTGACCATAGCATCACATGATCTCTATATTTCTGTTCTTTTACCTACCAAAAGGAAAGAAAGCTTAAGTACAGTTAGAGATAAAGTGTAAAATGCCACTCAAAACATCACTTTTAGAGAATCCAGGTTATCCTGTCTTGATAGAAAATAAGGAAAAATTGATTATGGAACAACATTAACTTTATCATCTAAGAAGCTTTAAACTACTGTTTATGCTAAAGAATCCGCTGCACTGAAAGTACTTACATTATACTAAAGAATATGTCAAAAACAGTAGAATGAGTCCTGCTAGCTCTGATTAGTTTTGGATTCCTGATTAGTTTCTGATTAGTTAGTGTTTTGGGATATTGTGGAAGAATCAATGGAGATGAGAGACCCAGGCAGAACCATCTTTTCCATGGATACTCAGATATTTTGATGTCTCTTTTGCATCAGTAGAGACAAAACAAACGCATGGTTTAAAAATGCAAGTACTGAAGGGTTTTCTTTCTCAAATCATTACTGTTTAACCCCACAGTGGCTGATTCCTGGATCTGCAGAGCTTGATTTAATTTAAAGGTTTATAACTTTGGCATTTTCCATACTGTGAAGATATGCCATATTATTACATTGAAATTTCACTGACTTTTATCCAATTCACTTGAAACCTATAAAAATTCACACATTAGTTGAGTGAAAATTTGGCTTTACTATATTTTTATAAGATGAGTTTTCTAAAAAATTAGCAGAGCAGAACCTAGCAGAGACTGTGAATGAGGTAGGTGGCCAATAGATAATTGCTGCACTTAATAAACACGACAGTAGGTGGAGGAAGCCTCAGTGAGCATGGATTTGTCATACCTTCAGGCAAGTGACAAATCAATTGCAAGATTTTTCCATTTTCAATGTAGTGTAAAGCAAATGCCTTCAGATTTCTGCTTGGAACACGTTCTTGTATGAATTGGTGTCCAAAGCTAGAAGGAACCACACAGTCCAGGTATTCATGTGGTTCTTAAGCAAGGCATCAATAAATCTACATGGATATTTTTGGGACACTTAGTGCCCAGTGGTAGAAAGAAGGGGTGTGGAAGGAAGAGTTATACATTGTGAGAAATTCCAGGCACCCATGCTGCTTTACCCATTGAGCTTTTACTTGTTTTATATACTGGTCTTCAGTGTGATCATTCATTCATTCATTCAAGTGAAGGGTCCTGTGATAGTTAACTTTTGTGTGTCAATTTGACTAGGCCTTGGCATCTAGATATTTATTTGGCTAAATACTACTCTAGATGTTGTGAAGGTATTTTTTAGATGAGACTAGCATTGAAATTAATAGAGTTGAGTAAAGCAGATTGCTTTCTGCAATGTGAATGGGCTTCATCCAATCGTTGAAAGCCATAAGAGAAAACAGGTCCTCCTAAGGAAGAAGGATTTCTACCACAAGACTGCCTGAGGACTTGAGCTGCAGCCTCAACTCTGCCCTGTCTCCAGCCTGCCTGGCTACCCACTGTACAAATATGAGACTTGTGAGCTACACACACACACATATATATACACATACACACATGTATGTGCGTATGTGTATACATATGCATTCACATGCATACACTTACATTATTAGTTCTGCTTCTTTAGAGAACTCTTACTAATACAGATTCGTTGCTTTAAAAATGTTTCAGCCTAGTGCAGTGGTGCACACCTGTAATCCCAGCAACTTGGAAGACAGGCAGGAGGATCCCAAGTTCAAGGCCAGAAGCAGCTTGTGTAACTTAGGGAGACCCTGTCTTAAAGTTTTTTTAAGAAGACAGGGAAGTACAGATGATGCATCCTAGTGATAGGGCACTTGCAAAGCCTGGGGGAAGCCCTGCGTTCAACCCCCCAATACCACAAAAAAAATTAAAAAATAAAAATGTTTTCAAACTTTAGTTTTCCTCAACCTTGTCTTTTTAGGAGTCATTAGACTAACTGCAGGGAAGTGGCAGTATCAAGGTCACACCACCATTCTGTAGGGGATCTGGGACTATCTTCTAATATTCTTGGCTCATCCTGGCTGCAGTAGATCCTCCTCTGTACCATTGGTCCCCAACTGTGGCATGCACCAGAGTTAGCTGCAGATTTTATAAAAACATATTATTGGGTTTTCCTTCTTCCTTGCTAGCATTTCTGATTTAATATGTCCATGATAGCTCCCCAAAATTTGCACTTAATTTCTAACAAGTTCCTAGTAGATGCTGATGCTATTGGTTTAAAACCACACTAGAGCATAACTCCCCTAGACCACAGTTTGAACTGTGGGGAAGCACTGAATGAGTTGCAATATACTAAAAATGAGTGATTCTTTAAGTAAATTGTTTGCTATGACCTCCTTAATGGCCCCCTGTCTTGGACCTACCAAAAGGCTATTACACTTTTCTGGGCCTTTGGTTTCATATTAATAAAATGAAAATTTTGGAGCAAATAATGATTTGATATTCTTCTAAAATTCAAAGATAATATAAATGTTACTACAATCCATGAATGAATTAAATAAAATGCTTAAGAAAAAGAATCTGGAACTATCTCACTTGTAACAGTGAGGGATGACTTGGCAGCAAGTAACAACGAACCTTACAAGTAATTATGGTTTGAATATAAACTGTTTTCTCACATACCAAAGTATTTGAGAGTAGATGACTATTTTTTTTTTTTTTCATTATTGCAAGTTGGGTTTTCTGGAAGATTTTGAGGCAGATTTGGGGTATAAAATGCTTGGTAGGGATTAACAGCTATGAAGAGAAGAGGGAAGAAGCAGGATTAGGCAGAAAAATCCACAATTCACACCCAACAAAACCTTAGCCAACCAGACAGTAAGCTCTGGAGTAAATGCTGCCTTTCGGGTGTCATGATCAGCTACATTCCACAAAGGATGCCAAATCATTATGACTATGCCCAATGCCCAAGGAAAAGCATACAGATGAAGTCCTTGCTTTTTTCTTATATTTTATTTACATTTTCCTCGGTTATTCCATGGCACCCAGAATCAAGAGAATCAAGTTTTAAAGAATTCATTTGAGCAACAGCAAAGGGCATTTTCTGGAAATACACATGGAGTTCAATTTAAGATTTTGTGTACACTCCTATTGGAAAATGTGTTTACTGACCTTAGTATTTTTGTTCTTCCTTTAGAGTTAAAATAAACTTTCTTCTCTATCCTGGGAAACCCAGGCAGACAACTCTGAAACACAACATGACAAAAGGACCCAAGGGCTGTCATTTGCATCAAAGCCAAACCAACAGGACTGCTGTGGTCTCCTCTTCAAAGCACTATCCTAAGGGATGTGCTATTTCACTGCGAACCAAGGAATGCGTGCTCAAACATGTAGCTACCAGCTCAAAATTTAACATGAAAGATTTGAAAGGGAGAAAGAGGGAGGAAGTAGTTGGGAAAGAAGCCCTACCAGCTCCCCAAGAATCCCCACTTCTCCCCCATCACCGTCTGGACATTGTGTTATCAAATAAAAGAGAGATGAATAAAGGCCCAGTGATCTACAGAACTATGTATCATCAATCGGATGGATCATAACTAAAACTGAGGCCTATGTTCTCCCAATGGCTGAAGTGGATAAGAAGAAAGAAGAATGTCTTTATCTTATCTGTGTAGCTTACATGCCTAAAATTCACTTTTCCATGAGATTATTTCAGGGTCAGTAATTTGGCCTAGGTCTTGCAAAAATTAAAAAAAAATGTAAAGAGGATGTAGAGCATTGGAACAATGCCAGAGTTGTGATTTAATATGAATTACAATAACAAATGACACTTCAATATCAGTGTGTATATTTTTTCAAAATAATTCAAATGGCTGTTCATGATGCACTTTCCAAAATGGTTACAAGCCCAAATAATTTATGTATGGGCCGAGTACACGATTTTTATAATACTGTAAACTATCATGATGCATTTCTAATAACCAGAATAAAATAATCAAAGAAAATATTTTAATTAGCTGATTTGCAGAAGACAAACCAAGGCCTAGGAAGAAACTGTGATTTTAAATGAAAACAGTAGAGGGCTCTGAAAATGATGAACCACCTGCAGAAACTAATTCATTTAGTTTGGTGTTCCGACAAGAGGTCAGACAATTTGTATACATGCTCTCATCTACAAAAGATACGGCAGCTATGAAAACAGGAATTATGAAAAGCCAGCTGTTTATCAATATCTTCTCAAGCGATATTATATATCCTTGTAAGCCATTCCTTTGCTATTCCATTTTTAAAATTATTTTCAATAAATATTCCAAAGAGACAATTTAATCAGTTCTAGAATGCTTTCAAACATATTCTCTTGATGTTATTTCTTTAAGGACTAGTATTCTCTGCCTTGTGTCAATATTGGGTTATGTATGAATTTTTCTCCCATAGAACGTAAGCAGATTTTTTTTCAAGGGACAAGCTTTCTAAATTATATTAAAATAAAATGTTATCTACTCCTTATTACTGAAGTTATAGAAACTATATTTCCTAGGACTAGAAAAATAACATCCTCCCTAAGTCACTAAAATAATTGCATTATTTTCCTAATTTTGAGCTTCCATCTCCATGTCAATGTATTAATTTGACTTATTCCTGATTTTGTATACATATTTCACTCAGACAGGATTTTTGAAGTTGAGGATAAATCTAACCAATATGAAAATTGTGTTATGAATGTTATTTTTAGGTGTAATTTTAAATGTGGTAATTATTAAGATGGAATCAATTGATTATACTTAATTTTTGGCAATAGCCCTTAACTCTGCTGTGGATAATTAAAGAGAAACAAAATGGCCAAACCTCTGACTTGCTTGTTTTTTTCTCCAAATTCTCAGTTATATCTTAAGACACAGGAGTGGCAACATTAGAACCACAAACACATGCAGAATCAAAGATAAGTCTTAAGAAAGGAATTGATGGAATGAAACCAAAGAGCTGTAATGTTGAATATTTCTGCAATTTGAGAGACACTGTAATATTCTGACAAAGGGCAAAGACATAGGACAATGCTGCCTGAATCGAACCAGGATTCTGTCACTCGCCATCTGCATGCCTGTGGGCAAGATGACATCTCTCTAGCAATATGGAACAATACCAGAATATGCTTACTCTTAATATACTGTTGACTTGCAGTACTAATGTACCTTCTGAAGGAACCTATTTTATTAATATGACTTCAACTTAATCTCAGTGAAAATTGAGTTCAAATAATAGACATGGTTATTTTAAGAATGACCAAATAATTTTTATTTTCTATTATTAATATGGGTCTATATCAATTTATGTTGTTGTTAGGTGCCGACGAGTCGAATCTGACTCATAGTGGCCCTCATAGGGTTTTCAATGATTGATTGTTTCGGGATTGCCTTGGGAGTGGGTTGCCACGGCCTTCTCCCATTTTGCAGTTCTGGGAATCAAACTCGGGACCTCAGAGACTGCAGGGTAGTGCTCTACCAACTGAGCTAAATCCCAGCCCCATATCAATTTATACATTCAAATATTTTATATCCTTCACAATGTATCTATTTCTTTTCCATCTCTTCCTTCTTTTAGTTGTAATTTGGCTCTGGAAGAATAGAAAGGAAATATTTATTGCTAGAACACTTCCTAGAAACAGTATAAGTGCTGTGAATATTACTCAATAATTTTTTTAAAATTAAGAGAAATAGTTCAATTATTAAGTCTAGTCCTTTTCAATTTTTATTGCCTTTCTAGAGTAAACATCAGAAACATCAGGGTTATATGTACAATACCTGTAAAGTTTAAGACTGAATGGGTCTTTTTTCTCTTAATTTCCTCTGCCTTTTCTATTTCTATCTCATGCACATTGTTGTGTTGTTGTTAGGTGCCATCGAGTTGGTATCCAACTCACAGCGACCCTCGTAGGGTTTTCAATGGCTGACTGTTTCGGGATTGCCTTGGGAGTGGATTGCTAGGCCCTTCTCCTATTTTTGCGGTGCTGGGAATTGAACTTGGTACCTCAGAGACTGCAGCACAGTGCTCTACCCACTGAGCTAACTCCCAGCCCATCTCATGCACATAGCAATTCTATTAAACTAAAAAGATGTTTTGTCAGTTTTTATTTTTCTCTAGCCATTCTCAATTAGCAGGTAACACAACTAAAATCTTTGTCAGATGATACTAAAGATAGGCAAGATTCTAACGGACAAAAGTTGAACAATTTGTCTGCCACCAATATAATCAGTGTACAACTAACTGTTCTCCAGTACCTAGGAAGCAGCTACATCACTGATTGTTATTACCCACTGTGGAAACTCAAGACCTACTTTCATAGCTACTGGATAGCTGAGGTAAAGCTTTCTGCCAGTTCACTTTATGAGGTAAAATCTTAAAGATGATTCAATTACGCACGGAAGGAATTAACGAAAATCAATTTATTTGAGAAAATGATTCACTGTTAAAAAGCATAGGCAGGACTCAGTTTTCTGTATTTAACTGTACATATCTACTTGCTTCCTCTTATTGAAATGAGAAAAACAGAGGTAAGTGGGGTATTAACTATAAAAATCTATGACTCAAGAAAGGAAGGTCATTGTTTGTTCCAGGGATGTAAAATAACTTTTTCGAGAATAAAGAGAATTACATTTAGTTGGGGCTAATTAGGATTTCAATCTGGGAAACACAGATTCAAACAATCTTGAAAACATGCACCCTAAAATAACTTTTCTATTGAATGAGAAGTGCACATATATATGTGCATGGACATATACACACATAAAATTACTATGCTAAATAATTTTAATTTCCCTATGAGACTGGTTGAAAGAAATATGGGCTCCTTGAAGCCTTGAGATTGGCATTGGAATAAATAACATTTCAAAGAAGAGACGATTAGAAAACACTTTTTGATCTTAAGTCGTAGGAAAACCACAGAGGCAAGGAGAAACTAAGTCTGATTTTAAAGGTCTTATGTTGACTGACACATTTATACCCTCAAGGGTGCCACTTCAGTTATTTTATAAATCTCTTTTGGTCTTAATATTATTAATATTTCTGCTTTGAAGGATCAGTAAGAGTGAGAGAAGAAAAGAGAAACTTCAATTACCTTAGCTCTGTCTTTACCTTCGGTAGCCTTTCTGTTTTGTTGTTCAAAATTTTTGCATTTAGCAAGAGGTCTCTACAGAAGTAGAAAAATATGTATTTTTTCCCTGAGACTCAATTAATTGTTTTGCACACTGATGGAGCTTGATTAGATATCTTCTTAGTCTTTTTTATTGCTAAAATTTATGAATAGAATAGAAAAATCAGCTCAGGTCCAGAGGCACACTTAAAGATATTAATACTAAAACTTGCCTGGAGAGAATAAAAAGGCAGAGAAAGACTGAGATTGGTATGAATGAGAAACTTTGGAGTACACTTGAAAGAGCCATTGCAGGTGAATTCTCCTTTCTGTGTACCCAAACTAGTAGAACATGAATTTTTTTCAAGAGATTTCTAAGCTAGTAAAAGCTTAATATATATTATTTCATGTTATGAATAAGAAACTTGTGACTTGGAGAGGGTATATGGATTCAAATGCATGTCTTATCATTAACTTTTTCATTTTACTCATTTATTTATTACAGTACTGAAATCCATCACACAAGATTATACTAAGTGCTAGACCACAAATACAGTTATGTCACTATCCTTGTCTTCAAGGAGTATTGCATGTGCTTTAAAGAAAAATAGCAAATTCCAACAGAAAATGCATCTAGATGAAATACTGTTGTAATTTTAAATATAAAAACAAAAGGGAGAACTATTCATAAATAAGGTTAAATAAAACTTTTCCTTTATTTTTAAAACTATATCAACACAAAAGAAGTGCATACCTTTTAGATAGAGCATAAAGTGGTTTAAAAGGTTTCAACCAAGAATAGTCCAGGCTCAGTTGACTACACTAATGAATTCTACTAATCATTTAAGGTAATGAATACCAATTGTACATAAAGTTTTTCACCAAATAGAAGAGGAAGACCTAATTTGCAACAGATTTGGTGAAGTGAATGTTAGCCTGATATGAAATCCAGATGAATCCATTTAAAGAAGTCAAACTACAGAGCAATATCTTTCATGAATTCTCAATAAGATATTAAAAATCAAATCAATTAGTAGGCAAAAAGGCCAATACATCATAACAAAGTTGTATTTATCTCAGTAATGGAAGTTTGGCTTAGCACTGAAAATTTGATCAAGGTAATTTGCAGTATTCACAATGTAAATGAGAAAAAAAAGTGAATATTTCAAAAGATAAAAAAAGAGCCTTTGACAAAATTCAACACCAGTGCACTTTAAGAGCTTTCAGCAACATACAAGCAGAACTTCTACAAACTGAGAAACTACATTTAGGAGAAACTCAGCTAACTTCATACTTAAGGGTGAATATTAACACACACACCCTGGATCAGGAATAAAACAAGGATATCTGACTTCACTACTATGAGTTAACCTTATGCTAGATATCTCAGCCATTATAATAAGACATGAATAACATACAAGGCATAAAGATTGAAAAAAAATAAAAATACTTCTATTTGTATAGAATATTATTGTTTTCATAAAAAGATCCCCAGAATTCCACCAATTACTGAAAGTAACACATTGATTTGTCAAAGATGCAGATACAAAATTAATATACATAACTTTTTGCATCATTACATAGTAGCAGAGAAAAAGTAATTTATAATAATGCCAAAATATGAGATAATTAGGGATCAATTTAATAAAATATATGCAAAACTACATACTGAAAACTACAGAACATTACTGAGAAAAATTAAAGAAGATCTAAAAACCTGGAGATATTTTATGTGTTCATGAATTGAAAGAGTCAATCCCTAAGTTGAAGTTCTCTAAATTGATATATAGAATCAATATAATCACAATCAAGATGCTACCAACTTTTTCTATAGAAATTGGTAAGATGATTCAAAAACTTACATAAAATCACAAACGACCTTGAATAGCCAGTCATTTTTAAAAAGAATAAAGTTAGAAGATATACAATACCTAATTTAAATTATTGCCACAAAACTACAAGAAACAAAACACCACGACATTGGTGAAAATGTAGATAAATCAAAGGATCAAGAGGACAGAATAATAAATCCGTAAAAAACCCACACATTCATGTTTAATTGATATTTATTAAAGGTCTCAAACGAATTCAATAAGTCAAGGGTCCCAAGCCCCCAATATCACCAAAGCGTGGCTGTTAGGAAACATGCCACACAACAGAATGTAAGTGGCAGACAACTGAGTGAAGCTTCATCTGTATTTATTTGTATTTATAGCCACACTTCTTCCCTTGAATCATTCCAAAACTACCATACACACACATAGACACACACACACACACACACACACACACACACACACACACACCACTCCCTGTCTTGTGGAAAAATTGTCTTCCAGGAACTCAATCCTTGGTGCCAAAAAGGTTGGGGACTGGTGCAATAATAGAAACATAATCTTTAACAAGTGGTATTGTAACACGTACATATTCATGTAGAAGAAGTAAACAGTAAGTCTTACAGCACAAAATGCACAAAAATTGACTAAAATGCATGATATATCTAATTATAAATAGTAGAAACACAAAAATTTTAGTGGAAAAAATATCTTTGTGACCTTGGATTAGTCAGTGTTTTCTTAGATAGACCACAAAAGGTATTAACCACAAAAAGAAAATAATGAAAAAATGAACTTCACAGAAATGAAGACACTTAGTTCTTCAAAAGACACCATGGGTAGTGAGGGATGAGTATGTGATTTGATTGTAATAATCACTATATGACTCGATGATACCTAGCAACAATCACTATACAATGCATACATATATCACACGTCAGAATAAAAGCTGAAGGGAGGAATTCTAACCACATATACTAATTGGTTTAGATGTAGAAAAGTGATGTGGCAACAGATACAAGGGGCCAGATAGAGGCATATGAAAGTCTGACAAAAGCCAAATTACTGAGACACTGAGAAATGGAGGTAGAAAATACCTTATGAGAAAAATGAGTTAATCATATTGATCTGGATTCCCAACTAAATATCAGAGATAGTAGTGGTTTAGGATATTTTAATGCATGGCTACTCTCAGAATCTATTTAATTCAAACCATCTTGGATGCATTTGTGCATGTTAGGAGTAAGTGGATCATTGTTTAGGTAGAGAACAATGTTAGATCACATTACTCTCTTACCTTCTATTCCAAGCAGCCCTGCATAAATCACCCTAAATTGCATAACACGGAGGGAAAAGGCATTTCTTTCTTTGAGAATCAGATGGCCAGATGGCCAAACAGCTTTACACCTTGGTGTCAGAGATCAGATATATCTTGAGTAGAGTCATAGAGTGGCAGGGACAGGCAGTGGCTGGTTCAGAGAGGCGAGATGGCCATGTGAGCAGTGGAAAACAGCTTCTGAAAGTGTGGTGAAAATGTCCAACAGTGGCCTAGACTGGTATGTTGCAGCAAGGGCAGGTGAACAGTTGTCTGGTATAGAGAAGCATGAACTTAATTGGTAGAAGCAAAAGCAGAGGCAAGTATACGTTGGATCTCATGTGGCATGGTGGCATGTAGAATGGACCTTAAAATACAATCAAGGGCTTCTTCATGACAGTAGGTGGTGAGGGAGTCAAATGTGGACACCAATGGTAATAGGATCAAATTTTTTTATGCCCTCCTAGACAAGTTTGGCAAAATTTTAGGTTAGTTAAAAATACATAAGGGCCATTTGATGACCATAAGTTTGAGTTTGATGACTTGTCTGAGTGCTAATGGAAACTTTATAGATTAATATTTCTTTTCCTAAAAGTCACACTATGAGTAAAAAACAGCTATGGCTTGAAAGACTTACTATATGAAGATGTCAAAATCACCAAACTGACTTTACAGATTTAACACGACCCATGTTTCAAATCTCAGTAACTTCTTCTTTTTCTTTTTAACTTGAAAGTTGACAAACTGATGGAAAATTTATATGAAAGTGCAAAAGGCTAAGAATAAGTTTGGTGAATAAAATTGGAAACTTTAGACTACCATATATCAAGATTGATTATTAACCCATAGCATTTAAGACAGAGTATTACTGGCATAAAATTAGCAGATAGAAAAATAGAACAGAATAGAGCACTTAGAGTTCAATCCATTGATGCATGTAATTTATGACAAGGTAGAAGATTCATCAGAAAATGGACCAGGGATAAAGTTTTCAGTACATGGTCATGGGCCAGTGAAATATCCATGTATATAAAATACAAACAAATAAAAATCTTTGTCTCCACCTCATACATGTGCAAAAGCAAATTATAGATGGATCATAGATCTAAATGGAAGAATAAAAATAAGACTTTCCAAAGAAAATACAGAAAAAACATCTTCATAAATCTAGCGTATGCAAAGATCCATTTAAAAACACTAATACATTAAATGCAAAGAAAAGTGGAAAAGAGGACAATGATAAGTGTCTGTCCACCAAGAAATAGCATTTAGAGTCTCAAAAATGAGCAGGGTGCAGTGGCGCGCATGCCTGTAATCCCAGTGGCTCGGGAGGCAGAGGGAGGAGGATCACAAGTTTGAGACCAGAGGCAGTCTGCGTAACTTAGTGAGACCTTGTCTCAAAAAGTAAAAAATTGGGCTAGGGGTGCAGCTCAGTGGTACAGCACTTGCAAAAGCAAATAAGCGCAAGGCTCTGCGTTCAACCCCAGTACCACAAAGAAAAAAAAAAGAGTCTCAAAAATGGAAGCCACAGAAAGGGAGAAATCTTAATCATTTTCAAGTAGGAAAATAAATGAAAACCAAAAGAAAAGAATAGGTGAGATACTGGAAAAGGCATGTCACAGGAAAGCCGATCTAAATGAGCAGCAATCTCATGAAACAATGTTTAGCTTCACTAGTAATTAGGAAAATACTGACTAAAATAATGTTTTGCCACTACACAGCTACTAAAATGGTTATAATAAGGAATAAAAAGAAAAAACTTCAGGCAAGAAAGTACTGCAGTGAGAACTCTTCTACACTGCTGATGGAAATATAAATTGATGCCATCACCTTGGAAAATGTTTTGCAGTATCAGTACAACTTAGTGTGTTCATGCCCTGTAACCAGACATTTCACTCTGAAGGGTCTGCATGTTTACTAAAAGATTGGCAGAAAAATAATCATAGCAGCACTATCTGTAGTACCTGAAAACTATACTTCATAAATAGAAAAATGAATATATAAAGTATAGTAATTCACTGTCATTGAGTCAGGTGCAACTCATAGAGACCCTCATAGGGTTTTCAATGGCTGACTCCTTTGGGGTGGTTTTTGGGAGTGGTTTGCCATGTCCTTCTCCCATTTTTGTGGTGCTGGGGATTGAATGCAGATCCTCAGAGAGTGCAGCATGGCACTCTGCTGACATAGCTAAACCACACTGAGAAATATGGCTCAAAAATCTAGGCTACCTCTGTTTTTTATCTTTAAGGGTTGGTGAGTAGGATGCAAGAAAGTATGGATTTTCCACTAGAGTATCCTTCAACATCATGCCAATCCATCTATGATCTGTGCTAAAGTCCTCCACATGAGTCTACTACTCAATATTGCCAATCTGTTTACAAAACAAGAATTTCTTGGAAAGGGTAGCATGAATTTCTAGACTCCATGGGTCTCAGATACTGTTGGAATAATCTGTAGCTATGATAAAGAAAATCTGTTACTTGGATCACTGGATTTTTTTTTAGTACGTGGCCTTTGGGGTTCAGTTTTCCACTTAGAATATAGTTAGTCTTAGATCCCTGGTCCAAAACCAGCCATAGTTGAAATGCTAAATACTTCTTCAAAGATGCAAGTATATAGTGTGTATATAGTGGTCACATTTTGTGTACTTGGGAACTATCAAATGAAAGTATATTATCAAAGAACACAATGGTTATACCATAAGTATGTGCCGAATTGAATGAATCCCTATTAGTTTCAACTGCAATTTCTGAGAAATACTTACAGAATAAAGCAAATAACCCAATGCCTAATAAAATGAAAATAAAATCATAACTGTTTAGTGCCAGTGTGGTGATGCAGAAGGAGATGCTGGAGCTTTGTGGTTCAATTACTACCTCTGACACTTTCTAGCTATGTGACCAGAGGGATTCACAACCACCAATCTGGGGCTTAATTTTCTCATGGCCAGTGCAAAAATGATAATAATATCCAAATTCCCAAAGTTGTTAGAATGATCACATAAGATAAGGCATATAAAAGAACCTTGATGATTCAGTCACTGCTGTTAACTTTTAGTAATAGAAGGATTCTGCCTTTACCTATAGGAAAACTATTTGAATTTTCCACATAAACCCTAGAAGAAATGGTTCAGGTACTTATTATTTCAATCCACTTAATCTTGTTTTTTAAGTAACACCAAAAACTTACACAGTACTTCATCAGGGCTCCTCACTGAGTCTGTAGATATTAATATTTTGGGAAATCTTTGTATATCATTATTCTGGGAAGTGAGTGATCCTACAGAAATACTTTTCCGAGTTTTTCAGCAAATAGTAGATAAGCCAGACAGAAAGGGTCTGTTTTTAGTTTCTATTCCCCATTCTTTGAAATTCACATATAAGCATCATTTTCATGACAAAGAGATAAATACAGCGTACACATAGAGAGTGCTAAATTTCACAAGCTAAAGAAATTCTTTTACTTTGGAACATTGAAAAGTTAATGAAATGATTGTGTGAAGAGAGCGGTCCCATTCCTTTCCTTCCTCATTTTGTAACACAGGAAAGAACACTCTACTCTTTGCATACTCTTCAACCTTGCAGCTAAGATTATGGACACATGTCAGCCAAGTACTGCACTAATGTCTGAGGCCTCATATGAGAGGCACACATCCTATCTCTACACACTTCACTGTGGCCAGTGTCATGTGCAGGCGAGAAGACAATGACCCCTCATTTATTTCATTTTTCCAACATTCCTGTGTTAGTCAGACTCTCGTCTCTGTGACCAAATATCTGACAGTGATAATTTAAAGGAATTAGGATGTATCATGGGTCCATTTCAGAGGTTTGAGTCTGCATTCTCAGCACTGGTGATTCTAGGCATGTGAGGAGGCAAAACATCATGGTGGTGGGACCATGTGGCAGGGCCCACTCACTTCATGGAAAACAGAAAGCAGGGGCATAGAAAAGATATAGCTTCTGAGAACACATCCCCAATGACCTACTTCCTCAAGCCCCCCGACCTACCTTCCAAATTTTCCAGAACTTCACAAAATAGCATCACCACTGGGGGACCAGGCCTTCAACAATGAGCTTTGGGGGACATGTCATATCCAAACCATGACATTCCACTATTAACACCAAAGACTCATGACCATCTGGTAACATACAATACATTCAGTCCATCTCCAAGAGTCCTCATTATCTTAACAATTCCAACATTATTCAAAAGTTCAAATATAAAGTCTCTTCTGAGACTTAAGGCAAATTCTTAACTATGAGCACCTATAAAGTTTAGAAAGGAAGATAAATACTTCCAATATACAATGTCATAGAATAAATATTCTCACTCATAAAAGGAGGAATCAGGGCATTGAAAGGAGAAATGGAACCAAAGCAAAACTGAAATCCAACAGGGAAAATACTAAATCCTGTAGCACCATGTCCAGCATCTGGTATTATGTAAACTCCGAAGAACTTGGAAAGACTCACTTCTATGGCCTTGCCAATTACAACCCACATGACCTCTCTCTTTGGCTGGCTGAACTTGCTACCTATAGCTTTCCTTGGCAGACCTTCTACATTCCTAGTATCTCTAACTTCTGGGAATCTCCACTGCACCACTGGCTCCATCCTCACAGCTTCATACATTCATTTCTCAGGGGCTACCTGCAGGGATCCTGACCATGCCACATATTGCCTGGTCTCCCAGGCCTTCCTTTGAAATTTTAATAGAAGCCCTTATGGCCCCATAACTCTTGAATCTGCATGCCTACAAACCTAGTATTACATGGATGATGCCAATATATGTTCCCAGAGTCCATCTGCTCTACTTTTTGTTGCATACTTTCACTGTAAACTTGTCTAAAACAGCCAGCAAAACCTTGCCACAGCCTAAATGCTGGGATGCCTTGAAATTTCCTCTGCCAAATTAATTAGTCACTTTTAATCTCACCCTCCCACAAAGCCTTAGGGCATGGACATAATGTAGGCAAGTTCTTTGCCACAATGTAGCATGGGTGGCCTCTAGTTCAATTTCCAGTAGAGTCCTCTTAATAGCAGAAAAATAATTTTCTTCAGTGATGTTTATGATATTTAAAGTTTTACTCCTCTATGTAGGCTGGAGTTGATAACTATTTACTGAAAAAAAATTGCTGCCCCAGAACAGAGTAACTACTACATTGGTCCTATGTGTGTATATGACATAAGTGATGACTGTGAGTCATTATCTTTCAAGCTTGATGCTTCCCTAGAGAAACTGAATGTTGAGCTAAACACAGAAGGAATCTAAATGGCATTCCTAGAAAGTTGTTTCTGGTCACATTTCTAAAGTTACACAGAAACGCAAGTTATGCTTTTAAGAAAGCTTTAGAAAGTAAGAGAAACATGATGCTTGATTAATGTAATTCCTTGAAAACATCAACTAAATGACAGAATTTTTAAAATTTCAATAAGCCCCCAAAATCTCTTATGAAAAAGACCACTGCTCAATTTTTCATGAGCCCCTTTGGACAATGCTGAAGTTTGGTAAGAAAGATCAGAACAGAACCTAGCCCTAAGCAATATCTGGTCTTTTTTAATAATTACAATTAACTACAAATGATGAAAAACTACCACAGATACCCTGACATATTTATGATTACAATAGATTTGTCTTCATTGAACTAAGATCATCACACTATGATCACAGCTTTCAGCTGCTTCTGATTTAGGCTGAATTGGAACCAGTGACTGGACAGCAAAGTGTCATATCCTATTACTAAATGTATTAGCTAGTCAACAACCATCAGGTTTTTCTCTTTAATCATTTTTATTAGTAGCATTCCAATTTTTACCATCGGACAATTTGAAAGTTCTCAAGAATGTGCCTCAACACAAATTATAGCTATCCTTTACACTACCTTCTTATAAAGACAGATAATCCCTAAGGGTAAGATTCACCTTGAATTATGCCAGCTACCTTTCAATTCCAATTATTTGTTCTTCCTTTATTCTCCGTTACAGAGTCTAAGTGGCATTAGATGTAGTTGGAACGACAAGTGCCTTCTCAGCTTCTTAAGTGAAGGTGAATTCAAGAAGAAGCTGACAGACACCTGTCCATCATAACCAGGGCAAGCTGGCCCCAGTTGTAGAACTATGGAAATTAAGCCAAAAATGTACTTCCTGCCTTCATTTTTTTTCCTGTTTCACCTCCCAACATTTAAAAGCTGTAGAGTATACAATGCCAAAAAAAAAAAAAATCACTTTGCTTCTTCGTATCAACAAACTAATGCAAAAACATAAAAACAAGAACTGGCGCTTTTTAAATATCTTTTTGCCCTATAGACTAAACTTCTTGGAATGCCTGTCATGTCTACAGTGATCTGTGAAATAGAATGCCGGGATGGAAAGGGAGGTAGATCAATATTGCTTTAACATAAAGAGTGCTTCTCGAAGACACACAGGTACATAATTAAACATAACAAACATTTCCCAAGGACAGATCTCTAACTGAACAAAATCAAACTCACATTTCTTTGTGCTTTACCCTGATGAGAGCGTCATAACTTTGAACTGTTGTAAAGGGATTTAGAGGACAATTCTGAGGGCTATTTTTAGGAAGTGATAGGAACTCTGCTTAGAGATAAACCTGAACCTAAAATGAAGATGTGTAGAGAGATGGGAAGGCCAATATGAACATGAAAGAATGCGAGACTCAAGCCAATGGTTTTTCCTTAGGGGCTGAAGTTACGTGTTTTCCTACTGCAGGTACTCACTGAGATTTCCTTAGAAGGTTGAAAAGAAAGGACTCTTCTCACAATAAGTGTAATGAATAAAGATGAAGATAGAAAAGCAGTATTTTATTTTAGGATCATTGATGTTAATACATCGCATTTCTTGCAACTATTCTGGATTATGACATATAGACACATTGACTCAGCAATGTGCTTTTTTTTTTTTTTTTTTTTTTTTTTAACGGTACCTGGGGTTGAGCCCAGGGCCTCGTGCTTGCATGCTTTGCAAGTGCTGGACCACTGAGCTGCACTCTCAGCCTATTTTTTACTTCTTGAGACAGGGTCTCGCTAAATTATGCAGACTGACTCTGGTCTCGAACTTGTCATCCTTCTGCCTCTGCCTCCTGAGTTGCTGGGATTACAGGCATGTGCCGCGCCCAGCAGCAATATGCATTTCTTAGGAGGAGCTCTTTGAAAGTTAAAGAAAGGACTTGGACACAAGTAGCATATCGGGAAGTGATTTAAGAAACACAGTGAAGCTGGGAGCAGTGATGCATGCCTGTAATCACAGGGACTCGGGAGGCAGAGGCAGAAGCAGGAAGACTGCAAGTTCAAGACTAGAGGCAGTCTGTATAGCAAAACTTTGTCTCAAAAAGTAAAAAAAAAAAAAAAAAAAAAAAAAAAAAAAAAAAAAAAAAAAAAAAAAAAAAAAAAAAAAAAAAAAAAAAAAAAAAAAAAAAAAAAAAAAAAAAAAAAAAAAAAAAAAAAAAAAAAAAAAAAAAAAAAAAAAAAAAAAAAAAAAAAAAAAAAAAAAAAAAAAAAAAAAA
>VMDO01001437.1:0-25745 GCA_007922755.1 Pedetes capensis
GACGCATTGCTCTAGGAAAAGCTGTGGCAAAAGACCTCTTTAGAGTATTGAAAAGCAAAGATGTCACATTGAAGACAAAGGTGCGTCTGACTCATGCCATGGTATTTTCAGTGGCATCATATGGTTGTGAAAGCTGGACATTGAACAAGAGAGACAGAAAAAGAATTGATGCTTTTGAATTGTGGTGCTGGAGACGTCTGTTGAATATACCATGGACTGCCACAAGAACCAACAGATCTGTCCTAGAAGTACAACCAGAGTGCTCCTTGGAAGCAAAAATGGCCAAACTGCGACTTACATATTTCGGACATGTAGTCAGGAGAGAACAATCCCTGGAGAAGGACATCATGTTTGAAAGAGTGGCAGGTCAACGGAAAAGAGGAAAACCCTCCACCAAATGGATTGACACAGTATCTGCAACAATGGGCTTAAACATAAATAAGATTGTTTGCCTGGCACAGAATCGGCAAGTGTTTCAATCTGCTGTACATAAGGTCGCTATGAGTCGGACTCGACTCAACGGCACCTAACAACAAGAACAACAATACAGTATGATCTTATATTAACTAGGTTGATAGATTGTACCTGTGAAGATTATTATTATTAGTAGTAGTAGTAGGAGGAGGAGTAATAGTAGTAGTAGTAAAGTAGAAAAGAGAGTGAGTTTACTAAGAGAAATGGGAAAAATTATGCTCTGGGACAGAAAACAGAAAAGGCTGCTGGAAAGGGACAGTTGGCCCAGATTCTATTTTCAAATAAAGTCATATTCAGAGATATCCAGGGTTAGAATTTCAACATATGCTCATGTTGGAGACAATTCAACTCATAACATTTCCTTTAAAAATGATTAAAAGTTTCATCTGTCAACACTCAGTGTTTGTCTAAACTATCAAGAAGTCTATCCTCATTTCTTCAGCTCACCTCTCTTTGAATTTCCACAGGCAGAATGATTTATACATAGATGTAATGCCAGTCACTTTTTTAAAATCCCAATACACCACCAGGGGGCCTAGATTACTAGCTAATGGGTAGGAGGAGCTCAAGATGTACTTATTGACTGAGCAGCTGTCTTCAACAAGTGAATGATTTTATACAATATAATTCAGTTATGTTGTGTGTATATTGTTGTTTTTAGGGGCCATCAAGTCAGGTCCCACTTATAGCGACCCTACGTACAACAGAAAGAAGCACTTCCTGATGCTGTGCCATGCCTGGTACTATTGTCAATGCTTCTCTGCTATTCATAGAGGGTTTAATTGCTGGTTGTTTCAGGATTGTTTCAATAGTGGGTTGCCAAGTCCTTCTCCGGTTTTTGTAGTGCTGGGGATCAAACTTGGGGCCTCAGAGAGTGCAGAGCAGCATTCTACCAACTGAGCTAAACCCCAGCCCCATTTTGTATTTATGTATATGTGTGTGTGTGTGTGTGTGTGTGTGTGTGTGTGTGCGTGCATCTGTGTGTGTATTATTATTTTCATATTTAAATTACTTGCCCCTTTAAAACAATGTGAAGGACACTGTTTTAACCATATTTTCTATTTCAGAGTCATATAACCCAACAAAGGATTCCCATGTGAATGGCAATCTGATAAATGTTATGCTAATTGATTGGCCTAGATTGGCCTGGAAAAATCTTTGATAGTCTATAGGGCAGAATTTTTTTAAAGTAGAAGGATATTTCTGGCAGGAAAAGGGGCTACTGAGATTAAAACAAAACCAAGTAGACTGGGTGATTAATATTTTGTTTATACCAAACACAAACTCTCTCACTATTATGAAAGATTCCAGATATCTGGTTGATCAGAATTGAACATAATAAAAAAAAGCTAAGAATCATATTATTATAGATGGACTAGAAAATTCATGTAATAGTACTGACAATGAAAAAAGAAAGTTCACTACAGGAAATGTTTCGATCTTAAACAGAATTGGAACCCAAGGATATACAGAAAAATATTACCATAAAAAGACAAGAAAATGGAAGAGAAGTCTTTGGTGCGGGGGTGGGACGGGGGGGAGAAAGCACACAAGAGGGTAAGGTGGAACTTATCTGTACAATGTACAACAAAATGTGTATATGGAAATGTCACAATGAAAAGCATGTCAAAATGAATCACATTAAGGTGTACATTAAAAATTTCCAATAAAAAAAAAAGAATTTGTGCAGAGACCATCTGGACATATCCTTCAGATTTCAAGGTTTGATTTTCTGGAGGTAGGCTGTTCTCTCCACCTTTATCTTTAATATGTACAAGGTACTAAACAGCATTTTAAACAGGAAAATCATCAGGACATCTCCTGCAGCCTCCATCCTAACTTGGCACAGCTCGTAATCTGTTTCACAGTGGGGAGCAGAGCTAGACTCACACCTGGGGTTTTAAATATGACAAAAATGCCCGAAATGAGAGAATTAAAATATTTCCATCTATTAATATCTTCACCTAAGTAGTCCCTTTATCTCCCAAGTAGGCCCCACATGCTTATTTTCTGGACCTTAAAGATAAAATATCTAAACAATTTAACAGGTGCTCATGCAAGTTATAGAAAATGAGCAAAAATAGATTATATATATATATTTTTTTTCAAAGTCCTATAAAAGGAATTGGGAAATGGAAAGCAGGGTTTATTAAGAACATATCTTTTGCAAATATTTGAAGGAAAAATAGTTGGGGGCCATAGTCTATTTTGGAGAAACAGTAAAAGTTGTATGCATGCTATTTTCTTCAGTTTGGTGCTGTCTGATAGCATGCAGAGAAAGCAGGCTTCTCCATGTGTTACACTTACAAAGCACTCCTGCCCTGAAAGTGTCTGGTCAAGTCCACCAGGATTACATTTGCAATGTAAATTAGTGAGCAACATGGTGCCTTCTTCAATGGAAGGTGAGCCTTAATTAGCTTGCTGATTGCCTCTTAAGAGTGTGGCGATTTTGTGCTTAAAGAATTGCTGAATGTTAGGGAAATGAGCATCTTATAAGAATTTCAAAAAGGCACAAATGGTTGAGTGTGGAACAGTAATAACCCTGATCATTTTTTTGGAAAAAGAGCTCAGGTTTTTCTCCCCTGAAATACATCCATGGAATAACAGACATGTCTTTCAGCATTGCCCTCAAGGACAAAGAGTGTTGTTTTGAAATGTATATAGAGCTAGAAAATACTCAGCAGTAGAGATTCATCTAGGAGTTGGCCCTAAGAGGTATAACTCCAACAGGAAGGTAGGGTCCCAGATGTGGACAGAAAATACCAATGAAGGTCAGGACATGTACATGCAGAACCTGCTTTTAGATGGTAACCCTGGGGTTCATGGAAGGGGCTCTTTTCCTGCCAATTGTGAAGAAAATCAGACACAAAATTTACCCACCGTTTCTCACTTGTTTGCTCTTGACATTATGGGGAGCCTAAGGAATTAGTTGTTTTCCTCAAATCAGCTCTTTCATCTACTTAAAATTTCATTTTCCCCCTCTAGTGTCCCAGAATGGGGTGAAAATATTCATAACTTTTACCAGTAATTGGACAAATCTATAGCTCAAAAACAAAACAAACCCCATTCTATGCTAAGCTTGCTACACAAATACAAATATTATTCCAAGAAAAAACAGAGTTTCTGAGTTTCAGATAATAAGCAGCTAAAGGAAAGTATCATGCATTGCAGAGAGAAATCAGGTTGCCTGGTTCCCTGTCTACACTCCACCAATGATGGTCTCTTCCCTTTGCAAAATTAGGACACATCTGTGCCTCATTGCTCTCACTGTTATTTCCAAACCACTTGTAGGATGGAAACACATTGCTTAATCTAGAATAGGAAACCAACGGTAATCACTTTCCCATAGAGTGCACACTTAAAAGCATCAGAAATTCCGTATGAACAATTGTTAAGCTTATCCGGAAGCACCTGCCACAGTAATAGGCTGGAGCTGAGTATGGTGAGGATCCTTCTGACTTATGTGCTGCCCAATCCACTGAAGCTGGCGCCCTTCCCTACTGGCTTATCACTGGGACCTGTCCATCACTCATTCTCCCCTTGTGGCCCTTCAAGGCATTTTTCCCCAGATCTAGGAAATGTTTTCCTACTCATCTGCACCTTCTCTCTCAGGTCTTCCACTCTGCTTGTCCCCAAAGTTTCATGACCGTAAGTCACAAGGCCAGTTTATTGGCAAGTGCTCCACCGCTGAGCTGCATCTCCAGCTCACGAAACCGATTTGTAAAACAGAGTTGTAAGATGAAGAGTAGGCTGTTTATTCACGAGTGCCCCTGGGGCCAAAATCTGCACCATACATGCTGAACAGGAAGTAACATTTGGCAGAGGATGAGGTGGGGCTGTGATGTAGTCCTGATGACAACTGACTGACCCCATGGGGAATTCGAGAGCTAAATTAAAAAGAGGTCAGAATTGTCCCCCATTTAGCTTCTAGACCTCTGCCTCAATCAGTCCCTGGATGTTGATGTCTTCGTGATGACCTCAAACCCAGCCATTGAGAACAAGTCCTTTCTTGCAGGAGTTTCATGTAGGGCAGGTCTATGTGCACCACATTTTAGAAGCCAGTTCGCTCTTTTTCCCCTAAATCTTCCCATTTGATAGAGCATTTAAGTAGCTGCTGACTGGCCTGGTCTTACTGCACACTAGAGGAATCTGTGTAAGTACTCTAAGGATCCCAACCTTCTGGGGTCACCAGGATGGACCCCGCTGGCCCTCCACACAAGAAACATCTCCAGGTGCACACTGCTGTCAACCCAGAGCCAAACAACCTGCTGTACTTACCCTAGTACGGCCTGCTGTTCTCACCTGAGTGTTTTCTGGGGAGAGGGGTTCCAGAAAAGATCCAGATAGGGCATTTCTGGGAAAGAGCAAGATGATGTGGAGGAAAAAGACTCCAAATAATTCTACTGAAGACATTTTATCCATAAGGTATAATTTGTCCAAATGGCATAAGCTTACACTGATAGATAAGAAAATATGTGCAGCCAATATTGCTGGTAACTTTAGAGTACATTGCAGGTAGGTACCCCTGCCCTGAAGTGTTCACTGCTACAAGCAAAGTTGAAGACCACTTTTTAAAAGTAGGAACAACTTTGAATAAAAGACCAGATGTTCAAATAAAAATGCTCATCAAAAGTACCTCAATGTTACAAATACATGAAAATGTACCATTGATTGATGGATGACCTATTCAATGTGACAGAATTATTTCTCCACGTTTGTGTACCACTAAATAATCTGCTACAAAATAATGACAAATGCCAGATATGTGAGTCTCTTTTCATCCCACACCCCTGCAATGACAGCAGAGCTGCCCAAAGCTTTCACCCAATGATAGCAGCTAACTCAAGTTCAGGCATGATGAGGTGAGGGTGGGAGCCTGTTCTTAGCATTACTTGTTTGGAGTTCACATGCTAGAACGTATTATAGGTACAAATTGCTATGATTTGGTTATAAAATGTCCCCAAAGTCTCCTAGGCTGAAGGCTTGATCACAAGCTGGTGGTGCTATTGAGAAGTGACTGGATCATGACAGTGTTATTTATCAATGGATTAATCTATTGCTCAGTTCATAGCTGAATGGGCTATCAGGAAGTAGGGCCTAGTTGGAGGAAGCAGGTTACTTAGCCATGACTTTGAAGAGTATATCTTGTCCCCAGACCCTTCTCTCTCTCTCTTTGCTTACTGACGCCCATCAGGTAATAAGGTAAGAGTGGAGAGTCAACTGATAGACTTAACTGTAATATCCTTTTCTAACTCACCTGTCTCCTCCTTCTCATTTCTGATCTGGCCTGCTCCATCATGTAAATTACATGTCTGGGCCTATTGGGTGATTAGAGTTTGAATCTTTTGCTACAGATCATGAGTAAAAACCAGGTGATCACGATGACATGTTGTTGTTGTTAGGTGTTGTCAAGTCGGTATCGGACTCATAGCGACCCTCATAGGGTTTTCAATGGCTATTTCGGGATTGCCTTGGGAGTGGATTGCCAGGTCCTTCTCCCCACGATGGCATACATACATATAAATCACTAAGATTGTTATGATTAAATAATCTAAACTGATATTTTTAAATGTTCTTAAGGTATACAGTGAATACTACTGGAACACAGAATGAATCATGTTTTCAATGTACCAACTGAAACTATAAGTGGGGGCTCTAAATGATATTCTGATCTGACCAGAACTCCAAATTACTAAAAATACTTCTACTGTCTGACATTCTGATTATGCTCTGATTTAGATCATTAATGTTTGCAAAGTCAGGGATTTCACTATAGTTTATGGGGAATCACATTTCTTCAGTGCTGGCCTGGAAATGTATGATCTAATAAGATCAGGAAGATGAATAGCAGACATGCTTCTCTGACCCATATATAACATCATCCAAGTTACAAAGCCATTCATTAGGATAGGAGAATTAGAGATGGGAGCCTTCTAGTCTGGGTGGGTGTATTTGGTCAGAAAATGGGAAGAACTTACGAAGACATTAAAGTAGGATGGAATTAGGTCTTGGAATGGTAATGGGGGCAAGAGAGGAGGAAGAGGGTGGAGATCAAAATAGTGAAAAATAAAAGGAAAGGAGATAAAAACCATACATCCTTCATTTCATGCTTTAAAAGCTAAATTTCCATTTTTTTAATCAAATAAGCCTTTGCACTTTCTCTTTCGTAGTTTAGTAACAACCACTACCATGTAAATTTATTCAGAGATCTCTATAAAAATATATGTCTGTGCTGAGGGGGTTTGTGGGTTACTGTGATGCTGAAAGCTACCACACCACTATCTCAGATAGCAGCAGGGCCACCCAAGGTGGACAGGTTTTAGCTGAGCTTCTAGACTAAGACAGACTAGGGAAAAGGACCTGGCAGCCCACTCCCAAAACAATTAGCCATTGGAAACCCTGCAAACACCAGAGAAGCACCATCAGATATAGTGCTAGAAAACTTGACCCTGTGCTGGAAGGCATTCAAGAAATGACTGGGAAAGAGTTATTTCCTCAGAGTAGACTCAACCTTAATGGAGTAAAGCTCCTGGACCTCCTTTTGCTGATGTGGCACTACTCAAAATAACAAGAAACAAAAATGATCATGTGCATAGCACAGTGTTTGGTCGTGTTTCATTCTATTGTATATAGGGTTGCTGTGAGGTGAATCCAATTCCATGGCATCTAACAACAACAACATAGAAATACATGTAGAATAACAAATCTAATGAACTAAATCAACCTATTAAATAAACTCATGCAAATGTATGTAGCAAATATATATACAATATACATTTATATGTGCAAGTTTAATTAGATACTATACTTTTACATGATATATACAGACTTCAGGGGGAAATCACTTTCTAATTAAGATCAAGCAGTTTTGAAATTAACATTTCTAATTAATTAGTGTTGATGTTGAAACGCCAAATTTATTTGTACTGCAATCCATAGCAGAAGAAAATCCATGTTTTCACTGAAATAAATAATAAAAAAGTATGTAAATTATTATCTTTTATTGTTTAACTTCCAAGTTAATGATGATACTAAACTTGAAAGATTAAGTCCACAATAATTGGTATTATCCTCAGAACCTAATCAATCTTTCACTAATAGGTCTGTTTAATATTAACAGCAAAAACAATGACTTACTGCTTTTATCAATAAACATTTTCCCACCTCCAAACTAGGTTGAATACAGAATTATAGAAGCATCCTTAGTAGATAGAAGGATCCTTGGATCCCCTTCCTGCCCTCTGATTACCCCCAAAATAAAAATATGGTAGAAGCTTCAAAGCAAAAAGCATGACGGAGATATATGGGCCCAGTGATGACAAGTGAAGGTAGCAAGGACTTCCAGTTTACCTTTCAGATTCATTCGGTCTTCCACTCCTCAAAGCTTATTCCAAGAAAAACAGATTGCTTTTTGTACGGATTTTCATTATTTTTCCCCCCTGGGACTTTGAGATTGAACCCAGGACCTCACACATGCTTTAGCAAGTGCTCTACCAGTGAGCTGCAGGCCCAGCCCATTTTTCACTTTCTTAAAACTTTGAGATGGAGTCTCTCTAAGTTACACAGGCTGCCTCTGGTGTGAAATTGCCATCCTTTTGCTTCTGCCTCCTGAGTCACTGGGATTACAGGAGGCTGGCTACTATTTGCACTTACAGTTAATTCTCTTATAGTGACTTTACTTTTACAGTTAGTTCTCTCCACTCTAAATTGTTTCTTATTTTTTTCTGCTCAGTGTTCAAATGCCACTTTATAAGGATGCATTATACAATGAGAACAGACATAAGGATATGACTGTGAATAATAATATGGGCAGTGATTTCAGTGCTACACATTTATGGGAAGAAACTTTAATATGTTCCCAAGTCTCTCAAACTATTTAGCACAGACTTTTATAAGTTAGAATCTAAGAAGGCCCAGTTAGATACTTCCAGATGTCGAGCAAACTGATCAACTACCTCTGACATTTATTTAAGGAAAGGTATCTTTTAACATTAAGCAGAACTATTTGCACAGGGAGACAAGTGTTGGTGGAATATGCACACCATGCCAGTGTAAAAATGACCACTGATGTTTTCTTTAAAAGAAAAATCTTGTCTACTTTGTGGGTAAACTAATCACTCTTCAACTCACTAAATAGGTTTCAGTTACTTACTGCTAGGCACGATGAATATACCATCGCCTGCCAAAAGAACCAATAGAGCCGTCCTAGAAGAAGTGCCACTAGAGTGCTCCTTGGACCAAGGATAGCTAGACTACATCTTACATATTTTGGACATGTTGTCAGGAGAGACCAGTCCCTAAAGAAGGACATCATGTTTGGGAGAGTGGCAGCTCAATAAAAAAGAGGGAAGACCCTCAACTAGATGGATTGACACAGTGTCTGCAATAATGGACTTAAACATAAAAAACATTGTGTACCTGGCACAATATCTGAGAGAGCTTCATTCTGTTATATATAGGGTCACTATGAGTTGGACCTGACTCAATAGCACTTAATAACAACATGGCACAATGAATCCATACCACAGAAACTACCTGTCCAACCTATGTTTTCTAAATGCCCATTTTAAATTACAAAGAGTTGGCCTAACATATGAGAATACCTTTTCTGTCTGGTCGTCTTACTTCAGAAAGAAAGTAAGAAAGAGCTGAAATAAGCATGCCCAGATAATTCCTTCCAAAAGGACCAACCAGAGAGCCCAGAAATATTACACTGATCTCCCTCTAGCATAAAAAAAAAAGTATGTCACAATGAGAGAAGAATTATCTCCTGCCTCTCAGAGGTCTTCATACTGGTTTTGAGAAAAAGAAAGGAATGGATTTGAATTTTAGCATCAAACAAGAAATACTGTAAAACTGGCTTAAAGTTTATGACTAATATGGTATGAAGGAAATGCTGTAGTTGTTGTTAGGTGCCGTCGAGTCAGTATCCAACTCATAGTGACCCTTATAGGGTTTTCAATGGCTGACTGTTTCAGGATTGCCTTGGGAGTGGATTGCCAGGCCCTTTTCCCATGTTTGCAGTGCTGGGAATTGAACTCGGGTCCTCAGAGACTGCAGCGCAGTGCTCTACCAACTGAGCTAAATCCCAGCCCATGAAGGAATTAGACATTTTATATTTCAATAAACCAAAATAAATTTCATGAACTTAACTTTGGAGTTGATAAAGGTGGTACATGCTTAATTGAACCACATAACAGAGCACCCACTTATCAGAACTTTAATGTTGTTGTTTGGTGCCATCAGGTAGAGTCTGACTCATAGCAACTCTCATAAAGTTTGCAATGGCTTTTCAGGATTGCTTCAGAAGTGGATTGTCATGTCCTTCTCATATTTCTGTGGTGCTGGCGATCAAACCCAGGTCCTCAAAGAGTGCAGAGCATCATTCTATCAACTGAGTTAAAATTCAGCCTTGAATTTTGACATAGGCAAATAAAAACTCATGTCATGAAGCAGGGGTCAGGCTTCTGCTCTGGCAAGGCATAGGATCTAGCAGAATGCTCTTCAGTGTGAAGCAGAACTCAGAGTTCTACTTGCCTAGCACAAGGTCCCATTACTTTTTGGCCACTAGATAAACCTAAGCCTTTGTTACTTCCTATTAACATAAAAATATTAATAATCTTTTCTAAATGCAAGGATTCAGGATATACCAAGAGTGATTTGATTAAAAATTCAAATAAATTTTGCCTATAAATTCTGAAGTGTATTTTACAATCTTAAACAAAACTAAAGAGAATGCATTAATCTACATATTTCTCAGATGATCCCTGAGCTGAGCCTCTCCTGTTCTCTATTTATTGTGTGTGTTTGTTTGTGTGTGTGTGTGTGTGTGTGTGTGTGTTTTAAGTATCATTGAAAATTGGTTCCGTTGTAACCAGGTTCTTTAGTTAATCAGGTAAGTAAAGAAAAAGGAGAGAGAACTAAAGGCCAACAAATTGTTCTCCAAAAAAATTTAGGGCTGATTTCAAATTATTTCTGCCCAATGGAACACTTTTGTTGTACAAAACATTTATCATATATGAGCACTCTTAGGACTGTATACTCATTAGGGTATGAAAACTGTCTTCCTCTTGTAATGTTCAATACAGAAAAGCAAATGTTTCATTAGGCACTATCTTTTTCCTACCTACCTGCCACATGACCTTTGGTCTGGATTAACATAATAATGAATTACATTTGTCTCTGTGTATTCACAAATACACTCCTGGGGCCAATAAAATGGCATATGGCATAATTGAGTCATCTGTTCAGTCATAATTATTATTAGTTAAGTTCACTCAGCCTGGTGGAAATTGACGAGAGTCCATCTTGTTCTTTAGAATCAGGGGTTAGGATGTTGCTCTGCTCCTTATTTTAAGTTTAGTTATAACCATTTTTTTCTGATTAAAAAAATAGCATAAACATCCATAGCTTTTGTAGTCTAGTGTTAGAGCTTCTGTTCCTTTAGTTGATTCCTGAAGATAACAACAATAAGATTTAAAGTGATTGGGATGAATTTAAAGTGAGTTTTTTCCTTTATCAGTAATGGACTGTGTTGTTGAAGGTCTGTGTTTTACTAATAACCATTAATGTACCTTCTAGCAATAAATTCAGGAGTCTCATTAAAAGGATGTTAACCTTTGCATAAAGTAATATCCTGCCTTAATCTCAGAACTGAGCAGAGGCCAACAGGAGGCACATGACAGGGATAGTACAGGAAAAGCCAAGGCTGTACATTACTTTCACTCTGCAGCAGTGTTGGATCAGTGCCTGGCACAGAATAGGCATGCATAAAGGCACACTCTATCAATAAAGAAATTGGATAAAGAATGGAGACAAAGTCAAACTCACGCTCTTTTTCTCAGAATAGAGGAGCCAGAACAGCAGTCACTAGGATAAGAATCAGACTTTGGGCTATGAAACAGAGACGACATGTGAAAATACCAGTGACAAATGGTCCCTCAGGAGACTTGGGTTTATGAAGAAAGATCTGGGCAAAGGAGACTCATAGTCACTGGGCTTTCTCATTGGTTTGAATTATTTTTCAAGCGTAGAGTCAGCCCATTGCTGCCTGCAGCCGTACCACAGTGGTGCCCGATCCCTTTAGATTTCTGAAGCTAAGCAGGGTCGGGGTCTGGTTAGTACTGGGATGGGAGACTGCCTGGGAACACCAGGTGCTGTAGGCTTGGGAGATGGATCCGGTAATCCACTCCCAAAAATCAATCCACCACTGAAAATCCAATAAACAGCAGAGAAGCACAGACAATAGTGTTTCACTGGTTGTACACAGGGTCGCTGTGAGTCGGATTCGGACTTGACAGCACCTAACAACATTGCTGCCTGCAGCTGTACCACAGTGACATCAGATCCTGTCAGATCCTGGAAACTAAGCAAGGTCAGGCCTGGTTAGTACTTGGATGGGAGACCACCTGGGAACACCAGGTGCTATAGGCTTGGGAGAAGGACCTGGCAACCCACTTACCCCAACCCCCCCGCCCGCCCCCCTCAAAAAAAAAAAACAGAAAAAACAATCAGCCATTGAAAACCCTATAAATAGCAGAGAAGCACTGGCAATAGTGTTTCATTTGTTGTACATAGGCACCTAATAACAACAAATTCATTGCTAATTATATGGTGGACATACAAATGTCTGTGTGACAAATGTCTTTCATCTGAGAATTCTCCCCAAATGGTAATCAAGGTGATTTCTTCTGCTAGATCACCAACCACCCTGGTGAATAGATATGCTAATTCTCTTCTGGAAATCTCAAAACAATTCATGTGGTTCCTAATTAAAAGAATGGACCCATCACAAAACTCAAACATTAATTTTCTAATGGTAGATTTATGCATCACTTAATTGTCACTAATATTTTAAGATGGGAGAAGGACATGGAAATCCACTGCCAAAGCAATCACCAAATAATCAGCCACGGAGAACTCTATGAGGGTCATTACGAGTTGGACCCAACTCAATGGCACCTAACAACAACAACAATATTTTAAGAGCTTATCAATAATCTTAAAGTTCAGTGTTGAACCTTTAATCAAAACAATAAGCAATTAGCATCTCAAATATTTCCAGCAAGTAGTAATAAAACTGCAGCTGGGAGAGAGAGAGTATGGTCATAAAGAAGGAAGAAGTATGTGAGAAAACCCTCCTAACTACCAACATTTTCATCTTAAAATTTCTTACTGTTTCATCTTTATAGAAACCCATTTTCGTGTTGCAAGCCTGTAATACCAGCAACTCAGGAGCCAGAGTCAGGAGGATTGCAAGTTCGAGACCAGAGGCAGTCTGCATAATTTAGCAAGACCCTATCTCAAAGAGTAAGAAAATGGGCTGGGGGGTGTAGCTCAGTGGTACAGCACTTGGAAAGCATGCAAGCACAAGGCCCTGGGCCCAACCCCCAGAACCACACAAAAAATTCTATTTTAAAATATGAAAGTAATGGAACTCATTAGGAAGATACATGCTTATTCTCGTCTTACATACCTTAGCCTCCTTGTGTGTAGAATTATAGAGGTTTTTACTTCAGTTTCTGACCATGCCATTGGTAATTAGCCTATATGACCCAATGTCAATAAAATTATATAATTAATTATGAAGAAACCTTTTTTGGCCTATATTTTGGGAAGGTGTCCTACTCATATCTCAGGCTGTTTGGCATTAAATGGTATCTGTGCATAGAGGGCAATGTATAACTGAGAGTATGGATATGGGGCAGACAGAGGTCAGAGGTGTACATTTTGATAGTGTGGTGCATGGCCAAGGGCTAAAATAGTAACTCATCCAAAGACAAGTATACTTATTTCCTATTGCTGCTGTAACAAAAGACCACAGGCTAAGCAGCTTAAAACAACACAAATTTAACTGCTTACAGTGGGGAGTTTAGAAGACTGAAATACGGTATTATTGGCTAAAATTAAGGCATCAATAGATCTTTCCAGAAGCTATAGAGGAGAAACTGTTTTCTCACCTCGTTCAAAGAGGCTGTTTACATTCTTTGACTCCTGGCCCCCTTTTCCATTTTCAAACCCAACAGTGCCAGATGACTCTTCTTGAGGGCCATCGCTGACATTTTACTGCCCTCTTCTCCATTTAAGATGCCATGATTGTGTCAAGTTCACCCAGAAAACACAAAGTAATCTCCTTATTTTGTAGTCACACTATTGTTGTTGTTGTTAGGTGCCATCGAGTCGGTATCTGACTCATAGCGACCTTCTGTACAACAGGGGAAACACTATTGTCAGTGCTTCTCTGCTGTTCATAGTGTTTTCAATGGCAGATTGATTTTTGGGAGGGGGTTGCCAGGTCCTTCTCCCAAGCCTACAGCTTCTGGTGTTCCCAGGCGGTCTCCCATCCAGGTACTAACCAGGCCCAACCCTGCTTAGCTTCTGAGATCTGTCGGGATCGGATGCCACAGGGCTACAGCTGCAGGAAGTCACACTATTAGAAAACTTAATTCCATCTGCAATCTCAATTTCCCCTTGCTATATAACATAGCATATGCATAGATTCTAGGGATTATGATGTGAACATCCTTGAGAAGGAATTATTCTGCCTACTAGGCTAAAACTGAGGGTAAGAGCACCATCAAAACTGAATTCTTGGAACACTAGAATAAGTCTGTAATTTTATCCAAAAATAATTATAGATATTTGTTACTAAAAGTATTAGTGAAGTTTTAAAATTTTTACCTGATAACATGAGAACACTGATTGTTCTCTGAAAAGTTAACAGACAGAGATATTTAATAGCTTTGAGCTCCAGAATTTATATAGTTATTTATTGTAATAAGTAGGATTTAATATTTCCCAACATAAGCATCACTTGGGAGCTGAGAATCTTAGAGCAATGCCACTGACTCAGAATCTGAATTTTTAGAAGGTTCCAGTTCAATTTGTGAGCAGATTAAAGTCTGAGACGCATTGATACAACAATCTCTCACTTAATATAAACATTTATATTAGCTTTCAATATGTCACCCTATTTATTTAGCTCTTTGAAAGGCCTTTATTAATGTTTTGGTGCATGAAATTAACAGCTTTCAAAATTATAGTTTTACTTGTACAATAATGAATAAACATTTACACTTAAAATCATCGATAGAATTTTAGTCTACAAAGCCAGAAGAAGCTTTATGTGTGGTGTGTGTATTAGATTTCAATGTTTTTTACATATTGGCTTGAAAACAAATCAAAATAAACAACAACAAAAGATTAACCAACATAACTCCCTAGGCTCTCTTGGGTTGCTTAAACAAATAAAATTCAGGGGAAAGCTCTAGTTAGCGTTACTTATCTGAGGGACTGTGGAAGGAAAGACGAATGATAAACGAATAAGCCCACAGGGGTGAGGTTGACGCCTATGCAAAAAACCTATGGGGAAAGGATTTTGTTCTTCATGGGAAATATTTTTCCAGCCATGTAAGAGAGCTCTCCCAAGATAAAATGGGCTTCCCTGGAAGCTGGATACTGTGCCTCACACCTGTAATCCAAAGCAACTAGGGAGGCTGGAGCAGGAAGATCTCAAGTTCAAGGCCCAAGGCAGCCTGCGTGATTTAGCAAAATCCTGTCTCCAAATTAAAAAAAAAAAAAAAAAGACAAAAACAAAAAAATGGTGGGCTGGAGGTACAGGTGGGTGGTGGAGTGCTTCCCTAGCATGTGCAAGGCCCTGGGTTCAATCCTCCTAGTGCTGGGGCTGGTGGGGGTATGGGCGGGAATCTTCCCTTGGAACTAATGAGCTATCTTCTGCTTCCCTTAGGTTTTTAGCTGAAGGCAGAGTGACAATTTGAAATGAGTACTGCAGAGGGCATTCAATTTTCTCTGGATGGTTAATCATAATAGGTAATATTTGTCAAGTTCCTCCTACAAGTCTGGCACAGGACTAATGCAACCTGTAACCCTAATGCCCTCACTCACAACAGCTCCTTAAGGTGGATGATACTGTTGTCTCCATTTTAAACACCGGTTGAGATGTTAAGGTATTAGGTTAAATCACACAAGTAATGAGTGGCAAAGACAGAATTTGAATCCATGTCCTTCAAATTGTTGCTGTTGTTAGGTGCCATCGAGTCAGTGTCCGACTCACAGTGATCCTACGTACAACATGCGAAACACTATTGTCAGTGTTTCTCTACTGTTCATAGAGTTTTCAATGGTGGATTGATTTTTGGGAGCGGGTTCCAGGTCTGTCTCCCAAGCCTACAGCACCTGGTGTTCCCAGGCCGTCTCCCATCCAAGTATTAACCAGGCCCGACCCTGCTTAGCTCCCAAGATCTGACAGGATTGGATGCCACAGTGCTACAGCTGCAGGCACCCTTCAAATTATAAAGCTATAAATAGAAACAGGGTCTCATCCTCCCCTCAAGGGCAACAATGCTTCCTGGTTAGTGTTAAGTGGCATAATATTACTCTTATTTCTAAGAATGATGCCTTACATGTGACCCTTTCAAGTTATTTAATATTTATAAATAACAATTTATATGTGTGTGTGCTTGTATGTGTGGCGGGGGAGAATGTATGGGGTGGCACTACTTACTGCATGTTTATTGACAGGATTGAACAAATTAATGTGAAGCAACTGAAGAGCACATGGTTTAGAAGAAGCTCATTAAATGTTTATTGAATTAATATACCAATGTATGACCCTTTCATTATTATTAACATTATACAACAGAGTTCTAAAACTAAGAAGAAACATTATTTTACCCATTGTTTTAGTTAATATCTCTTCAATGCCACAGAAGTTTGTACTTGAGTAAAAATGAGTAATAGCGGTTTGAAATAGAATTAGCCAGCAGTTTCTATCAGCTCTAAAATGGTCCACTTGTTACTTTAAATTACAATCTCAGTAATGGTTTCCGTAACAAATACATCATCTACTAGATCTGGTAAATGCATTCACCCTGTATTATATGTATATAGTTTCTAAAACGCAGAGCAATAATTTCCAGCCTGTAAATTACTCTTACAGGTAGTGATGGCATTTTGCCAGATCTAAATTATCAGAGTGTAATAAAAAGCCTCACTAGCTTCCCCAACTGCAGCGAAATAATTTTCTATGTAAAAAAGATATGTTTGTATTCCTCCGTACATATTTACTAAGCCAAGAAAAAATACAAGTATTGAGAGATCAAGCATATTTAAAATCAAATAAAGGCTTTGTCATTCACCATGGACTTTAACAGAGGGCAAGGAGAGTTTCTGATCCTACTAGCCCCTGGCAGCTATTGACAGGTCTTCCACCCCTACTTCCTCCTTTACTGTATTAGTCAGCTGTCAATGCTGTAGCAGAAAAAACAACCCAAAGAAGCTTGTGAGGGAAGAGGTTTATTGGGAGTTCACAGCTGGAGGACTGGTCCATAATGGCACCCGTAGCCCTGTGGCCTCCAATCCCATCAGATCTTGGAAGCTAAGCAGGGTCAGGCCTGGTTAGCACTTGGATGGGAGACCACCTGGGAACACCAGGTACTGTAGGCTTGGGAGATGGACCCAGCAACCCACTCCCAAAAATCAATCCGTCACTGAAAACCCTATGAACAGCAGAGAAGCACTGACAATAGTGTTTCACCTGTTGTACACAGGGTCGCTATGAGTCGGATACCATCTCCATGGCACCTAACAACAACAACAATACCAATGTAAATATACTGATTTGTTGGTTTCAGCATTTGTACTCTGAGTTTATAGTTGAGGAAATGGAGGGACACAATTTTAAGGAATGGCAAAGAACATACAGTTATCAAGTGGTAGAGCTTGAGTTTGAACCTAAGAAGTGTATCTCCAGGAAGTGTGTCTTTTACCAATAGCTGCTGCTGCCTCTCCAAATGCCATCATTTGAGACTGAAGCCAGTTCTGTTGTTGAGATTTTCATTTCAATGAGCTCAAAAATTGCACTGAGACATTTTGAGTTGAATTTGCTATCTCTGCTTAAAACTAGACCAGTCTCTTCAGAAGCGGAAGCATATATGTGTCTCTCTTAATATTTACTGACTTAGGACATATTCTACTAAATCTATTCTTTCCAGCTGAGAAATTTCCACAAAAGTTCCAGCATGAAGCCATCCTCACCCATTCCAGTTATGAGATTGTCTGATCCTTACTTACCAAACATATACTGACATAGGTCATGTGTCATTCTAACCTGATAATTTTGAATTCTCACCATGTCCAGTGACACCCACCTATAATCCCAGTGACTCAGGAGGCTGAGGCAGGAGGATTGCAAGTCTGAGGCCAGAGGCAGCTTGCATAACTTAGGGAGACCCTGTTTCAAGATAAAACATAAAAAAGGGGGTTGATGTGCAGATCAGTGGTAGAGAGCTTTCAAAGTATGTGCAAGGCCCTGGATTCTGCCCCCTAGTACTGAAAAAAGTTTCAAATTCTTTATTTCTAATGTCTTTATCATCTCTTTCCCAAATTAAATATACCTCCTTATGGTAGAGATAAAGACCATGTATTATCTTCACTTGATTCCTCAGAGTATGCACTACAAAGAGCACCTAATATTTATTCAGCGTCAGATAACCAGAGGCAGTTACGGTACCTGAAAAAATTTTGTGCGTGCTTTAAGTGCTGTATATTGAGAGAGATCTCATTTCTTTAAGTGCAAAGAAGAAGGGGATTCATATTTAAAAATGAAAATTTATTTTGTAAGAAACTAGATTTTATTTTGCTTTTGTGTCATGTATATTTAATGATTTCATGATATTGTTCATGTTGGATAACTTTTGCTATATCAAGAATCAGTTCTCTCATATCCTTGAATGCACAACACAGCTTTCCCCTGGGAAGACAGTACCTCATATCTATAGCACTATAAGAGTTCTCGGTATTTGCATAGTTTATTAGAGTTTACACTGCAAATAATGCATGTTGTTTCATTTAAGCCTCAAAATTACCTTGTATGGTCAGTAATATTACTTCTATTATATAATTGTTGTTGTTGTTAGGTGCCGTCAAGTCATCTCTGACTCAGCCACCCTCAGAGGATTTTCTATGGCTGACTGAGGATTGCCTTGAGAGTGAATTCCCACATCCTGTCCTTCTCCCATATATATAATTAAGGAAACTTAAACTCAATGATGGGCTGGGATTTAGCTCAGTTGGTAGAGCGATGCATTGCAGTCTCTGAGGTCTCCAATTCCAAGCACTGCAAAAATGGGAGAAGGGCCTGGCAATCCACTCCCAAGGCAATCCTGAAACAGTCAGCCATTGAAAACCCTATAAGGGTCTCTATGAATCTGATACCAACTCGATGGCACCTAACAACAACAATAATAACAAACTCAATGATAAATGACTGCTGATGAGTGAACATTTAATAATTCGATGAAATTTTTTCACACTAATACTTGAATCTCACACAATTCTATTTTATTATTTTATGGTCAGAAGCCTATCCGCCATTTAGTAAGTACATTGTATGTATTTCTTTAACTCTTATCCCTCCTAATTAAAAATATCTTCAGTCTGTTGAATACTAGAAGATAAAATGATGTAGTATAAGTGGCCCCAAGGAATTCACCATGCAGTTTGTATAGAAATGACTCATAATAAACATAATATGCATCCTTCTCACTCACCAGAGGGATTTAGGTCTGAATGTATACCAACTAGGCGAATACCAAATGAAAACAAGGCTCATAGTTTCCAAAGTGATTTGAAAATTGACAGCCTAAACCTAAGAACTTGTGCACTGAATCTCTGCTGGCTAATATTGATTTTGGAGCATGAAATTAACAATGGTTTATCACCATTCCATGCTTCTTCTTGTTGTTGTTAGGTGCCCTTGAGTCATGTCTGACTCATAGCAACCCTCATAGGGTTTTTAATGACAGTTTCAGGATAGCCTTGGGAGTGGATTGCCATTGTCCTTCTCCCCTTTTTGTGGTGCTGGGAGTCCAACTTGGGACCTCAGAGACTGCAGAGTGGCTCTTTACCAACTGAGCTACATCCCAGCCCTTCATGCTTCTAGATAATGATGAAAATGTGAAAATTTGGATGCTGCAGCTTAAAGTGTGAGTTCTCTGAGAGAGGAGAGCAGCCAGCACCACTGGGGATATTTAAGCTTAGGTGTGTGTATACACATCTGCAGGATCTGTAAACACATGCTAATTTAGTTCTGGGCTGGATTTTAGCTAAACTGGTAGGGTGCTGTGCCCTGTCTGAGGACTGGAGTTTGATCCCCAACACAGCAAAAAGAGAGAAGGGTATGGCAATCCACTCCCCAAGCCATCTGGAAACAATCAGCAATTGAAGAGCCTGAGGGTCGCTATGAGTCAGACTTGACCACACCTAACAGCAACAACAATTTAGTTCTGGAAGTCAGTCATTCAGAATCATCCATGAAACATATCTTTATTAGGAGAGGTTTCATTTAGAGTTAATTTATTTGCATAATTCTTTTTAAATTGACATGTAAAGAATGGGCATATTAATTCAAGTATTTCAGTTTAAGAAAGGTACTTATTTAAATCATCTGACATCCTTCTCCACCCACCAACTACTTAATATTTCAGCTTAACTAAGTCTCCTTCTGTTTCCTATATTACCTCAGGTCTCCTTCAAGTGTGAAGTTCCCTAATCACAGTATTTCTCCTGATCTGCAATGGTTATTGATGACTATGACTGAATTACATTTCTTGGCCTCAAAAGCAAACGGCGGTGTATAAATGAGCTGAAAAGGTTGCAAGTCCTTCACTTGGCCCAGTGCATGCCTTTTTGTCTTCCTACTGACATGCTTTCTTTGTTCTGCTTCCATCAAGCTGGATCTATCACTCACCAGCCATAGGCATGCACTTGTATTTTACCAATAAAGCTGGAAAGGCCAAGCTCAGGTGGCAGCAAAATGGGATAGCATCTCAGGTGTGCTTGCTTTTCTACTGCAAGTTCAATCTTCCTAAATTCCATGTCAAATGGAGTCACCATCCAACTTCTTAAAGATCAAAACCAAGAACCTCAAGAACACTCACTGAAATTATATTTGTTGGAACAGCTATTTGGAACTGCTTTCACTGTGGTCAGAATCTTCTGCTATAATCTTTTGGTCAGGGAGCCATAAGTTCAAATTGCTTATATTGAATAAGCATCAATGATACAGTGGAAGATAGAAGCCATTGATTTTACCATTCCCTTACCATTTCCACATTGCTTGTGTTCGAGGGCTCAGAGTCCTATAAATTTATTACATTTGATCTTTCATGTTCTTTAATCATTTTCTCTGATTCTTCCATCTGTTCCATATTAACTTAAAGAACTCACAATAAATTCAAGCTTCTCACCTTCAAGTTTGGAAGGTACTCAGTCTTATTGCTCTTTGTGTTTTTTTTATTTGTATTTCCTCTTGGTTACCAGTGTCCTACATTAGAGTTAGGGTTTGTAACTTAAATTATCCCATTCGTAGGAGAGTCATATTGCCTTAATGTACAACTTTCTAAGTTTATGTGATAGAGTTAGTGTTTATTCGGCATTCATATCAAATATGTCATGTGGTTTTAAGATTGACACATGTAATATATAATTTTAGTTATTAGCAGACATTGCTTTAAATAGGAAACAAATAAACAGACAAAAAGCAAACCACATTTTAACCACCTTAAAGGAAGCTGAAGTATCTGTCAGGGAAATAAAAGAACAACAGGGCCTGATCTAGGGGTGTAAGGGAACAGGCCCAGCAGGAGGTGACTAAATGACTTTATATATTCACCTAACTTACATGGGCAAGGCTGGGTCACAATCTTCCTGGACTCTCCAAAGAACACTCCACAAATTCTGCTGGATCCAGGGGAGGTAAGCAATCTAATAAGGAGCCACTATGAGTTAACTTCTCATTGGTCCAGCTCCCCACATTCCACCTTTGGTTATAGATGCACAATGCCTTGTAAGTCTCTAAAATGGCTTGCCTATGGCTTCTTAATGGGAGAGGCACTGCATTGCCTCTCAAGTGGCCTCTCTGGCTGCATTGTCCCGGGGGGACTAGGGACACAGAGAGCTGAGAGTACTCTGATGGTACTTCTGCTGTCTGTGTAAGTAATAAACTATCTGAACCCACTCAGGCTCACTGGTCTCTTTACTGGCCAGATCTAACAGATGCAGTAGTAATCTTCACGACCCTGTTAATCACCCTGTTGCTGTGCTCAGACTGTTTTACCACTTAACAGGGAAATTTCAATTGCCTTGAAGTACATGATGTTTTTAATAAATCAATAGCGCATAACTGCATTTTACAATGAATTTCAAACCACTAAAACTTGTTGCCATTTGTAGACACCACAGTAATGGGTCTTCCCACTTCTGGCCCTTGTTCAATTAGCACATCCTTCTCTGTGTTTCTATGTAACTTCACATTTCCTCATTTTTAACTTGATTGGTAATACCATAGTTTTTCACAGATCTGTCTGCCCAGTGAAATTATTCACACAAGAGACTATTATTTGTTTCAGTGTCCCAGACTCAGGAAGGTGAAATTGGTTTAATTGAATGAATGAATGAATGAATGAATGTACTATAGTAGCAAGTAATATTCATTTCATGCCTTCTAAGTTCCATATGATCTCTAAGCCATTTACTTACTTGTCATGATAACTCCACAGACTTCATATTAATTTTTATAAATGAAGAAATTTAGAAACAGAAAGATTGTATAGCCCAAAATAGAAATGAATGTCATTACAAATAAGTAAACAAATAAAATGTTTTATCAAAAAGTACGGGAAAATTAGTTTTGCATGGGTGTTTGGTTTTGCATATATATATTCACATACCACTCCTATTAAAATCTTTTATTTCCAATTCTTTTGCAGTATTTCATAGGTCACTTTAATTCATTCTTACTTTATTCAAGTACCAAGTTGGGCTGCTCATACTTTGCGTTAAGTCCTACATTATTTTTTTGTAAGTGCTATTTTAAAAGAGAGGCTGGGGTTTAGCTCAAATGGTAGAGTGCTGCTCTGCCCTCTCTTAGGCCCTGAATTAAATCCCTACCACCAGAAAAATGAGAGGACGTGGCAATCCACTCCCAAAGGAATCCCTAAGCAATCAGCCATTGAAAACCCAATGAATAGCACCGACATAGTGCCTGGCATGGCACAGTGCCGAAGAGGGTTTTTTTCTACTGTACATAGGGTTGCTATGAGTTGGACCCGATACAAAGGCACCTAGCAACAACAGCAGCAACTTCTTAAAAGGAATCACAGGTCATATAAAATCACATCTTGGCTATTCATAACCGAATTCAGTTAATGCAAATCACACTATATATAATAGTCGATAGATTAGTAGATGTAAATATATACACACATACCCAATATCAAATAGTGGGCAAGTAAGAGAGAAACACTGTCTTTTCCAGGTGGCATTTTCATCCAATAATTCTAAGATAATGTTTCCTGGCTTCATAAAATAACAAACTCAAATTAAATATCAGGAATATCAGGGTGAGAGCCACTTTATGTTGAATTGATATAATTTTTGTTATTCCTCAAAGTCTTAGAAGAACAAGAATTTGTTACACTTTAGCAGCCTGGTGTAGGTGATTGTTCAGCAATTTTGTTGATGGAAAATAAGTTGACTTTTCATAGTCTGAGCTGTCAAAACATCTTCTGATATTATGAGTAACTAAAATGCATTTTAATAGTTTGCAAAAGCAAATGTCAGTGATATACCTCCTTAATATTTTTCTTCAAAATATAACCCTGTCTCTGGATTAGTACTATGAGCAAATGTATGCATAATTAAAGTAGAAAGCAACATAACACCATAGATAGGCCAGTAATCATACAGAGTGATTTTTTTTCATTCCATATCTTTCATGTTGTTAAGGGAAAGGAGAAAGGAAACATCCCAAATTTTACTTACTCTTCCTTCAGCTTTATGAGAGACACTGATCAATAATATACATAAATGGTATCTTTTAACATGGTCTTACACATATTATTTATATTCTCAAAGTAGATTGGAGAAATATTTGTGTTTCTAAGGCCTCATGTTTTTTGAACCTGGTACTCAAATTCGGCAAACAAAGAGTGGGGAGGGTAATACTATTTCAGTCACACCTGGCCAATGTTGACTGAAGTGAACTCAGAAATTCATTTCCTCCTTCTCACCACAATACAAGTATACAAGTTCTAGAGATCAGTCATTACTAAAATAAAGAATTACAACCCTCAGGAGGTTTTATCTGTGTAAGTTCATTGAACACACATTATTCTCTTAATTTTGATTGTATATTTTATATTACTTGTATGTGTGAATGAGTGTGTGTGTGTGTATGTGTGTGTGGTGTACAAACTCAATAAATAACATATTTCAGGAATATATGTTTCTATGCAAATATCTTTGGAAAGACATTTTTAGAAGCTCTTCATTCTTTATTGAAATTTTTCTTCCCACTGGAAACAGTTGGGATACAGATGGCATGTGTGTTCAGAGAAAGAAACATTGAACTCAAGGTAAGCATTGTCTCCAGTGCACATAACTTATCTTGTATTGATTCTGGCTATGTTGGCATAGAAACCATTAGATCATACATTGAGTTTCTATAGGAAATGTCAATGCCATAATGAAGAGAGGAAACAAATCACTCTGGGAATCAATGGCTTGCACAGTAATTCTTTCATACTAGTTGGCTGCCAATCAGATATATACATTTTTAGGGCTTTAAAATAATTCCAAAGTTATCTGAAAATAATTGCAGGATAAGTAGATGATTACCACTACATATTTACCTCACTCAATATGGAAATATCCATTGGAACTATTTGAATCTAGGGGCTGCCATCTTGGCTTGACACAAGACCATGTAAAGGAATGTGCAAAATTTCAGATTGGCCGACTACAGGTGGCCAAGAATTTTGTTTCTGCAAAAGTTTGATAAATTAGTTGTCTCTATAGTCAGTGCCCCCACACGTCTGTCAGTTTGCTGCACTGTGGGGGCTTGCATGTTGCACTGAGGCTGAGAGCTCTGCTACTGTAACCTCGGACATGACCAAGGTTACCCATGGTGGACAGGTTTTCAGCTGAGCTTCCAGACTAAGAGAGACTAGGGAGTAGGACCTGGCAAGCCACTCCCAAAACAACTAGCCATTGAAAACCCTATGGATAGCAAAGAAACACTGACAGATATAGTGTGGGAAAATGAGGCCCCCAGTTTGGAAGGCACTCAAAAGACTACTGGGGAAGAGTTGCCTCCTCCAAGTAGAGTCTACCATGATGACAGAAATGGAGTAAAACCCCAGGGTGCTCAACTTGCTGATGTGGCAGGACTCAAAATGAGGAGAAACAACTGTAAACATCCATTAATAATTGAAACATGGGATGTACATAGTATGAATCTAGGCAAATTAGAATTTGTTAAAAGAGAAATGGAGTGCATAAACATTCACATTCTAGGCATAGAATGTGAGCTAAAATGGACCAGCATAGGCCATTTTGAGTCAAACAGTCATATGGTCTACTATGCTGGGAATGATAAACTCAAGAGAAATGGGGTTGCATTCATCATCAAAAAAGACATTTCAAGATCTGTCATGAAGTACAAAGTTGTCAGTGATAGAATAATATCCATACGCCTACAAGGAAGGCCAGTTAATGTGACTATTATTCAAATTTATGCACCCACAACTAAGGCCACAAATGAAGAAAGGGAAGACTTTTCTCAGCTTCTGCAATCTGAAATAGATCAAACATGCAATCAAGACATACAGATAATCACTGGCGACTGGAATGCAAAGGTTGGAAACAAACAAGAAGGCTCAGTAGTTGGAAAATATGGTCTTGGTGATAGAAATGAAGCTGGAGATCTCATGATAGAATTTTGTCAGACCAATGACCTTTTCATTGCAAATACATTTTTTTAACATCATAAACAGAGACTATACACATGGACTTCACCAGACGGAACATACAGGAATCAAATTGACTATATATGTGGGAAGAGATGATGGAAAAGCTCTGTACAAAATGTCAAAACAAGACCAGGTGCTGACTGTGGATCAGACCATCAACTTCTCATATGCAAGTTCAAACTGAAGATGAAGAAAATTAGAACAAGTATACGAGAGCCACAGTATGACCTTGAGTATATCCCACCTGAGTTCAGAAACCACCTCAAAAATAGGTTTAATGCATTAGACACAAATGATAGGAGACCAGAAGAGTTGTGGCACGACATAAAAGATATCATTCAAGAAGGAAGCAAAAAGTTGTTAAAAAGACAAGGAAAAGAGAAAAGACCAAATTACATGTCAAAAGAGACACTGGACCTTGCCCTCGAACATCCAGCAGCT